>VZTD01003339.1:0-201135 GCA_013397725.1 Rhagologus leucostigma | reverse complement strand
CCCCCCTCCGCAGGGAATTATCTAGACACTGCCTTTCTCTTTGTACTTCCATGCCAGCTGAGTTAACTTTAGGTTGTTCCTTGTTACAAACTTGCACAAGACAGGAGATTTTCTCTACCCCTCTTCTAATTTGATGGATAAGTGTCGGGTAAGGGATTTTTTCAAAACAATGTATGGAGGGCTGTGAGCCTTTCACACAGGAGCCCTCTGCACTCCCTTGTAGGAGAGAGTGCTGAGCCCCAAAAGACTCTCCCACACATAAGCTACCTTCCTCAGGTCATGGTGACTAAAAGAGCCACTCCCAAAATGCCTTGCTTCTTTATGGTAATAGCTGGTACCCCACTGGCTAATTGATTTCTACCCCACCCCCTACCTTTCCCATAAAAAGGCCTCTGCTTCTGCGCATGCCTCATGGGAGCACGCATCCCTGGCCTCTGCTTTGCAGGGTGGCTGGTCAATAAAGGCTACCTCTGTGGAACTGCCGTACAAGGCTCCTGGTTCTCTGTCCCCGAGTCTGTGTTGGGTGATTTTACAAAGAGCTGAACTACAAGAGCTAGAATCACTTGTAGCTGAGAAATTGCTACACTTGCTGAAATCACCTGTCGCTCAGGGAGGCCTGCCAGTGCCCCCTGGAAAGGGCTGTTCTCTGCGGGACGCTCTCTTTAGGAAGGTCGCGGCATACTGGTGCTGAGCAGCACCGGATCCCCTGTGACAAGGATGTGTGTTTGAACTCGGGGAACCTCAGATTAAAAGTACTGCCTGGATCCATGCTCTGGCCCAAGGTTACTACCAGGTCTCCTCTAGCAATCATTATTCTAAAGAAATAAATTCTCCTGTACAGTTGAAAAATCATGGAAGTTCTGGATCCTCAACAGATAGAGGAGTTACTTCCAACCTCTTGGCAGGTACCTGGAACTTGGAAAATTGGTGGAATTACAATTTTTCATATTAACTACGATAATTGTATATTCCCTTTCAGCATGTAGAGAAACCAGTCTGAGGTTCCTGGCTCATTCTGTGGATTCTGAGGGAAGTTAATAGAGGTCAGGTAACTGACTCAGTCCTCTCTGAGTATCAAAAGCCACACACACATTTCCTCCTGTTTTCAGACATATTACCTTAAAAAACTGACCTTTAAAAAACTGTCACTTTTGAAATTGAGACCTCTAAGCATCTCTTTCCTAAAGATGCAGCTGTTTTATTGTGTGTAATTCTTTTCACACAAGAAGGAGCATTTAGGAGGCTAAAGTTTGGTAAATGTCTTTTACCAATGGAGTCTGTTTTTTACTTTCTCTTTCTCCTAATTTGGGGTGCAATTTTTGTACTTTTCATTCCTAGAAAAACAAAGACAGATCTTTCTTTATAACGTAAGACTAAAAACACATGAATGTCGAATAGGGACACAAGTCTCTTTGAGGTGTTAGAAAGAGGCAGTTTCCTCACTTTTCTCCATGCTCCACTCTTGCCCCAGAGTCTGTATTATTTGTAACACCTGTTCCCCTATCTAGTTGCTATTGCTCGGTATATAACACAATAACTAATGTTTTGGGGGACCCAGATCAGAGATTATACATTATTTTTCATTAATATTTCTACTAACAGCTTATTCCTAGATTTCAAAGTATTTTCTAATTATGAGCATGAAGCAAACGTCCTCCTACAGAACTTTGACACCCCAAGATCACATAGAATTCAAAATTTATTGAGAAAAAAAATCTTGGCTTTTTAGTTACATGTATAGAGCCCTTTTTTTTTTTCTGTATTTACTGATCTCCAAAAGAGATTACATTCTGTGTTCATGTAAAGAAGCCGGTTGTTTGTTTCCTGTCTAACTCACCTTGGTTAACCAAAGCATTTGGTCTCTTGAATCCTCTCAGATGCAAGGATTACTTCAATAAACAATATATCTAGTACAGGAAATATTCAGCATGTGTTTTACAGTGCTGCTGGGACCTATATTAAAATCTAGTATATGAAATGTAACTTTAGGTTACACAGCTTCTATAGATTATATTTGTAAAAAAAAGATGTCCTGATAACACTGAATGAAAATGCTTACTACATTGACCAAAATCAAAGTGTTTCTAAAATGCTTAGAAAAACCACACAGTCTGGGTACCTTTCTGGATAAACAAACTCTACAGGATGGAAAGGGTGCCAGGAAAAAGATCCCTATGGGTGTCAAAGATATGTCTTCATTAGTTCAAAAGAAACTACATTTAGATTTAGTTCTGACTATCTTATGATAGCGATAAAGTCAATATTGGTACAACATTCAGACTTGAAAACTAGCGTGAGCTCATGTGTAGCTAAAGAACTATTAAAATAGTCTCAATTAAAGTGAATGACTCTTGTTCCTCTGTGAATTTCAGTGGGATCTTCTGAACTTGCTGAATAAATCTACTAACAGCTCAAACAAAATTGAGTTATGTTGTTAAGAGAGTTGAATATGAATAACAGACAGCTACAGAAAAATTAAGTGTTTCTGTTCCAATCAAAAGGAGAAAACATGCCTGGAAGTAGCTGAATGCTAATAGACAAGTCTGTAGGTTTTCTTTTTCTTTTTTTTTTTCCTTTCAATAATATATACACATAAAGTCATAAACATAAACATAATTTTCTCCCTCCTGCTACTCTATTAATTCCATTAGAAAACAGATCTTTTTTGACCTCATGAGGAAAAATAACACACCAAATAATTTCATACGTGCACCTCTTTTTAATGATCTTTGTTGCAACTAGCTCCTAAAAGCCAGCCGAAACCCTCCAGCAGCCATAGAACCCCCAGATCCTACTCTGGAAGTCTTTATATAATAGGAAGATGCAGCACCACACTTAACCCTTTTATCATGTGGTATTGGCAAACTAGGAAAAACAGCTCATTCTTCTATTCTAATCTAATGAAATATTCTCAATTTTCTTGCGTTCACTTGTTGTCCCGAATTTGTTTCTTCTCTTTAATCATAGGCTTTATCATCCAGTGAAAAAATTCAGCAGATCTGAAGATATTTTACAATGGAACACAACCCTTTTTAAAGACTGAAGGATGAAAATTACCTGAAAACAAACTACTGTTAGGAAATCAGTAGTTAAGCATTACAGAACACTTGTCCTCTACATTTATTTTTTCCCTCATGGATGACTGCAACAGGGTAATGAAATTAGCATAATATATATCAATGTTTTGCCAATCTGCTGAGTGAATAAAATACTTCCTACAATTTCTATTTTTTTTAATTTTTCAATAACTAAAAGCTTATTAGCTATATAAGTTATATAAATGTCTGGCCAGGGAAGGAAGCATGCTGCATGCTCAGTACTTATTTGGAATAACACCTTCTTTTCTGTCTGGACTGAAATGGCCTCAACAAGTCCTCCTTACTTACTATGGTTGTTTTGGTTATTTTCTGATTCTTGACATAATATTCCTAAAACTTGAATAGACAGAGCTTTAGAAAAGAACACAGGATTTTAAAGAGTTAAGTGGGTGAACTTGGTCAGTCCCTTGGTCAAACAGATTCATTTGATTTGCCTATTTCAGTGACCTTTTGACTTAAAGTCATCTGCATTCTGTTCATGCTTTATTTCATTTTCTTTTACTTGAGAGCACTTTGGAATGTTTGTCATGAAAAGAGCTACATAAATATTAATGTATTGATAGTGTTACGGCTTTTCAAGCCTATTTTTCATTTCACGGGTCTTAAGAGCTACAAAATTTACTGACTATACAGAAAATACAGTATAATGGACTTTCCGAAATGCCCTGAATGAGATAAAATACATGAATTATTAATCCCATGGATATCAGTGCTGTCTTGCCAGAGACACAGTTTTCTCTGCCAATCCAAGATTTTTTTCTACTGTGCAAAGTTTGTGATGAATACACTTTATGCCTCTTGTCTGTAAGGAAGCATATGTTCCTAATTACATTCTAAAAATAGCTATATGAATTTTATGTGCACAGTGTAGTCATCAGGATGCACTTTGAACCTCCAAAAACTGCAGGGAATATGCAGGGAGATATTCACATGGGACTGTGTTTCCTACAGGTCATGTTAGTAGGCATCCTTCATCACAAAAAAGCAGAAGCAACTTCAGATTCTGAATGAGACAAGGAGATTGTAGTTTAGGGATGTCTTGACTCAGTTTATTCCCCACTCTCTTTTTTTTTTCCATTACCTGCTGATTCCTTGTCTTTTTTTTTTTTTTCTTTGGTGTATATTCTGCCATCTGGGCTAAACAGCTAAGTTATAAGCTGTGAGTCTCATTTATCACACCATGGGAGGGAAGCCGTCAGAATCTGTAAATCTGCAGCAGAGCACCTAATACAGACTAACGAAAACAAATGGAGCTCAAGGTAAAGGCTACTCGCAAATCTTAACCCATCCAGCTGTTTTAAAAATCATAAATGTTGAAGCTCCCAGAATCTTAGCCTTTTTAAGGTAGTGGCCAGATTCAGTTGAACCAGATGGAGAATGCATCAGGTCTGGGCTCTTGCCCTTCTGATTTGCATGAGTTGTCAAGTTAGTATGAACTGTGATAATTTTTCCTATTAAAAACAGAACTCTAAACATTATTGTTTCACATTTAAGAGAGGCCTGGAAAGTGGTGAATAACTTTTTTTTTCCACTCATTCAGCTGCAGTCAATCATATCCGTGTTTTCATACCTCAGCGTCCCTTGTTTCTTCACCTCTGCTCACTGCCCTACTGCATCATGGAACATCTTTCAGGAATGCTGTATCCTTAAAAGCCCTGGTATCCTTCCACTGTATTTTTATGACTGACTAAGGTATAAGCATCCTCATGAATGCTTCTGCAGATGCAGAAAACATACCAGTACTTGATATTTTTCCCACCTTCAGTCAAAACCATTCGTAATTTTTCCTGATAATTCCTGCTGAACACCAGCCCTCAACTAGGAGAAACTTGTGTCGTCAAGTACAAAGAAGTCTTTATTTGAGGACAGCCTGCAGCTGTACACAATCTATCCATCCATCCATCTGAACTTGCATTATATCATCTATCACCACAGTCCGAATTTATTGACCTTAGAGCATGGAGCAAGATTCATCTGCTAACTCAAGTGATTGCCAAAGTTATACAGGGATGCATGTGATCGAAAGTGTCTGTTTATATTTTAATGTCTAACCATTCTCTCAGAATTTTTAGGTAAGTGCATTTTAAAAATCAATCAATAAATAAATATCTCAGGCTCACTTCAAGGGCAGAATGTTTACCTCCCTCCAAGTCATAGTTATGACAATATTGCATAAAACCTCAAACAGCAAAAAGTAGTACAGCGGTGTGGGAAACCTCAGAACCTTAACTGTACGAATACTGTGCTATTTTGTTTTAACTGAAAACTAGTGTAAGAAAGACTGTAAAACTGAAAGAATCTTCAGGTAATTTGTATACTTAAAATAAGCAATATCTCTAATTTAAGCTTGCACAGACGTACATAGCTGGGTGGGAAAATGAACTTTATTTTTTTTTCCGCTGTTCTGCTGTTTTGCTTGTTTTCACACCCAAAGCTGGAAGGCAGTTACAATCTGGTTTTCAGAGCTTCCTTTCACCATCACAAGAATTTTATTTCTTCTAAAAGAAAAAAATTAGGCAGCTATTTAAGTTGTTGAATTACTATTTACCCTTTTTTTTGTGCAAAGACTATTTATGGGGGAAAAAATTTTAAAATAACAACCCAGACCTCAAACTACTCAGCTTTGAGATATAGATGTTTTGACTACATGTAGAACATGTGCAAGAGATTACAGCTGGTGATCATTAGTGTCTTCTAATGCACTTCAAAAAATGTAGTGTGTTATTTTTTTGTAGGGAGTTTTCCCACTGGATTACTGAAGGATGAATGGAACGTACATTTTGTGGAGAGAAATAAACGATAGATACCTGACTTCAGAGAATAGTAGTTGGGGTTTTTTTGGTTTGTTTGTTTTTGGGGTTTTTTTGTATGAAAGTTGTGAGAATCATTACCTTTCACTCTGACTCATTCTTTCCAGAGCAGACAGGAAATATGAAGAAAATCACTGATAATTTGCCGTAAAAGAGGTGTATTTTTAGCAATCTCACACAAGCCACAAACCCTTAGTCCATATTCTGAAGTGCTTTATAGGTTAATTTGGTGCTTATCTTCCCAGTTAAAGGTAAAAGACAAGTCTCTTATAACACCCTGGATCCGTGCAATGGTACTGAAGCACATTCCCAGAAATCCCCATTTAAAGACAATATTTTGACTTTTTACTGTGAAGTAGTTTTCAGGGAGTGCATGTTGGTTTCTTTTTTATTTCCTTTGTCAGCATTCAGAAAATTCATAATGTCTTCTGAAGCTGATTAATACAGGACTTTGTTGAGTAAAAGAGATGACCTCTCTATCTCTCATTTTTCTGCTAAATTTGTATTAACTTCCTAATTGATATCACTAGCAACATTTTTATGGAAGTTAGTTGTTAAGTTATGGTGACATTTTTTTTTTCCACCTTGAACATTCCCTAGAAATATAGTTCAAGCTATTACATTGAAATATAGTTCAAGCTATTACATTGGTATTTCAGTGACAATTAATAAATATATTAATTTCCTCTTATTTTCCCAAGACTTTGAAAGCTCCAATATGCTTATTCCCTGACCTGGCAGGACAGTCCATTAAGCTCTTTTTCTCAAAATCAAAATCAACTTGTTCCTTCTTATGTTTTGGAAAAGGATAAAGAATAATTCCATGTATTAGAAATTAAAACATTTTGTTGTCATCTAAAGAAGTGTATACAGTGGTAATGAATATGCGTCACCAATGAGATGACACTTTAAAAAAAAGGTGAAAAGTGACTTTTAACAGTATTGGTACTAGAAGCACTTTGTAAAGCACTTTACAAAGTTCAGTAGAGTGATAGGTGAGTTAAATCTGTTCTGTGTGCAAGTAGAGATACATGATATGAATGGAGATTGTCCTGCAAACAGACAAAACAAGTGTAGTGTGTTTCAGACTAGTAAAACACAGACCAAAAGAATAGGAATGTTGCCCCATCAGAGACACATGTGAATAAAAACATATTTAAGCCAACTCATGCAGCTGGAATGAGATCTAATGGGTTTAAAATTATTATGAACATGTTTTGGCAGAGAACTTGCAAGCTTTGAACCATCACAGTCATAAAGTCTAGAAAGCTTTGAAACAAGGGTAATTGCAGGAGAAAAGTGGGAAGTTGATGCAGTTCATCAGGGGATCCTTGTGGGGGTACACCTACATGGTGCAGGAGGCACATGGACCTCCACTGCTTGGGATATGTCCTAAGGTCTTGTGGTCCCTCATCACTCATGAGCAGATCGAATGGGAAAAAGAGAAGGGGAGAGGGGGAGGAGGAAACGGGAAGGGAAGAGGAAAGGGGAAGGGCAAGGGAGAAAAGGAGAGAGGAGGTAGGGAAGGAAAGGGAAGGTACACTGTGTGTATTACAGGAATGGAACCTCTGTTTGCAGCTTTAGGAGATTTTCAGACAGATTTCAAAATATGCTTGCAGGATGTTATAATATTAACAAAATACGTGTAAGAAACTTATGCTTCCTCTGCAATCTGTTTCATCTCAGTTTCTAATTCAGGAGGGCCTGACCCCAAATTTGCTTATTTACTCAAAATTCTGATGCCCTTCTTACAATGTTTTGTCTGAATTACATTACACTGGTTCAACAGCTACATTTTTACTTCTGGTAAAAAGTAAAGAAAGGGGATTTAAATTTTAAAGTGATATGCTTGTGTTCAAGAGCTTGAAAACCTAGTACAAAAAAACCCCAAACCATTAGTTTCTCTTGCAATGTCAGACTGAAATGGGTGGTATGTAACTGCATTTGGACTTCATATAATTTTGCTGTGCTCAGTTAGTACTCCTGTGTAAATTTACAGAAACATCACTCTACACAGTACACATCAAGGTTTTATTAAGAGTGCTATTGGATGAACAGTCTTTCATATTCCTGTGTGGTGTCAGTGATTAACAGCTTACAAGCATTTGGCAGCAATTCACCACATCCTAGAAAATGACAGGTATCGTACCTGCAAAGAAGCGAATTTTATTTGAACGACTGTTTCTCTAAGCTGCTTTTGTTAGTTATTTTGTGTCAAACTTTGATTCGGAAAACTGATGAAGCCTGATTTCTTGCCAGGTTCAGATCTTTGCTTTCATGCCAATGGTGCTGCTGACTCCTTGCACTACTGCCCATTCCGGCTTTCTTATCACAGCTGTCTTTAGGTCTGTTCCAGCAGCATTAGATTCAGCGGAGTTGAGTTCAGACTCCTCTACATTTATTAACCATCTTGATGATACACATGGTTAAGGAAGAAAGACTACCAAGACTTCATGCAATGTTAAAATGTGTTTTAATTTTCAGTCTTTTCTTGATGATTTAATGTATATTATTATTATAAATAAATAAAGTCTTCACTTTCTGATCTTTGTCACAAATGCTGAACTGCACAAGAATTTCAACCTCACTTGGAGTGCGGAAGGTCAGCATTTGGTCGTGGGAGATGTGACTTTGGGGCAGGGGGGAGTAAGAGAGAACAAGAGGAAAAAGAAATTAAGTTGGGAAGTAAACAAAAAATTGGGAGAAATATGACACTTAGTAGCTGAAAGGAAGAGGATCAGATGGTCAAGATGATCAGAGGGATGGACCGGCTCTCCTATGAGGAAAGGCAGAGAGAATTGGGAATGTTCATTCTGGAGAAGAGAAGGCTTTGGGGTGATCCAGTTGCAGCCTTCTGGTAACTAAAAGGAGCTACAAAAAAGATGGAGAGGGACTTTTGTCAAGACCATGTAGTAACAGGACAAGGGGAATGAATTCCAACCGAAAGGTGGCAGGGTTAGATTTGATAATAGGAAAAATTCTTTACTGGGAGACTGTTGAAGCAATGAAACAAGTGTCCCAGAGAAGTTTGGATGCCCCATCCCTGGAAGTTTTCAAGACCAGGCTTCTCCTGACACCTTACCTGTCAATGGCAGGGGAATTGGAACTAGATCTTTAGAGTTCTTTCTAACTCAAAGCACTCTATGATTCCATGATATTGTGAAACGGAACAGGATTGCAAAGGGACGATCAGGATAAAAAAGATACGGAATCAGGGGAGAAAATACATAGACAGAGATGGGAAACAGTGCTGGTGACTAAAGGTAGCAAAAGGTCATCAGTTGTACACAGAGGTGTATTTGACTTAATTTTTCTTCTATGTCCTTGATCATTTTTTATGACAACTGCTTTGTAGAAAGAAACTGGAAAATATTGAGATCTCCCAGTCTTTGCCTGTATGAATTCTGCCAAACTGCTATTATTTGGCACCTATAGGACAGAAAGTGCAGAAGTGTCTCGATACTTTCAGGTTTTGTTTTCACTTGAGTCAAGGAAAAATTGTTGAGAGATTGAAGCTTTGTCTGAAACGTAAGATTTTTCTGGGAAAACTTTGCTCAGAATTCTTTCAGACGTCTGTGAACAGCCTGCATGATAGACACCGATACTTTTGTCTTTCTTTTAAAAGTGCTACTTTTTTTTAAATATTAGATCATTATCTTATTATTGCAGAGTAGGCTTGTTAGTGCGAGCTCTGATTTGGAGTTCTCATCAGCCATTACTTAGGAGAATGCCTACAGCTTGAGAGTTTTCAATGCATTAGGAAAGGCACTTCAGAATTTCAAGCTGACATACTACTTTTGGTGTCAACTGATTTTCCCTGTGTATAAGAGAGGAATTGAGGGACTGAGGGTCTACCCAAAGAAAATAATATGCCAGCAGCAAATTGTGTGGTTACTTGAGTCTACAGTGATGAGATCTAGATAATAATCACATTCCTTGAAAAGAGAAGTATAGGATGCTATCTTTTCAAACACTTGTTTTTTGCATGTCAGAATGCTTACTTTCTCTGAAGTGTTACAAGCAGAGCTCACCAGAGGTTTGTTTCATTGACACTACCAACATTGAACTTGTTGTTGACCATAGAAACAGATTTTCACCTCAGTCTTTTTATATTATTGCAGCACTAGTGAATAGTTAGACCTTTTTTTTCAGGGAAGTGTTCCTTTCATGTGAACTTATAGTTCATATGCTGGTCAAGTGCTATTGTTTTTGAAATCTGAGTGTGGTGGAGAGTTATGGGGACAGAGAATGACGAGGGTTCTGAGTTTTAGAAATGCTCATCAAATACTCTAAGAAACCTCCTGGCATTAGTTCTGCTTCAGTCTACTTGAAAATACTAGACTATGTGGCAATCTCAGTGAATAGTAAAATCTGTTCTGCTTTTTGGGTAGAACATTTGTAATGCTCTTCCTGGAAAGATAGAACAAAAATGTAACTGTAGTGTGTACTCTTGGTTGAGTTGGACCAGGTACAGCAGAAAGTCATTTAGGATGGAGGCCAAGATAATTACATGGTGTAATTTTGCCTTTCAAGAACTGCTCTCAGTTCTAACAAAAACGTCCATAAAGTTTGCTTTTTTTCAAAACAGACTTTATCTTAGAGGAGCAGATATACAGAGTTCAGTGTTGGTAGCTGTGACACAGTGGGCCCTGCAGACCTCTGCAGCCTTTGATTCTCCTAAATCACTCTGTGCCAGATGCTTTTTAAAGAAGCAAAGTGACTGTGCCACTCAGTAGTCTGAAGTTGGTGCCAAGAGTAGTTGTAAGATGATCAGCCAGTGAAATAGCCCTCACTCAAGATCTGTTCTTCTCATTCAACTGCTGGCTACTATTTAAGATGATCCTTTCTACTGAATTCCTTATGGAACTCTAAAGCAATATTGAAATATCAAATGTTTTTCTCTGCTGTTGAATGACTATGGAGCATGGTGTGGAATTTTTCCGTATTGATATACGTTCAGCTTTTTACTCAATTTCTTTGAGAAAGCAATACTTCTGAACATCATGTGAATATTTTTAGGTAAATGTTTCCCGTTAGATATAACTGATCATGTTATAACTAGTCTGACCAAATCTTTATGGTTCTTGATTTTGCCTTTAGGAATTCTCTACAGGAAAAACTCTCAAAGTAAGGCCAGTTGAACTAGATTAGATATTTTATTTTTAGAAAAGTGATTAGGATAATAATAAACATTTAAATAACAGAGGTATAAACCTCTGCACTATAATCATTCTGAGCGACATAGTTTCTAACTGCATGCTTTCCAAAACCATCTGAGTCAAAACTTCCCAGTATTTCCATTTCCCTCTAAATATGTACTTCTCTCTATATAAATATCTGACTGGAAAGACTTGTGCTTCCTCTCGTGCTTAAGGTGACCTTAATTTGACCTCCTCTAATTAAATTATGCTTTCTAATACATAATAATGTATCATACTGGTACGGGGCTGTATATTTAGCAGATGTTAGCTGTAATGGCCACAATAAATTGCCTTGTCTATCTATACAAGCTGAGGATGCAAATCATTGCAGTTAGCTGTGTATCACATGCATAGGTACGATGTATGAAGCCATGCTGGAGCTCTAATTGTGCCACGTGCATTAAACCAGTCATTGGATTTTTAAAAAAAATTGATTGGGGAAATAATATAGATAAAATGTGTGCTTGCTGGAAATGAAGAAATTAATGTGATGAGTTGTATCCAGGGCACTATTAGGGCATATTACAAATTGTACTTCAAGGTTTTGAAACAGGGAAAATTTATGAAGTGGATGACAATTACTAAACAACTGCAAACTTTTGTAATGTATCTTCCAATAAATCTGCATAACAGTGCAGTAGGGAAATAGATTTTTCTGGATGAATTTAATGAATTTCACAAATGCATGTATTCAGATATGCTGTAATACGAAGATATCCCAGGCTGTCTGAAGATGGTGCAAGAGGGAATGTCTTATTTTTTCAATTAAAATAATATGCTTTTACTGTTGTTCTGTTATTTAGCTCAGTAGCATCTAATAAGCGTACACAGTACTCCCAGAGCACCTTTTCTTGTTATATTCTGGTTTTTGTCTTCTGCTTCAGTTTATTTAAACAAAATTTCTTCAACTTATTTTGTGCCTGTCCACCTGTAACGCAATGATACAACAAACAAAGCACTGTGAAAGAATGTAATTTCTTGCGGGTATATGTGTCTGGGGATTTTTTAAAGCCTCATCTTCACACAGGCTTCTTTAAAATTTTCTAGTAGAATAGTCCATGTTCTTGAGACATGAATGAAAATGAAGGGAGTGTGTAATCAGGGTATGTGGTCAAAATATTTTGTTTCTTGAAGGAAGATGATTTGATGCTCTTCAAAACTATTGAATTACTTCTGGTTCTATTGTATTTAGTTTTCCACATGCTCCAGTGAAAAAACTGGAGCACTGCCTACAACCCTGACACAACCAGGCTCCTCTTTGCAAATATGTAGTGCTTTGGAAGGTTCATAACCCTAGCTGTGAAGATTAGGGCCAAAAATACTGGAGTGATAGGAACCCAAAAATAAACTGGGTCTCAGTTTTGCAATCACAAACATATGCATACATATTCCCCGCCTGTGGCAGCTCAGCTTCCAGTAAGTAATTGCAGATCTTTTCTCCTAGCTTTTCTTCCAGTAATTTCTTCTCTAAAGTTAAGCATTTCTGTGAAAGTGCAAGGAAAAGAGAGAACACAGGACACAGACAGCATATCTGAAATGAAGAGAGTATATGGTGTGAAACCAAGGAAAGTGGAAGAATATTACAGTATGAAGGTACAGGTGGCAATACAAAACACAAGTTGTAACATATATGTTTAAAGTTTTATATATGTTTTCTTACTTTTATTATTTTTTTTATGTAATCTCAGTGAAACAGAAGACAATATGGAATTTTTTGGTATCCTGGCAGGTTTTTTGCAAGTTTTGAAGCAAATAAACATGGGTTCTGTAGAACCAAATATTAGAAATCAATACTGGAGTTGGGGTTAGAGAGCAGTAGTTATCTAAGAAAAAGTTGGTGGAGGGCCCATTCCAACAGAAGAGGGAGTTTTTCTTAGAGGTACACCAAACTATCTGAAAAAAAGTGTAGCAAGTAATATTGGCCAAGATTCAAGACATTCAACTTCCAATTACAGAATTGATAAGAGACAGGACCTGCTTACCTTATCACCCCACTGGAAGCACTATTAGATGAGCCCTCCTGAATCTGCTCACTTTGAGGTGTAACTCAATACCCAATTATGCACATGCATTTTTTCAGAAGCAGTCTAACTTTCTTAGTAGTAGGGTCCTATAAACCTGATGTCAATACAATGAAAACAATATGTGGCCAGCAGTTTAACACTGACCTTTCTGTAAATTCCACCATTGGTTAAAAGCATTGGAAAGAAGCATCTCTAACTGGTGTAAGGATTTTCCGTAACTGAGAAGTTGTTGCATTTTTCATATCATCATCATTGAAGGGATGTCTCCAAAGCTGTTTGCGAAGGCATGTGAAGTTTCTTACTTAAAGTTCTGTACAGACATCAAAGACCATTTGCTGATTGGATATTGCTTAGCTTCGGCCAGTGGTGTTAGTAATTGTCCTTAAGTAATTGCTTTTTCTCAAAAGAGCTCCTCTTTGGATAAGGCTCACACAGATTTGCAAGGTTCAGATTCTGGACACAGTATTAAGTCAGAGTGTTGGCCTGGAACTGGTCCCCCTGTCTCCCTTCTTCTGCGTGCTGGCCCGGAAAGGGAATTAAGAGTAGGAACCGTTTCAGACCTTCAGACCATCTGAAACTGCTAACTTCACAATTATTGTTCCATTGCAGAATGTGCTGCCTGCAGTGTCTGGAAGAGAAGTGAGAGTCATTACTCATTGCTAAAGAGTTTCACTATGATTTGTAGCATGAAATCACTATGGAGGTGTCTAAAAGCAGATAGGAAAGATCTTTGTTAAATAGGCAAAGAGCTTTGAACAAAATATCCTCCATTTATTATCGTCTTAAATTTTTTGTCAAAATGCAATAATGCAAATGAGGAGCTGCAATCCCACTGAGTATTTGTCCCATTTTTGGTGCATACATTTACTGGATTGGAGCAGTATTTAAAAAAGTAACTCACACACATACACAAAGCCATACAGATGAATTCAGGAAATGTGAAAGAGCATGAGAAATTCCCATTGGAACCATTCCCATTACATTGCATAAATAAAAGAGAAGTTTTGGGGTGTGCTTCCCCTCCTCTATTTTTCAGAGAATGCTAAGTGTGGGGTATGAAGCATTGCTAAGGCAGTCAGCAGCACCTCTTCTTTCCTGATTTCTGCCTTGTTTCTCCTTTATACCCACCAGCTTTCTCTCTCTTCCCTCACTCTTCCACAAAAGATTTCCAGCAGAGAGCAGCTGGTGCCTCGTTTTGGCTGCTTTCCCCAGACGCTGGGGTCTTTCACCAGAAATCAATGGCTGCTTATTTTCCCCAGTACTGTGTTTTTTATGTGTGGACTGACATGGCCTTAACCATACTGACCCATTCTGCTGAGCTATTTCCATTCAGACGTGCCTCTTTACAAATAACGGAAATTAGTTGAGGGCCAGTGTCAAACTGCTTGTCACATCTTGTTTTCAATCTGTTCAAATCAGGTTTATAGTGTCCTATTCAGAAGCCTAGGCTGCTTTTGAATGCACACAATGCATTTCAGGCGTTCCATCAGGCGATAAATGCAGAACTTCACATTGCTATTAAAAAATAATCATAATGATTAGTCTTTTGAATTTTCTGAAGTAACTTATTTGCTTGGAATTTGTTGTCTTAATTGCACTACGTCACTTGCTCATAGGTATTCATCTCCATAAGATGTAAACTCCCTCCTAGCTGATCTGTCAGTGTAGCAGTTGTACCGTATGAATAAGTTCTCCCATTGATTTAGCAGTAATGAATGAAAGAGTAAGTGAATGAATGAATAATCAGATGATTGCTAGAATGGATGCACTAAACCTGAGCAACTTGTATTCTCTTCAGCTTCCAGGAACTTCTGTCAAATATAGTTTTATGTCTCCACCTAATGAGCAACCATGCAAGAATCTCAAAGAGGCTGAATATGTCTGCACTTACGCTAGGTATTATGTGTTACTTCAAAAACAAGAAGAAACTTTTCAAAAGTGCCTTAAAACCTTAAACTTTGTGGAAAGATATGTTTTTAATGACATTTCAGGACTTTTCTTCTGCAATTTACCAAAATATTTTTGGTATAACACTGAGTTATCTAAGCATGAAGGAAAACTTTATCACAACCTTTAGAACAGACAGTCTTTTTAGTTCAACTCATTTGAAAGTCTTCACACTTGCCAAGGATTTTATCCTTCATGAGTGAAAATGCCTTGAGTGTTTGATGACATTCTGATGCCAAATAATAAAGCTATTGAAATAACATATGCAAATGCACTCTATGTGATTTTCCACTAAAATTTTGAACAATATGCAGAGGTTTAGAGCTCCAGATACAAGCACGACTCTCTACATGTGCAGAAGCAGCTCCTGTCATGTTCTTGTGAGAACTTTCAAAGGATTACCCTAGGAATACTTATTTGAATCTCAATATGTTTTTATTCAAATGAACAGTCAGCCACAATTTTCCCTTTTCTTTGAAATGAGAAAAAATCAAATGAGGGTGTCGAAATCCCAGAGAACTTCACTGCAGTAGTGCAAGGGAGATTAACAAAAGTCCCCCCAAATGTTCTGTAGCACACAGCACGTGAAACTGCTGAAAACTCCTTGTTGAATTCCAATATACAGCAACTGTCAAGGTCTTAGGCCTAATTGCAAGGAATGAAACTGTCTCTGTGTCAGTGTCAATAAGGGGATTCATCCACTAAGTGGGCTCCATCAGTTAACACCAGGAACTGTGTTCTTGGATGCAGATCTTGGAGTTTTTTGTCTATGGGGACATTAGCAAGGATAGAGATTTCCTCTAAGCCGAATTCTTATTCACTGCACTTGAGCCTATTATCTTTGTTTTGAGTGTGTAGACACTGCAGGAGTTGCACAGTTCAGCAATTTGTTTTCCTTCTTTCCCTAAAGCTACTGCTTTTGTGAGTCTGAAAGCTATAGAGAAAAAATTGGAGGGGAAAGATGCATTCTCCAGTCTTACAGACTGGCAGGATGATCATTAAATATGACTTGGACTATCTGGTGGGTTAACCCTAAGCTAGAAAATAGAAATAAATAGCACACATCTTAGAGGAGGTGATATATAATTTCTTAAGTATCTTCTGGTATCAGTTGTTATCTTATTTCTCAAGTCTCATGAAACAGTGGTATGGCCAAACTCCATTAATCAATGGTCTGACTTACGTTTAGCAAAGTTTTTCTCATGCTTCCCACGTATGACATTTTGAATTGTGGCCTGAATCCATCAAGTTCAGTCCATTATTTCAAGTTAACTAGATGTAAAGTCAAGTAGTCACATATCACATCTTTCAAATACAAGGATATTTTTGTTCAGAGCTCCAGACCTCTTCATTTTAAGCAAAATAATTTTCATTGAGGTTTAAAAAGCTCTTTTTATCTTTGCACCTTAAAAAATGTATTTTCTTTCTGAACAGTCTGTCTTGTATCAAGAAAGATATGTCAAAGTCACTGCAGGTCTGCAGGAAGGTATATGGGAAAGATTTTTAGGGTACTATTTCTTAACTGGCCTGTGGAATACAGAATCTTGAGCTCTCATTCTCAAAGACTGACATTAGAGGTTGAATTTTACACATCAAAAGTAGCTTTTAAAAGTCCACTTGAAAAGAACATGTTTCCTTTTTTTAAGCGTTTATCTTCATTATTTCTTTGTAAAACCATTGTTTCACTTTTTCCAACTGTTTCCAAAACATGAGGGTGTCTGGATTTTTGTTCTTAGGAAACCCTGATAAGACTATGGCTTCATTCAGTGATTTTTACAAAATGTCTTATAAATATTATTTTTGTTATCAAAATGAAAAAAACCCAGACCAATTAAGCAAGGTTTTATTTCCCTCCTTCAGGATAAGGCAGAAAGAATTCTGATTGAGAGAAGAGGAGAGGGGTAAGAAGAAAAGAATATTTGGACAGAGTAGGAACAGGACCTGAGACAAAGAACTGAGATGCCAACTACATTATATCATCTTTTCATTTTGGCAGAAAGTTTACATAGAAAAATCTTGGAAGAAATAGGGAGAGCTGTCGAATACTGCTGGAGATTACTTTTTTTTTTCTTTTTTTTCTGAATTAAGAAGGCAAAATACGATCACAGACTTATGGGAGAAACTATAGAAAAAGTTGTCTGGAGTTATTTGTTGCTTTTACAAGAGAAAATAAAAGCTACGTTTGTCTAAGACAAAATTATTATTTTCAAAATTTTCATTAGTTCATATGATTTGGATAAGTAATTATTATTTTTCAACACTGAATTGTTCTGCTGACTATTTAAAAATGCCCTTTTTTGTGCTCTATATAAATCAGGAAATACAGAAAATCCCACTGCAAGAATCTTCCATCATTTTGGCACTTCCAAACAGTCAGTTTATTCTCATTTCAACCTTAAATTCTTCCAATGATGCTAAAACTGAATTTTCACTGTGGGAAGTATAACAGATTAGTGAGGTGTGAAAGGCACATTAACTTATTAGGCATATTTACACCCTTCTTGTATTAAAAGTCCAACCAGAACTTGCTCTGTCTTAAGAGAAGCCAGCTAAATGCATTTGCCAGCATGCAGAATGTCTTATACAGAGAAAGGAACAGCATGTCCCTTCCTACAAGACAATACCATCTCACACGTGGTGAAGGATAAACCCATTCTTAATGAATGGGGCCACTACCTGAAATGTTGATTCCTCTTTTTTATGATCTCTATGATTGCCAGCCAGAATGTACACAGGTAATAAAATGAGTGAAAAAGTATTTCTCATATGCTTACAAGCAGATGATACTATGATGGTTTTTTGCTTTCTCATATACCCTTCCACATACCCTTTTACACAGCTTTGCATGTATCCTTAGTGCTTTTAGCCCACATACTTGTAATTCCCCAAGTCTGATAACTAGTTTAGACCCAAAGTTCCATTAAGCCAGGAGACTAAACATCTTGAAAACCTCGAAGTTGGGTCAGTAAGCCCCAGACACCAAGGTCCTCTCCAGAACACATTCTGTAAACCAAGATAGGCCCATCCAGGGGGAACATTCCTCAGGACGGGGGCTTCTCTTGAGCCTTTCATTGGGGAATCTTTGATAGATATGCTAATGTGCAAGGTCTATAACTGTATACATGAATTATCGTGTGTGTGCATCTTGGGTTGTGCATCCTGGTGTGCATCTTTCGGGTGTGCACTTTCGGTGTGCATTCGGGGGTGCTTTCTACCTGGATGTGGTGCACCAGAGGATCCTTAAATAAATACCGAGGTAAAACCCTTTTTCTCTCTAACTGTGTTTGGCTTTTAATTCTAAGCCCAGGGAAAGGCATCACAGAGATCTCAGGCACGGAGTATTTTAATAAGCAATAGGTATTTAGGATACTTACTAGGCATTTAAAGAAGTGAATGGTTTGGCCAACTGCATAGGAGCAAAGAACCAGTGTAGAGACCAAATCTGTGAGTATGGACTGTAAATGAAACATAAGGAGCTCTATGTGTTGCAGTTTGGAACAATAACTTGTTCCTTGGAGCAATAACTAGACAGGAAAATACTCCTGTCTAGTGTTTTTATGCGGCATACCTGCTTGGTATTTTTAGCACTGTTTTATTACAGTCAGAAAAATGAAACTATTTTACTATTTTCAGAAACAGTTTAACAGTTCCAGAGGGTACTGTACACACACTTTTACCCCAAACAATACATCAAAAAGGCACTTCAAACACAAAAGCAAATTGAGTGATGAGAAGTGTATCAAACCAGAATAATTGGCCCTGAAGATCACAATTTAAAAGCGGATGGCAAATGCCCTCGGGTAAAAACAACACAGAGCTCTTTCTCTCCATGAAGAACCATCAGCAGTGATAAGATTTCCAGAACATTGAACAGAAAATGTTTGTACGTTATTTCCTATCATTGTTTTCAGTAAGTAGGAGATACAGAAACTGTAGTGTTATGTTTATGATCTCTTAGTAATGAAGGATGTCAAATTACCAGTGTGCATAAAAGCACTAATTTATCCTCCAACCCCTTAAATGTGATCTTGGAGTAAGTTACAGAGCAGTTAATAGTACGCCTCAAGCTAAGTATTACAGCTATAGGCCGCATTTTAAGGCAACCAACCTCTTCCATCCATATGTATGTTAATAACAGCAACTGCCCCTTCTACATCACCTTGCTTCCCAGAAGTATGGGACTTTCAGTACATCTGGACTGGAATTTTGAAGAACTTGTGCATATGCTGCATTCTTATGTATATATTTTGTGACTGGAAATCACAATTCATCACAATTAAAATCTGTATTGACACTGTAATGAGATAGCATATGTGCTGCTACATGCTAGAAGGTCTGGTCATATTACATGGGATGTATACATAATAGGCTTTATGATTTTACTTTAGTACAACTTCATTTATAATGCTGAAAACACTTTTCCTGGAACAGAAGCCATGTTTTTTAACTTATAGGCACAAGAACTTGTCCTTGTGCTCAGTTTCCGTAGATGTCCTAAAGGCTAAAGATATGTTTCCTACTTCAACCAAATGCTCATAATCTTTAAAAATCATCTGCTTGTAATTCCGACTAGTTGCTTTTTTTTAAGAACTTTAAATCCATTATGAGGATTATTACAAAGACTAGAGCAAAATAGTCAATGAGCACATGTGTAAAAAGTTTGTAGGATTCAGCAAGGGTCTGATTATTATTTGGAATTTCTTCATAGAATATTAATAATCTTCTTCATTGCTATCATACCACACGCACAAAGCAGAGCAGCAGCACAAGGGGATTCTAAAACATCAAATATCCTGGTTTTTTAAATATTTGTGAAGAGAGATCATATTTCAAGGGAGAATGGATTTTGTAAAAAATAAAAAGCACAAAACCAAAACCAACCAATCAAATAAGCTCAAAACTGAATATATATACATTTTTTAGAGTGGCCTTGAAATGTCTAAATTTCAACATTCAACATTCAATCTTTTTCTTCATTCAGAAGGGAATCTTCTAATGATGCGTCATTCAAAAGTTTTGACACTCCATGGAATTTCTACAGGCCTTGTAGCAGCTGTTGAGTAATAAATTATGAAGATAGTGCCCAATTATTTATATACTGACTCTAGTTTTTCTTCTACAGTGAAGTAGAAGTATCATTACTGAGGTTAAGCCAGAAAGAGAAGTCCATGTGACTAGCAAAGGTGATAAATAAGCAGAGTTCAGATGGTTTGCATTGGTGTTTCTGTAAGAGGCTCATGTGAGAGGACATCTTTAAGACTCCTGGAACAGCTGCACTCTTCATCTTGTTTTAATGTTGAGCTAAGAAATCTTTCACTAGTAATCATCTGTGTTGTCACTCTTTTTAATATTTCAGATTGTTACCCTTCTTCTGGAATAAAGGAAAAATCCAGGATCCTATAGTGATGACTAGTATAATACCTAATGTAAAAATAGCTAATTATTACTATTGAGATAAAGGATTTAAATTATTTGAGAATGTCCTTTCTAGCCAGTAGTGATTTCTGCTTTAAAGACAAAGCCTACAGTATCACAAGCTTGGGCATATATCTGTTTTCTTACAATAATAATCTGAAAGGTAAATCCATTAATTGTAAACTAAAGAGTCTGAAATAGTACCAAATTTTATTTCTCTGACTGTCCAATGATAAGGGCTGGTTCTTGATTCAGTGGCACTTAAAACAATCACTTATGTGATCGATGAGCAATCCTTTATGGGCTCTCAACTTGTCAAAGATCAGATTTTAACACTATACTGTGTTCTGTATTATACCTGGGTGCCTGCAAACTCATGTACATAGTATATCACACTGTGCTCCCATTCCAGAGATTTCCACTGGTAAAATATTCTGGTTTTTTGTTTTGGGAGATTTTTTCCCATTTCTGTCTGACAGCATCATGACACTGTATTTTATCTGTCCTAACCTTCCTGCCTTCTCTTTTCAGTAATTATACATGCTTCTAGCACAACCACAGTCCATTTCATTGGTCCCACAAATACACTGTAATTTACCCTTCATTTGTTAAATAAATAAAGTGCAACTCACACATACCACCAGTACAGAAAAACCATCAGTCTTAACAGGAAAGGTGAACTTCTGCAGAAGTCTGTCTGCCTGTGAAATGCTTATCACACAAGCCAAGCTTAGTGTGTCATAGTTAGTAATGCACAGTCAGTGCTTTGGTGTGGGATTAGTGCTTGTTTGCAGTAATGGCAACACTATGCAAACGGAGTAAACCGTGTTATTTCAGATACAACCTTTATTTCACATACATATGTATTTCATACACAGCAGTATGCTATGTTTGGTACCCTGCTGACGAGTGCTCTGTTAAGCTGCAAAAACAATTTCAGTGAGTTATATTGTTTGGACAACAGAATTTATTGACCCGTCTTTTCAGGCACTGGTTACACTTTAAAAAAAAGCTAGTTGGTGCAGTTACTTTGCCATCTGTGGCAGCAATAAGAGAATATGAGAGTGATGGTCATGATTCTTACTGACATCTTTTATCCTGGTATCTAATAACAGCTGACAAAAGACACCTGCATATGTTCCTTGAATTCTTGAAAGGTTACAGACTCAAAGGTAGCAAAAACAAAAGCCCACCATGCAAGGTGATTTTGATGTGCAAATTTTGTTTACATGAACTAAGTATTGCAGAAACCATAATAAGACCTACATCTAAAAACATTATCAGTAGCAATACCACCAGGGTTTCTATTCCTAATGAGTCCAGTCATATCAAAGCTCTGCTAAAGATGAGAAATGAAATACCATCATGTATTTTTCTTTAGTAGAATTCCTTTGGGTCCTATTCCTACACTATTTGTCAAAACAGCACTTTTCAGCAGCTCCTCTGAGGAAAACAGAATGCCATTTCAGTTCACAAAGTTAGTGTGATATTGTTGGACCAGACTGGGGCAGATGGGAGGGTGGGGGGTGGAGAGGAAGAACAAAAAACAAGCAAAACCCATCAGCCAAACGAAAGAGAAGAATAATGGCTTTGATATTTTGCAGTCCATCAGTATTTTCTTGGAAAACAGATCAAAAAATTCCTCAGTAACTTTCATGGAGCAGATAATGGCAGAAAGTTAGCATTTCTGTAACATATTAAAACAACTTATCATAAATACAGCTACTTCTTTGAATAGTAATTTGAACAATGGGATAAAAATACATCTCTTCTGTCTCTTTTCTATTGACCTAGCTGTCTTTATTTACTTTTTTTTTCTTAAAGGGTTCTCAGTTTTTTTGTGAATTAGCAATTCTTCCATATGGACTTACTATTATGTTTATTTCATGGCTTGTCTGTTAAAGTTGTGGATACACCAAGGGCACATCCTGCCTGATCAGCCTAGTGGCTTTCTAAGATGGAATGATTCCATTAGTGGGTGAGAGAAGGGCTACAGATGTCATTTATCTGGACTTCTGTGAAGCCTTTGACACAGTCCCTCACAATGTTCTTCTCTTCAAATAGGACAGAGATGGATTTGATGGGTGGATTGTTAGGTGGATAAGGAATTTATTGGATGGTCACATCCAGAGGGTGGTGGTCAATGGCTCAGAGTCATGATGGACATCAGTGAGAAGTGGTGTCACCAGGGGTCCATACTGGGACCATCAGTGACATACAAGGTAGCATCAAGTGCACCCACAGCATATTTGCAGATGACGCCGAGCTGACTGGTGCAGTGACTCCTGAAGGACAGGATGCCTTCCTGAGGGACCTGGACAAGCTCAAGGAGTGAGCCCATGGGAACCTCATGAGGCCAAGTGCAAGGTGCTGCACCTGGGTCAGGGCAATCCCCAGTATCAATCCAGGCTGAGGGATGAAGGGATTGAGAGCAGCCCTGCTAAGGAGGACTTAGGTGGGTGAGAAGCCAGACATGACCCAGCACTGTGCATTCACAGCCCGGAAAGCCAAACGTATCCTGGGCTGCATCCAAAGCAGCGTGGGCAGCAGGGGAAGGAGGGGATTCTGCCCCTCTGCTCTGCTCTGGTGAGACCCCACCTGGAACACTGCATCCAGCTCTGGGGTCCCAATGCTGGCAGGACATGGACCTGTTGTCCAGAGGAGGGACAAAAAAATTATCAGAGCTATAGAAATCCTTTCCTATGAGGACAGACTGACAATATTAGGATTGTTCAGGCTGGGGAAGACAAGGTTCCAGGGTGACCTTATAGCAGACTTCCAATATCTGAAGGGAGTCTACAGGAAAGCCAGAGAGGGATTTTTGTATAAGATTGTATTGTTACAGAACATGGGGAAAATGTTTTTAAGCTGAAAGAGAGTAGGTTTAGATTGGATAGGAGGAAATTTTTTATGTGAGGGTGGTGAAGCAGTGGGTTTGAAGCACTGGTACGGGCTCTGCCCAGAGAAGCGCACCATCCCTGGAAGTGTTCTAGCCAGGCTGGACAGGATTTTGAATAAGATGGTCTAGTGCGAGATGTCCTTGTTCACAGCAGCAGGGTTGGAACTAGATAATCTATAGGATTCCTTCCAACCTAAAATATTCTTTGATAGTATGATATCCATGAGAATATCGGCTCTGCCTTGGGCTCTTACCTCAGGATTTCTCCTCTAACTTACAAGTACTATGGGTGCTACACAGGAACGTTTGCAATAGCAAACTGCAAGTGAGAAGGAAAGGTATAAATTGTACAAATCCCTGGTCTTAGCACTTTGAACTATAAAGTAGAAGTTGAAAGGAGGGGGTCTTATTTCCCCTATGTGTTTTCCACTAAGCAGTTTATCTTTCCAATATTAAAAAATTGCATTAGCTAGAAATGTAAGGAAATAAAGTTTTAAAAATCTTTTAATGAGATCCCATATGGATGGAATCATCTCCCTTCACTCTAGACATCCACATTTGAACTATTTGTTCAGATTCCCCTAAAGGAAATGGAAAGAAGTAAACCTTTCTAAAGCTGATTTATCTATCTATTTCAGTCATCTGTTTTAAGATGAGATGAATTATATTCTAGAGATACCAATTTTTCTCCATTAACTGTAAATAGTATCTAGTTTATTAAGCTAGAGATCTAATTTAATGCAGAAAAAAATCATACATTTGAAGTTAGAGGAGACGAATCCCACCTATTTCAGACCTATTTGAGGTCTATAAACACTTTTGGCAGCTCAGTTTAAGAAAAATACAACTGTTAGGTGCAATGCATCTCTTTTAAGACAAACATAGCACCACTGATACCTTTTTGTTCTCACTCAATCCATGTAGCTGTCAACCACAGGTAACAAGTTTCTGCTTATGGGTAATGTTTGTAATTCAGATATATCACAGAATCTGTGCCAAGACTGAAAAGTCATATAGGGCTACATCGGACATTTTAACATGAAACACTGTGAGACTGAGGTTTACCAATATCAACACAGGTGACAATGTGAATATAATCTTCTCTTGTGGCTTCTGAATTTTTATTACATCCAAGATAAATGACAGTATCTAAGGTGGCAAAAATGTGACTGGGGAGATAAATAAAAGACTCTTTTAGGAACAAACTACCTCATTGAGCAAAAAGGTTAGGATCAGATGCATAGATTCAAATCCTAGCATGAGAATTTTAGAAGATATAGAACTGGAGATCTGCCCTCGATCATGCCACTTACTGATACGAACAAATTGGAATTGTGTCAGAAATAGTATGTGCCAAGTTGATTATGAGGGATTGAGAAGGACGCACAGGAAGACACATCTCATTACAGTGTTAGCCTTGTATGTCATGTTTTGGAATGGTCAAATGTCTCTTCCTAGGGAAAACATTGCATGTTTGGAAAAACTGACATCCTAACAGGCTACATCTGGAAAACAACTTGAGATCATAGCCATAAAATACCAAATTGAGACAGAGCACATTCAGTCACTGAGAAAAAATCCCTCTATGAGAAATTATTTAAGCCAGTAATTCTTGAAAAGTTAAAGTGTTTGCCTTGATATACAAGGGGATATTGCTCACTGCAGTCTCTTCATATTCTGTAGATTATTTCAGTAAAACAAGAGACAATAATTTTGTGGTCTGTAAGCTGAAAATTAAAACCAGATACACATGTTCAAGCCATCTGCTGAATGCTGTTTTTCAAGACAGAGTTTGAGCATATGGATTCTAGGGGTGAAAATGCCACTGAAGTAAGTACATGGATGTAGTCTCCAGTTTACAATGCAGCTCATAGGAACCACTAATACATTTTTTCCTAAGCACAAAAAGGTGCATTATGATCAAAAGGCACTAGATTTAGACTAAAAAAAATGGTAAACTTATAGTCAAGGTCATTTCACAGGCACCAGGATGACGCTGAAGAAGCTGAATGAGGGAGGGTTGCGTTGCTATCTGAGTGCCTTGAAAGATGCTGCTCGGCTGGCAAGTGCTCAAGGTCTGCAGGGAGTACGGGTGAGTGTGCACCCCTTTAGTGTAATTCCACTCCTGTGCTTCCTGAGATAGCCATGGAGCACCACTGCAGTGGGAAGACAGGAGTATGGCTACACTCCATGTTGTTACTTAAAGTGTTTTTCTTCCCTGGCAGTTTTAATCTCTCCTTCACGATTCCTAGTTTACAGTGGTGTTAGCTATCATAACTTAAGTCTATTCTGGCAGCACTCCAGAGAACAAACACAGAAATGCATGAAAGAAGATGTGTTTCATGTGCCAGCGGAATTTTGCTTCCAATGAACAAGTGCAGTGTCTGGGAGTCCTTTCTGAGCTGGAAGTTCACCACAGAGAAGATTTCTATAAACCCCTCTGTCACGAATAAATGCAGGGATTTTGTTCCATGATATTCAGCACCTTAAATGAAATGCAAAATGACATTACCTGTGCTGTAGAGCCCCGGTAACTGAGACACACAGAACGCAAATCCATAAACAACTGAAGGACAGACTCACCTTCTTCCTACATAACTACATGTATTACAATTATTTGTTATGACTAAATCAATATAATTAGCATAACACTTAGACGCTATTCTTAGAAATGTTAGTAAACAGAATCTTTGTTGCTTGCTTTTAAATAAAAGAGAGATTCTGTGAACTTGTTTTGTAGACATTTTAATAGCATAAAACTGCATTAGCAAAATGGTTCCTTAGAAGCCTTGTAGTTCTAATTGTCGTGTATGTGAATGTGGAGTAATTGTACAAAGAAATTTAACTGAGGTGTTATATATTCATAATACTGAGCACAAGTCAAATATAACTTCTCCATTCAGTCCACAGTTATTATCCACCCAATTATACACAGAATGATATAGATCCAAGGCTTTTGGGGATGTTCTGTGGGTTTTACTTTTGGATTGCACACATGGCCTTCAAAGGAATAGTTTAGATACACAGAAAACAGAAAGGCAGAAGTACAAGATGAATGTGTCTTTACAAATAGATTATGTGAATCTTCTTGTAGATAGGGCCAGGGACTTGTAGATAGGGGAGTAACAGGAGAAACTGTCAGTTTCAGAAAATGTTGCTAATTGACACGAACTGCTGCTCAGCCAATGTCGTGCTACATTCCTGAGCTTCGAAGATGGACAAAGACTTAATAGAGCTATGTTATACGAAGAGGGAGGTGCACATTAAGGGAGACATAGAGTAGGTGAATTGGGAAGTCTGTACCTTACAAGTACCTCAGCCAATGGGGAAAGGTAGAAGGTGATGTGGCTGGGAAATTAGGATAAAAAGGAGGCTGCATCCTCCAATGATTCGAGAGACCCCATGGGCAAATGCCCCATGACCTCTCCCTTTGTTTATGTTTAAAATTACAGAACACCTCCGTCTCCTTTTTGGACATAAACCTATGGTGACATGAATTTTTCTGCACAGAACAAGTCCAGAGGAGGGTGTCAGAGACTGGAAAAGACTGACATCTCGAGACATTTAGGGATGCACGTGTGTGGGGGAGGGGGGCAGGTCAGGCCTTGCTGTGGCGAGGCACTGCCCTGTTCCCACACCACCCTTCAGCCCACAGCCAAAGCATACCCACCCCACAGTGTCTGTCAGTCATGGCACACCAGAGGCTGCCCCAGTCTTGCTTAAGTCAGCTCCTGAGTGGCTGGAAGTCATACCTAGTAGGAGGGTTCATGGAGGCCCAAGGGTATAAAAGGCTGACCACAACAGGATCATCCCTCTTGGGATCCACAGTGGAACCCAGGAGTTGGTAGCTATATGTGTGTTTTTCTGTATGTTTTGTCTCTTTATTCTTTTCTTCTTCTAATTCTCTTTTCATGGAACATTTTGGGTAATTTAACATCAAATGTGTTTAAAGTCTGCTATGTTAAATGGGTTAAGTTAATGCTATGCTAAGTGTTTTGTGTTAATTGGATGCTGTATTAAATCCTTTGACAAGTTCCTTGATTTTCTATATTTTTTCAGTAAACATTTGTGTAATTTTGACCTCTTGAGAATATGTGGTCTGCATTTCTCCCACATGCTTAACCCAGAGTAAAAGAACCTCAGTACATCCCTTGTGTTCATATATTTTGCGGTGTTACAGAGGGTCGCAAAGGTGATTAGAGGGCACCTCTCCTGTGAAGACAGACTGAGAGAGAACTGGGGTTGTTTAGCCTGGTGACCTTATTGTGGCCTTTTGGTGCCTAAAGGGCACCTACTGGAAGGACTGGGAGGAACTTTCTACAAGGTTATATAGCAACAGGACAGGGAGAAATGTCTTCAAATTGAAAGAGTGTAGGTTTAGATTAGATATTAGGAGGATATTCTTTACTCTGAGGGTGGTGAGGCACTGCAGCAGGTTGGAGAAGTGGTGGATACACCATCCCTGGAAGCCTTCCAGGCCAGATTCGGTGGGTTTTAAGCAATCTGGTCTAGTGGAAGGTGTCCCTGGCCATGGGCAGTAAGGCTAGAACTAGAGGAACTTTAAGAACCCTTCCAACCCAAACTTGCATATGATTTGTTACTAAGACTGCTTCAGATATCTTCAGATAAATGTCTGGGGATTTGGACTATCAGGTAATACTTCACATTTTTCTTTTCTACTCTAAGACACAGAATCATTGTTGAGAAAGGAAGACTGAGGGTTTGGTGTCAATATGTATCTCCAGAACAGGCAGCAATCAATTTCTGAATGTATTAGGAATAAGTAAAAGGTGACCAAAAGTCATGAAACAAAAGGGAGAAACATCTTTTTTTATAGTCCATTAATACAAATGCATCCAATTTCTTGTGTTATGTGATAGATTATCTTAATATGCCTTTGGACTTAATTCAGATGTCTGCTCAAAGAAAAGGTAGACTTGAATTCGAATGGAGTTTACAGTAGATCATACTTGAAAATCATGACCCTCTTCTGTATTCTGTTCCTTCTGTCCATTAATCTGTGTCCACAAAGTGGAACAGCATCAAAAGAGATGAAGGCAGCTTCAACTGAGAATAGTTTGGTAATTAGGTTGCTAATTTTGGAAATATGAGGCTTGGTTTCTTTTTCCTGCCATACATGTTGTTGAATGAGGCTGACCTAAGAGATTTACCAACTCTGTGTCTAAGCAGTCTTAAGTGCTTGGGAATTGGGCATGATCTAAGACTACTGCTATATAAAACCTCATAAATAAGATTGATGCCAGCTCTGAGACTGATAGGATACCAGAGATGCTGTTGTCATCCAATGGTTTTTCATATGCATGAAGTAGCTGTGTTACTCTGGACCTTTTGCTTCAAGTCCAAGAAAGAGAAAAACCAATTCACTTCATGTTGCACATCTAGCCTCAGGCAGGTCTGCAGGCTCACTCTCTAAGCAAGGGAAGTTATCTGTGGAATGGAAATCAAAGTTTTGAGTGCTGTGGTTCTGTCATTTCTAGGCTTGAATACCTTCGGGTTTTTTTCCCTTGATCTTGTTCAGATATCGTGTAAGTGCGGAGGGTCTACGATTATGGAATATAGTCAGTTTCAGGGGATGTCTAGAAATCACCAGTCATACCTACCTACAAATGGCACAACTGTCTTGGGAAATGTTTGTCTTCTTCCTCTATCCATAGAAGGGGCTTGCAAGTCTAACTTATTTTTAGAGATCTAACCTATGTGAAATGCACCCTCTACTCATTACTGCTTAAAAATAGGATTGAGAGGCCTAAAATGGCAGTTGGTGCTCATGTCTTGAATTACTTACAAAAACATAGAAGAAATAATGGAAGAGAGGTTTGCAATAGAAAGCAGTCATTATTGGAACTAATCTAGAGACAATCTGACCACCACTCTACTGAAGCATAACAGTATATGGTTTTATAAAAGCTCGCACACTTGCTTTGAGATGCCATCCTTAAAAAGTCGTTTCTCTTAGTGTCATTATTATTAGTTTACTAAGCTCTTAATTGAATTATTATGTCAGTGAAATTTGTGTATTAAAACTAACATCTATCTATTGAACATCTAGAAAATAATAAACCTATATTTATTTAATATTTTATATTTAATGCACTTGTACTTTCCCCTTGCAATTTCTAGCCGATGACAATTTCTAGTAATGACATTTCACTGACACCTTTAAAAGTGCTTGGTAATCTCCTCTGAAGGCAGAGTAAGAACTAAGTTGTCATAGCTAAGAGACCAATCAAAGGCTTGCACTCAGGAAGATAAAATAATTCTGATGTATTGATTTTTATTTTTTATTATTTCTGTTCTTTGCACATGTCTTTGATTCAGTTTATCCTGAAACTGAATCCTGAAGACTCCTGGAGAGAGAGCTTACAGAATAAACAGTGATTCAGCAACATAATATTACTGACCAACAAATTGTAAAGTTTGCAGAAGATTAAGAACTCAGAAACTGTTTAAGACCTATTTGAGACAATGGACTTCCCTTGCCAAAATCTGACTGAACTCAGATTTGCATTCAAATCTTGATTTGACTGCTTTATTTTCACTATTTCCAGAAATATTTTCCTGTATTTCTGACAGCTTTTAACAATGGCAAAAAAGTCTGGCCCTGCTACATACCTACTTTTAAAAATGGTGCTTCTGCTGTTTCTAGGATTCCTACAGCATTTCAACAAAGCCCCACACCATGTGCTCAAAATGGTGTTTTCTCATTTTTTTTCTCTCCCATTTTATGTGAAATCTGAAATTAATTAACTGAAAAATATGCCGTGCTATCACAATTTTTTATTGGATTCCTCTTACACATTTAAGTGCTGTAATAATTCAGTTTCAGAGTGTTTGGACATCACAAACTTATTATACAAGGAGCAATTTGATTTTTACTGGTACAGTAGCTTTTGCCTGAAGACCACCCCTGGAGAGGCCCCAAGTGGCTTTACACTCCAGTGGACTCATTGTAAAAGTAACAAAATAGGATGAAGGATGGTGTTCGGGGTGGAGGGGGGAGAGAGGAAGTGATACTCAATGCTAGCAGTAAGTTTGACAGTACTGAACAATTGTAACAGCCTTGTACTAAATCAAAATGCAACCCGACTTTTCCTGAATTCTAAAGTATAGACAGAAGAAAGAAAGAAAGCAGGGAAGATTAAAAAAAAGAAAAAAGTGTTTTGACTGAAACATAATTACCTTCTATTTCTGTAGATCACATGACCAAGTTTTCTCTGGTGTGCTCTTTCCCGTAGACTTTAAACCTCAGTGCATTATTAGGTTTATTAAATATATATATATATATATAAAAAGCACCACACTCACAAAAGAATGGTGTCCATGTGCCAACCCAGCCATACCACAGTAGTTTCAGAGATATGAATCCCTCCTCCTCCACCTCCAGCTGTGCCATACACTCTCCATCTTCCTTTCTCTGGTTTTAATCATCCTTCAAAGGCTGCAGGAACAGAACACGGCTTTTTGGCACCCAATATTGACCAATGCATTCATCTGTTCTGCACCATTTCTACCTTCATGTATATGCTTAATTTTCCCCTTAGAACTCAGTACCCCAAATGTTTTTTAGTTTGGATTTTAAGATTGGCAGTATGTCTCTGACTCTAGTTTCTCTAGATAAGACAGTTCTAAATACCCTTGCTTTTTCTAATTTTCATTACACTAAAATAATGAAATGTGAGCTTTGACTGATGCAGTTATGGTGAGGCAGTTTGTCAGTTGCGCTAGTTTCCATTCAAATCACTTTGGCAATCTCTAGATTTTTTTCACCTGATTTATTAGTCTTGCCATTTACTTAGCTATATTTTTTGAGCAAAATTATGACTTTTCTATTCTGCCAGGATATTGTTTCTCCTCTGATTTCCTCCTTAAATTCTGTGAATTCTCATTCTTTCTCTGTCTCAAGTTCCTATTGCACATAAATAAGGTTTCTCAGGAAACCAGTGGTCATATGTGATATTTCAGATTCATTCTTCATGCTCCCCATAGACATTCTCATGAGACTATGATCCCTGTTACACAGTTTGAATTGTCACTTTTTGTCTATCAATGAATTCAGCTTTTTTTGGCATTGGCCTCATGCTCTTTGAGGGACAAATTGTAACTTTTAGGTGGCATTTGAATCATCGTGGGTGTGTTAGGCTGTTTTCTCTTTCGCTTCTGAAATGCAGTAACAATCTGCTACTGAACTACATTATTAATAAATTGTGGGTTCATTGTGGACAGGTATAAGATTAGAAAATCTATCCAGAACAAGGACTGTCGAGTAAAAAGAAAATTATTTTACCACATGTGCTAGAAAGGTAAGATGACTCACCAGTTGAAAGGTGTCTGCTTGACAACTTCTGAATTTGGCTGTGCCAGTGTAGAAGCACACTTGTGATGCTATCCAGTAGAGGGCAGAGGGCATATAATCATATTTTCTTCATGATGTTTGAGTATATGTCTTGTATGACCATAGGCAAAATGCCACCATCAGTTATCCTTACCTCAGGGAAAAGCGAGAGATCAGGGAAAATGTATGATCAGGGCGTATACACACCTTCTCAGAATTTTTAATACTGTTAAAAAACAATTCAAACCAATATTTGTTCTAAAAGCAAAAAGAAGTATTGTAAGGGAGAACTAATATCTACATTTTTGGGTGGGAAAATTACACTGAGAACGGTTTGATATGAGTCTTTCTGATGAAGCAAGTATTTTAAAGATACCTCAGGAATATTTAATGGAACAATTCTATTCTTTAATGGCATCTTTAAGCTTTAACATTAAGCTTTAAGCTTATCATTCGAAATATCAGGCTTCTAAAGATTAGATATAGAAGACAACAATAGTCATCTCAAAAATGTTCAATTTTTTGTATTTATAATGCAACAATTCTATATTAATGGTCTCATTGTTATTGGGAAATTCCCAAAGACATAATTTCATCGTAGAGGACAGATAGGGGAGAAGGAGAAACAACTAAATATCCTAGTCTTGCATAAACTTCTTCAATTCAAACCAGCAAAGCACAACACTGGATGGTGCATCCTAGCTTTGAAATATTACAGGGTAGTGTATTATGGGATATAGAAGAGGTTTCAGTACAATACAGGGGATTTTTTTAGCTAAGAAAACACTTTTTCGTATCATAGGAAGGAGCTATTTTCATAAGAGATGGTTAACAAATCTGTCAAACCTCAGGGAAGGTCATACCACACAAGTAAGTGGACTGTTCCCTGTTCAGTCATTTTTCCTATTTATATCCTATCTTCTTCTAATGAAACAGCCATTCTGCAATTTTTCTTGTATGTGATAGAAATCAAGTGTGTTTTCTCAGTTTCATACTTATAAACTGTTTCTGAGTGCATGATTCTGCTTCTTTGGAGTTCTCTGGTGAAGGTCAACAACACATTAAAGTGATTTGAGATCCAAAGATCATTAGTGAGATTTTTTTTTCCCATTGCAAATATAAATTTACTTTGACAGTGGGTTGTGTTCTTTATTGAATTCTTTATTTTGCAGACTATGGAGCCAGTGGTCAAAGTGTTCAGTTGTGGTTTCCTAGCCTGAAAAGCAGAGGGTAAGTGGAAACATATATGGTTTCCTGGGCTGTCTAGCAGAATGTCAGAAAAAAATATATTGAAAAACAGACCCTCTAAGAGATCCTCCTGCATCAGGCTAAAACACAGCCCTTCTAGGGCAGCCATCATTGAAAGGGATATTTTCTCCCTTAGCTACTTGACTAGAATTGTGACAGCACCCAGCAGAAGAGCAGAGTGATGACCTAAGCTGGTGATACTTTAAGACTCCAAGAATTATGTGTATCAGAGTCTATAGAGCACTTTCTTAAGAAAGCAGCAGCTTTTTATCCAGCTTTGGCAGTGAAATTGGAGTATGACATTTACTCTGTCCCAGTTAATTGCATTCCTACATCTCCTCCAATAAGGAAAGTTGTTCTCTTACTATGCACCTCTGTGAGTTGAGAGCATTGTACTAACTTATACTGTAAACCCTTTCCATGGATTGTAATGCAATTGAATTACCTCTCTGTAGCTTCTTCATTTTTTAATAAGCTCCAACAAGATTTAAGAAATTTCACCATTACACAAATTTTTCCTTGATATGTTGTTAACATTTTCTACTCTTACTGGGTATGCCTGTGTGGTGGTTTGAACCTGAACTTGATGGACAGTCATTTAGACCAATAACGCTTCTCAAAATTTACATATATAAATCCTGTGGAGACGCGGGAACTCTCTCTTGCTTCCGGTCCTGGGACAGGACTCAGGGCTGCCCGCTCGGCCCTGCGGGGGCCGGGTTGGGCCTGGCCGGGCCTGGCTGGGCCTGACCGTGGAGGCCCGGTGAAGCCGGGGCCATGGCCCTGCTCTGTCTTGGCTCGGGGCGGGGGCCGGGCCACGGCCCGCGGCTCTGTGCAGGGCAGCATGAACTTTTCCCTGGTGCAGCAAAGCAAACTGAAACTTTACAGCGCTGCCCAGCAGATATCGTGTGACCAACCAGCTGCAAAGCCCAGGCCCGGGTAAGAGTAACTCCTTCAGTGCTGTAAGTTCCTCAGAAGAAATGAATCCTGCAACACTGATCCTCTCCCAGGTCAGAGGAAAGGGAAAGGCAAAGGCACGTGAATAAACACCGTGATAGTGACACCAAAGTCGGTGAAGAAGAGAGAACTGAAACCCAGAGAGAGAGAGGGGATAGAGGAGATGCTTTTAAAACTTGAAAACTGAAAATCTTTTGTAAAGCTATGTTGATGGACTATGATACATCAGAGAACTCTTTTGTAATTTCATGAAAGCATGGGGGGTGGAGCGTTCAAATTGCCATGAGTAAAGCTGTTTGTGTTGAAATAAGCAAATGTTGAAGTATCTGTGATCCAATGAGAAGGCTAAACAGAGAGAGGTAGTGATGAAGTGAAAATCCTTGCTCCCAGGGAAGGAGAAGACCTCTGTTCCTAGAGATGAAGATGAACCCAGAGGCGGATGAAGAGAACCTTTGGTCTTGAATAGCTCATCCTTAAAATAATACCCCATTAGCTAAGACTGAACCCTCGAAACGGTTGTGGGGAAAATTGTAAATCGAGAGAAGGAACTCACACATGCCAACAGAAAACCACCCCGGGCGGCTGTTGTGCTGTGACTGTGGAAAAACCCCATAGCATGGGCAAAAGAGACTCCTTTCCCTAAATGAACTGATGAAAGACTATTACAGAGGTGGTAAACTGACTGAAATAATTCTAAATTTGTTTCTTTAAGTTGTAAGTGGGAGGAAGGGGGAGGATGAGGGGAGGAGAAGTGTTCTGAAGGTTTATTCTGACCCTTAATATTCTTTTTTCTTTTAGTTCTCTTAATAAACTTCTTTATACTCTTTAAGTTTAGAGCCTGCTTTGTATTCCTCGTAATTCTTATCTCACAGAAGGTAAAAAATGTGAACAAACCCACTACACTAAATCGGTGTTTCTGCCCAGTTGACGAACAAAACCCACTACAGCCAGTTATCAAAATCTTGTTGCATATTTGCTTATTTTTTGCTAAGTCCCTGACCACTGTTCACAGTGTTCCATCTACATCAAGCCTTATCAAAATCAGTACAAATCTTTCTATCTATTACTCTACATGAAACAACCAGAACCTAGCCTGTCAGCTAACATGTCCGTGGTGGTGGAGACCTGTGATTTTCCCCCCTCCTTGTCTTATTATAGAATGTTTGAATAGCTCCTCTCTGACATTACAGAAGGGGAAGAGTTATTAAATAATCGCTATTTCAACCAGTTTACATTTGAAGTCCTGGTTTTAGTTTCCCTGTAATTTAGGTTTTGATGATTGTTTCAACAAATGAATTTCAAATACAAAGTGCTATATGACAATTAGCCTGGTAACAAAGGTTACCTCTGTCTGCATGGTAATGAGCAGTTCTCTTCCAAGACATGCCAAAATAATCAGAAGAGATTAATGAGGTTCTATTTCAACCAAGCATTGGACATTCTGTTGTATTTTAAAAAACAAAGTCTTGGTGGCAGTGGATTATTATTCAATTTGAAACAATATTATTGAGAGTCTTATACTACAAATGTATTGTAGAAGAATTCTCTCCTTGAGAAAAATCAGTGAAATAGCCTGTGTGAATAAATATTAAAAGATATTTTTATGACAAGACAACAGACAGTGGATTACTTTAACTGAGACTGAGATAAGGACTGCTACAGAGGAGATACATTCCTCCAGAAGGACACCACAGTGCAAAATCCCATCTTTGTATTCACAGACTCTTAAGTTTTCTACAAAATCAGGCAAAAATTACTCTTGGGACTTTTCACCAGGCCCCTCACAAGAAGCAATGAAAAGTTAGCTCTGGATTCTGAAAGACTATCCCCAGAGGAAAGAAAAAGATGCAAAACCTTTACCAGCTTGTGAAATATCTTTAGTCTAATTGAACATAGACTGAAATCTGAGATGTCTATACTGGTGCCTCAGTAGCCTTAAAGGAGAGATCAGGTTTAGTTGAAGTGTACTTATGGTAATAACCCTCTGCATAGCCTTGCTCTGATCCTGTAACACTTTACTTTACAGTGAAATACAGCCATTTTCTTGTTGTTGTTGTTGTTGGCCTCTATATTCTAATTTCACTTATACCCCCTGTAATTAGATGTGACTTTCAACTGTGTTTGAGTAAATTCCTCTTCAGAGCAGAGAATGATGTCTGACTTTAGGCAATATGAAAGAAACAAATTTTATCAAAGGCAGAAGATTTACAGTTGCCTTCCCATGGCATGCAGTAGGATACTGTCCTCAGGCATAAGTGTCAGATAGTAAAAGTATAAGGATCAGTAAGATTTTGCCATGCTGCAAATGAGAAATACCACTTATCTAATGGCTATGCACTTGTGTTCTTTGCAAGTAATGCTGTATTGCATGTCTTTCAGAACACCTTCAATGAAATGACAGAGGTTGGGCTGTTTGGGTGTTCTTTCCACATTGCTGCTCTAGTTTTTCACAAGTAATAAGCTGTTGCCTGGTAAATCCATCTGAGTTTTGAATGAGTTATTACTGTAGTTCAGGATTTAATTGCTCTGCGTGAGCTTCAACATTTGTATTGTGTGGTTCAGTAGAGCTGTTACAGCACTTTGTAGGGATCCTTGTTTCTGATATCTGAAATGTCCATAGCATTGTTTTGGCTTGGCCTACTCTTTTTGGGGGTTAAGTGGCATTATACCACTAAACTGTCTATTTTATCACATAATCCGATCGAAAAAAACAATATCACTTTATCTTAATAGTCATAATCAAGTTCCAACATCACAAAATATCACCCAACAGAATGGCTTAAAACACAGTAGAAGACACAAGCAAAATTTCTGCAATGCCTCTATAATTAGCTGTGTCATCTGTCCATATATATCAAAAGGCACAACAGAACAACTCTTTGGGGTTTTTTAAGTGAAGAATTCTGTGTTATGGCAAGAGATGTCTGATCACTTTCTTCATTGCTGTGTATCTTCTTTCAGCCATATTTAGACTTACATAGTTTTGTTGTATTTAAAAGTCTACATATGATTGTCAGAAGTGACAATTATACAATCTCCTGCCAGTGCTTCCAGTGTACATGCAATGTCTTTTAAAGAAGAGGTGAACATGTCTTAAGCACTTTTACAGAAAGAGGAAGTTCAGGGATTTTAAAAGATGAAGCACACATAATATGAGACACATCAACTTCATAAACTGTGTAGGACATGGAAAAGTCCATAGGCTTGATGTTTTGGAAGGTTTTGTTCCTAAATAAAAATATTTTTTTAAATAGCACAACAAAATATGAAATTGGTAATGATTTGGAAGGTGAAGTGAAAGTCCACTTGGGGCCTTAATAAAGGGAAGGGTAAGAAGTTAAAAATTTAGTCATCCTTGAAATGTACAGCTAAACTCACTTCCTGGGTGTCTTAGGGTGACTCTATCGTGTGTATCCCCTATCATCCTCTATGGCCAAAAAGTAATATTGTGCCTTTTCTGTGCCTTTAAACTGAGCTTGAGGAAAAAAAAAAAAAAGACGAACTTTCCAAAGCAGCTTCTCAAGGACACAGAGATTACACTCCTCAGTGTTGTCTGGCTGCGGATGGCACGGACAGAGCACCCTGCTTGCTTTTTCTTCAGCCAGCTGGTTTTTTTTCCCTCTTGGTGTGAGACGGAGAGCTGAATTTTGGTTCCTGGGACTTTGGTTTTTTCCCTTCTTCTCTTCTGAACTGTTTCAACGACATCAGAACACATCAGGAGAATTTTCTCCCCGAGGCCCAGGGGTGGGCCCACGCCCTCACCGACCAGCTCCGAGGAGGAGAGAGACCACACCTACAGAAGGACTCTGAAATCTTCCCAGGTTTCTCTCTATAGCGAGGGTTTTAATTCATTATTTAGCATCATTATCCTTTTCCTGTGTGTTTGTTAAAATAAATAGTTTTTATCTCTTTCACTTTCCTTCGAGGAAAAATTTCCTTTTTTCCCGAACCCTGTGGGGGGAAGGGTGGTTGTAACCTGGTTTTCTCTCAGGGGCTATATTACTAGATTTTGGCCAAACCGGCACACTGGGGAAAGAAATCATCCCTTTTTGAAAAATGTTCCCATTTTAAGTACAAGATTTTGGTTACCATCAGAAAAAATACATAAAAATTTCCAGTACTTAAAATCTTAATGTTTATGTATGTGTGTTTAATATCTATATTATTGACTCACAGCCAGTATGTCCGGTAATAAAAGAGAGGAACCATAGACATGAAATTGGCAAGAATCAAAGAGTTTTGAACTGATTAGGTTTTGATTTGCAGTACTATGAAATATGATTTTTTTTTTTAAGGTTTATGGCATTTTCAGTGTTTTTGAACAATGTTGCTCTACTAGGTCCCATACCACGTGTAACTATCGGGACTCCATAATTCCTTTGATGTCTAGTGAAGTGGGTGTGTGAGCATGTGATTTTTTAACCACTGATTTATTGGTAATTTGTGACAACTGGTAAGGAACAGTTGATAGGTAGGGAAGTGAGGGTTCAATTTTTTCTGTCTTGTCTGACTAGTTATGTCATAAAAATCATGGATTTTCTGACTGTCATATAAGAAGCAATATTTGCTTTGCAAAATTATCAGAAAATCCTTGCTGTACAGCTACTCACATACAAACGGAAACCATAGAAAATCCCACAGTGCTTCTTTTGTGGCTAGATTCAAATGTGATCTGAAATGACACAATCATCAGCCTTGCAAATTCTCATTTAGTTGGTTACTTGATCACACAGTGGAAGCCACACCTCTGTATTATGCACCATATGATTTTGAACTACCCATAAAGAGACTTCTACATCTAAGAAATAAACCAAAAGAAGCCAGAACACAGGGTAGAGAAGCTAACAAACTTAGTTAATTAAGGAACATCACAAAGATGATTATGATTGAGTTTTGCTATTCCAGATTTGCTGCCATTCTGGGGACACACCCATTTGGGGGATTTATCTTCATTAAACAAATGTACAGACATAGCATGGTTTAAGGAGAGCAAGTTACCCAAGAAGTCCTACAAAAAGGAAAAATACAGAAGATAGTGTCAGCTGGTTGTTTTACAAGGCCATCACTGATTAGCTGGGGAGCATCCTTTCCTTTTGATAACTCCCTCTCACGCTGCAAGAAATTTTATGTCATTTCTATGCTCACCATGTGTGAGAACTGAATGGTTCTTGCAGACTGTGTCTGGCAGAGTACATTTTTTCTGGGATCTGGCCTGCTTAGAGAACCTTGTTCTGTGTCACCAGCCTGCACCTTTGACACCCAGGCTTAAGTACTCCTCACTGAGACCTCTTACACTAAGAAAACACTAATTTTTGCAAACAGTCAGAGCTTTCAGGTGAAAAAATTGTGATATAATTCCCCTCATGTTGCCACTGAGTGTTCTTCAGTAGCTACAGTATTTGATCCATCAATGATCTGGAAATAGATAAGGAAAGTGTCAAATATATTTCCTGTTGAGCTTATCACATGATTGAATTAAGAAAAGAGGAAGCTCAAGTTATATGGCTTTTTGTTTGTTCTAAAGGTACCTGTAATATAATCATGAGAATCATCTCTTAAATTTATGCTCATTTTTAAACTTGATGATGAATTTTATTATTTCTGCTTTTTCAACCTTAACATTTGTTTCTAAAGACATTTCAAGCACTTGGACTTCTCTTTAATAGAAAGTTTGGTACTTTAAACTGTGTCATTAAATAATTCTTACTGAGAACTGCTTCACAGGCTTATGAGAACCTCCAAAATGAGAGTTTGCAGTTTATATTCATTGCAATCAATTATGACATGTCTAGTTGATTTGTGAAAGTGATAATTAACATGGTCCAACTTAATTAAATCAATAGTATCATGTAATTAAAATAACATGATATGCAAATATTCTCAGTAGCAATTGCATGCATAATCTGCAGGCTTTGAATTATTTGGTAGAACCTATCCTTAGCAGTAGAATACAAAATAAACCGAAGGATGTGGTGCGTTTATTATCAAATGCTGATGCAGGAAAACATGTACTCATATGGTGTGTTTACAAACTCACTCTACAAGCTGTTCTCTACATTCGGGATATTTGAATGTAGCCCACAGTAGCTTTACTAACCATGTATTATCGTGAAAGTCATGGGTAAGAGCACAGAGGGGAGCAGTACTTTATCCCCAGTACAACAGTGTCAACAGTTCATAAGATTTTATGAAGATAGCAGAATTTTAAAATTATATATTATAAAACAGTAATTTCACAAAAACATTTGAATACCTTTAAAATAATCTGTTTTATCTGGAAAAGAAGAGGTCATACATGGATGTCTTAGTTCTGTGGCCTAGGCTTTAGCAGGTATGATCTTGTGGCTGTGACGAAGTAATGCAGCTGATTTGAAAACGGCCAAGGCTGTAGTCAGTGGCAAGAAGGTGACTGTTTTGTATCATAGTACTAAACATAAATGAAAGGCATTAAAGAATATCAATAAGGTCCCCCCTGCTCCTTTAACAGAGCTGGGCCTTCTGAATGATCTTGTTAGTTATAGTAATAAACAGCTGTAGAAAAGAAAATACATTATTAAAATTACTGAGTTAAGACAGAGTTTTAAAATGGTGTAACAAAATTTAAAATTTTCAGGTCATGGTCTGCTGCTCCATCAAGAGATATTGTGACTTTATACAACATAATTTAATGAACATTATTTAAAAGACCCCTTTTAGCTGACCAGTTTCAAAATCAGCAGCATTTGTGGACTGTAGTCAGATCCATAGTCATTACACACCACAGACATAAAATTATTACTAAAGAAGAACTCATCAGGAAAAAATAGTTTATACTTCTAATCAACTCACAAAGACTAATATATTTACTATAATTTTTCTTCTTGTAATGTTCTCTTCAGATCATTTTATTGCTTTTTAAAAGTACAAGTAGCATCTGTTTTATGTAGTATAATAACGATATTTTTATAAGTTTCAGCAGCCTGTTTTTTATACTTGCCATAATTTAATTTAATGTTGTGGTCAACCTTTCTTCCTGTATACTGTGATGTCACCCTGCATGCTGCACATTTCCTTTGTATTTACATAACACCATTAGGAACCAGAGATGAGTCTTTTCAGTTGCAAAGTACAGTCTGAGCAGTCCCACAGGATATGGGGCTTTCTGCTCTCTGCAGTGTAACTTATTATGTCAAGCCTGAAATTGATTTGTCAGAGCTGTCACCAGTGGTATAAGGTGGTTTTAATTTCATTCTAGAGTTTAGGCACTATTTTCTGATAGTAATAAAATAAAACCTGTCATTTCAACAAGCCATGTAAAGGTTGAATTAGGTATTGTTTGTGTTGTAACACACAAACTAACTTGGCCATTATTATTGTTAGAAAAGCAAAGAGGAAAACTGTACTCCCACTTCTTCATTAATGTATACAGTTTAAAAAGTTTCCCCCTCATACTTCCTTTCAATCAGCAGAAAGCATTGTCATAAACAATTTTGCTTAGAAAAGTGGAACTGAATTGCAGTGAGTTTATTAAACTGTATTCATATTATACTTGCTTACAATTCGAAGCGGTATCATGTTTTGACACTATCTCAATTGCATGCAAGAGAATTGCCATTAGTAAAGACATGGACTTCCAACCTTCCATTCTTTTTTAACATTAATTTTGTATATTTTATCAAAAGGACTCCAAATTCGAGTAATTGTGTTGGTTTTCTTATTTTTTTCCCCCCAGCTGGCTAAATTAGCAATAACAATAGTGGCCGTAACTGATTTGATTGCTTTCGTGCTAGCAAAGGTACCATGTCGTGTTCACTCCCTAAGGGATGACAGGAATAGAATGCTTTAGACCAGAATCTAAGCTAACACTATGAATTACAGCTGTCTTGCTTTCAAGGGTTGCTTCTTGCATGGTATGTGGTAAGCAGAAGCAGACTTCTTCCTACATTGTTTCACTCGGTTGCTGTTTAAAAAAGTCTTCTATTTTTCACCTGTTTCTTGTAAAGAAGGTAATGCAGTTCACAGCAAGTTATCAAAAGCTGCTCATAGAGTGTTGCACCTACATGACGTGAAAGAGTCTTTCCACAGAAAGGACAACCATGATAATTTCAAGTGGAGAGTTTTGTGTACTTAAACAGCAAATGGCATGAATCCAAACTGTGAAAATTATCACTCTTGAAAGTAAAGTTGTTTTGGGGTTTTTTTTAATCTATTCCTGTTTGTTTCTCACAGGAACTTTTAAAAAGAGAGTTAAAGCTCTAAACAGTTGCACGCAGAGTATTTGAGCATGAGTAGTTGCAGCCAGATGTATCTCTGTTCTCTTTCCAGTTGTATGCCTCCTGGGATCCCATATGGAATATGAAATGTGCTTCCTCATATTTAACCACAGATACAAACATAATTGTCACCCTTTCCAAAGGTGGTCAAGACATAAGCGCACACACACAATTTATAACATGGATCAGTACTATTTTTTTAAAGATTGTGAATGCCAGGAAGCTGTGGTTACCTTTGAAGATTCTGATGTGCTTTGAGAGAGGAAAATTTGAATTGAGATGGGATCGAGCTGGGAAGTGATGGTAAGCATAAAGTTATTTGAGAATGTGCAATGTAGCATCTGAGGTTTTGCATGATCCAATATGTGCTATATAAATAGCTATGCTGTGTCTCCTATGGTGGGTCAGTGGAAAATAAACTGCAGCCTACTAGTTTGCAGTAACTCATTACCAGAGAGTGGTGGCAATAATTTCTCAAGTTCACAGCAGAGGATGTCTTGAACAGTGACCCATGAATATTCTTCCAGTAGGATCTTCCAGCAGCTTGCACGTCCCACTTTACTGCTCTTTGAAGTCAGAAAGAACATTAAATAAAGGCAGCAACAGATAGCATCTGCTTATCTCTTATAAGAGATAGAAGCAACTTATATCCAGAGCCACTAAGCTGAATTAAAACACTGAGAAGATGGTATCATTTTAAATGTGATTTGTTCGGTGATATAACATTCAGAAAAACAGTGACTGGAAAAGGTATTGAGGTCTTATTAGAATATACATTATGGGTGGAAAATTCAAACAGATGGCTATACTGCTGTGTGACAACAGAAAAAAGAAAGACCTGTCTAGACATTTAGTTTAAAATTCAATTGTTTAAATTGAATAAATTTATATGTGTAATACAGCTGATAAAATATAATTGGATTCCTGCTTAAGGTTCTCCTTGAGAAAGATATCAGAAAACCAAACAGTGAATTTTTTTGTGTTTATTTAAATGTTTCTTTAAGGAACTTTCAAACATCCACAGAAAGCAATTTTTCCAAAAATGTTCATTTTTGAAAGAATTGACACAGTAATTTCAGCTAAATTGCAAGTAGTAAGTGTCTCAGCAGCATAGGTGTATCCAGATGGTTAAAAATGCAGCTTTTTAGAGGCTGGTGACATTTGGATGCTTTTGGTAAATATAGTGAGGATGACAGAACAAAAAAAAATTTGAATTAGAATTTTTGTCTTCATGAAATGATTTCTTATTTTGATTTGAAAGGGTGGGTTAGAGTCGTTTGGATTCTTTTCAGAACAAAACTTCTGCTTTGAGACTTTTAATTTTTAGGTCATAAATTAACTTTTCCTACATAATTTTCCACCCTAAAATAAAACACTACAACAGAGCATATATACATTGCAGAGTTTGCTCAAGATGTGCTGCATCAGAAGGCAATGGAAACAGCAATAAATATGGATGTGCAGGGTATTGAGGACCTCCCTATACACTGTTGGAGACTGCAATTTCACCACAACTTGGGTCAGACTCCTTGGACTGTACAGTGGTGGGGTGCATCTTTAGCTTTACTTTTTCTACAGAGAGCCCAGCATGTTCACTCTGAGACCACACAGCAATGGGAGCCCAAATTCTCTAGGCAGCGAGCATGTGTATGGTTACTTCAATAGTGCTCTCCGGATTCAAAATAAAACACTAATGCAGAGATATCTTCATTTCCATATTAAGCTGCAAGTGACACAGGGGTAGAGCCAGTATTTGAATTCTGGTTATTGCTCTGACATGAACTTTTTATCCATAAGCTGTATTTATTTTCAGATTTCACGGTTTCTCCTTAACAAAGACATTTTGCATACTCCTTGTTATTTACATACTCAATGAATCATTTGTATTGTGCTGTTTACTCTGGCATATGGGTTTATCACCAAAAACCCAAATATTAATATTTAATTGCCCATATTGGGGAGTTGAACTAATTATTTTCCGTATTATCTAGAGGAAAGTGCTTAGGAAAATATAAACAATGAAGCATGACAGAAAAATGAAATATGTTGCATTTTCTGAGTGCATTTGTTTCATGGAGAACCTGTGTTCGAATGATTTCTTTCTTCTTTGCCTACTATTTTTTTGTGTACTGCATAAATATATAATAACTGCATGCTAAAGGAAATACTTTGCATAAATGGAAGAAAATCTCAGAAGCCACCATTTTGTACTCAATTGCCTTCTGCTGAGAAATTATTCTTGTACAAGTGAGTCCTACTGACAAAACTGTGCTGAATTCATGGTGGAACAAGGTACCTGGCATTGAAGGGTCAGACTGGCTGTCTGTCATCCTGTATTCTCTCCGTGTCTGGTTATCTACCTCCAGTCTGTGTTTCATGACTGTCCCACTGAGCAGAAATAATTCCTCTTACATTTCTAATCCGCAAGCTGTGCTAAGGAAAACTTCTAAGAAAATACTAGAACCAGGAAAGACTAGAGTTTTTACTGTCTGTTGTATCAACAACCCCAATTTTAAAATCTTTTCTCTTCCTCTGAGATAATTTGCATGGAAGTTAGTCATCTCTCACTGTTTTGTAAGCTTTCCTCTCCCTTTTGAAATAGGGACAAGGAGGTATGAATTTGAAATGAAACCTCATTTGTAAATCTGCCTGATTTCTTATGTTTAAATTAGATAATTCATTTTAGCATAAATGCATGGGTGGTTTTAAACTTTGTGTATGAAATACACTTGATATGGAAAATATTTCAGTTTCTGCTGCCATTTGGTATGATGAAGGTTAGCACATAGAGTATGTAAAATCTGAATCCCTCTGAGGGAGATCCTTATTTGAATTGTAGATGAGAAATTTCTAAAAGTATAATTAGCTTTGCTTGATACCTCTTTCTCCTCATTTTGTGAAGAAATATCACCCATAAACAAGGAAAGAAAAAAGAAGCTTTCTCTTGCCTCCTAAGCAGCTGGGAAGCATTGCACTGTCATGTTCTCTGGTTCATACCTGAGCTCTAATTCAGCAAATCCCAAGTGGGTTCTGAGTTTGGAGTGTTGTAACAGATCAAGCAATAAAAAGCAGAAATAATTTAATAACCCCTTCTCTAATGGTAGCTGACAATAGTGCTTCAGGAATGCATTCTAGCAAAAGAAAGTTATTTCTGAACAGGTAGGGATTTTCTCTGATTTGAAAGGGAATCAGAATGTATCTTTCAGCAGCTGTCCCCTAATTTTGGTCATTTGTGGTTCTTTGTCTTATTTGTGTTTGCCTTTAGAAGGATCTTGAAAATTTAGTAAGAGGATAAAAAGAGACTGCAAAGAAAATTTAGAAATATTCTCAATGGTCCTCTGAACCACAATTAAATAAAAGGCAGAATTTAAATAAGACACAAAAATGAATTCCAACTGCTGATGACAATGAGTCCTTTTATGTTTAAAAAAACATTAATTTTTTTTAATAATTAATATTAACTTTGTGTTTTTAACAGTAAATTATAGAAGCTGATTTGATATTCACATAGCCCTCCTTTTGAAGTACTGATGTTAAAAAAAAAGTTGGGATCAATAATCAGGATCTCACCTATTGGAAGAAAAAAAGCGTAATAGAAATGTATCACCTCATATTGCCTGTGCAGTTTTTTGGGTTTTATTAATTTATTTTTATTCAACAGATGTTCTACCTTTTTTCTTCAATGAATGTTATTTCTCATTTGCTAAGACAAAAAAGGTATTTAAAAAAAAAAAAGAAAGAGTGAAAAAGAATCCTTAGAATCCATTCCATTGTTTTATTTCTCCGCTTATATTGCTAGCTCTTAGGACCTATGCTCTGACAAAAATGCTCACAACTGTTTGAGACTTGCCACAATTTCAGAATGATTTTGGCACATTTAGGCTCTTTCTATTGACCTCTAATTTTGTTTTCATATACTTAACTTCACAGGTTGTGGACACCTTTGAAGTGATCCTTGAACCTGTGTTTAAATTATAAACCTTAGGTGCTGTAAATCTGCATTCAAAGCTAAAGCAGTCTAAAAGACAGCAGCTGGCAAGAAGGTAATTTTGCCTTGTGGCTTGCCAAGCAATCTGGGCAGCAGCAGCACACTCTGAGGGGTAGAATTGCTGCTTCTGTAACAACACAGACAGGTTGGCTCTCGTCTTGTTGATCGGGTTAGTTGGCTAAGTTCATACTTCTTTGTCTGTATCTTTCTGTATTTAGTTGACAGACTCTTTGACAGTGTGTTTTCTCTGGAAGACAAGTAAAAAATGTATCACTTCACAGGTTTGAGCAAATAGTCTAAATAGTCTTTTCCCTACCAATATGTAAAACCTGTATTTGATTGGTGTTATTACAGTATTGTGAAAAGTCAGGGTGAAAGTGAGAACTCTAATTTGCCCCTTTTGTTCAAGCACTTTTATTGTTTTTCCCTTTCTCTCTTACTCGTATTTTCCTAGCCCTCTTTCCCCAGTTACGTGACTTTTTCGGAATACCACGGCTTTTGCAGAAACAGTCTTTCAGAAAACCATTTAAACTGACGTCTCTAAGTTCCTTTAGCATTTTCAAAAGCTCTCTGAAGATGAAAAGTGAGATTTATAAGCCAGTCAGCTTTTATTCTAAAGCTGCTTTTCTGATTCTGGTCTTTATTCCCGTTTCCTTATCCTCTTCCTTTTCTCCTTCCATACACTCTGACCAGACCCCATAGTCCAAAGTTTCCCTCCCATCTCTCATGTATTAAAGCCTTTTTGGTTGGTTGGTTTCTGGTGTTGAACTCCTGGATCTTACCATACTGAAATTAGGTGATTTATTCTTAAATAATCTGTGAAAATTTAGCAGAGCATGAGGAAACTCGGGATTTGCACCAGAAAAACAAACACATTGTGACTCTGAGGCAGTGGCAAGGAAGGGGTCGGCTTTTTCAGGAGGACTGAGAAAGCCAGAACGTGCATGTGGAAAGAGCATATTTTTCTCTCCTGAAGCACCAAGCTGAGGCAGCAGTTGACGCAGTCCAGCACTAGTTGTGGGTGATGCACAGTGTTTTCATTGGATCCATTCAAGTCAGCCTTATTGAATTCCTTCAACTCTCCAGAGGTAGTAAAGTACTGAGGTTCTTATCCATTCAAGAACGTCTAGTTATTTGCCATGCTGGTGTGGTTTTGTTGCACATTCAGTACCATCTATTTAAAATGTATTGAGCAATCAATTTAAACTTGTTACTGTCACTGAGGCTTGAAAATTTAATAAGCAATTACCAGAGTCCATTCCTTTGTTTTTAATTTTTACTAAGATGTTGTTCAATTTCAGACCTTAAAGCAATCATGCTCTCCAGATTATTGAATTGAATGAGTCCATAAGTCAGACCAGCTCTTAACAGTATTTTTCGTCACTGATTTATTTGGCTGAGTGATACAGTATCTCCTTGTGGAATGAACGAAAAGGAAAATGCAAATCTGAAGTTAGATCATAAATATAAAGCACTGCAATAGCTATCAAATCAATGAGCGGCAGACCACGAGACTGTCTTCCTATTTTTTGTCATAGTATTGCTCTGCTTTTTGTCAGCATTTATGGGGAAAAAAATATCCCCTCCTACAATTTTTAAATGCATAAAATGCAATTTTCTGTATAGTTTCATATGTCCCTTATTGATCTTACAAGAGAATATCCAGAGAATCCAGGACTGCATAACTGAATTATTTTGGTTTCCTTTTCCATTTCGTCTTCCAATTTTTTAGCAAAGCACTTTCTTTCTCTAGTAGTTTTTGTTATTTTTTAAATTTAATTCTTACTGAAGAAAAAACTGTTGTTGATTTTTTTCTTTTCATATTTTTCATCAAGAGGACCAGCAAAATATTCCAAAATGTGAACAAATTCTTTTTTAAATTACTAAAATGTCATTTAGAGACATTTAGGCTAATGCTTGAAAAAGGTAATAATGTTCTCATTCTTGTTATGCCTACTTCCATATTGCTCTGAAAGACAATGATTTTCATGGGATTGTCTTCAATACCCATCACACGGGAAATAAAAAAGGTTGAAGTAAAGCCTTCACAAATAGTGGTAAAGCTGCAGAGAGACCTGAATTCATGTTCTGGAAATCAGTCAACCCTCTGAGAAGGGGAGGGCTTGAACAACAGTATTCTGATTATATCAAAAGTTTTCTCATAATTATTTCCTTAATATTTTGCAAAAGCTGATCTTAAATTTCGGCAGGTGAACAAATTCTTCACGTGTTTTCTTGAAAATTGCATCTTAATATTAAAGGGAGCAGAAGAATTAGTTTTTAAGGGTTGTGTAACATAATTGAAAATATTCAAAATGTCTTAGTGTTCAGTGGAATAAAAGTACATTATTTTTAAAAAGGATATTATTGCATCCAGATGGAATTGATTTATTTTTCCCTCTATACTTCCATTTTACCACAGAAAGAAAACTGAATAAATTGTGACTCTGGCAACACTGTAAGCATATCACATCTTGGGGACCGGTGATTGTCCTTACTAACTAGAAGTCTCAGTAATATATTAGGAACAGTTTTGTCATCTTGTACATGCCTAATTTTCTTCTAAGAATATCCTATGTGATACAGTCAGCTTTTGCCTAATTCTAGTGTTTCTTCCTAGAAAAAAATCAGATCCATTCTCAGCTATAAGAAAAATCCGTAGATGGCATCTTTGTAGGTATTACCAATAGGGGTTTTTGTTTTGATTTCTTTTTTGTTTGTTTGTTTTGTTCTTGTTCTTGTTTTTGTTTGCAGGTTTTTGGGGGTTTTTTTGCTATTTGGGGGTTTTTTGGGTTTTCATTTTTGTTTTGTTTTTGTTTGTTTGTTTGTTTGTTTGTACTGTTTTGTTTGGGGTTTTTTTTTGAGATGGTGTGATTTTTTTTGTGGGGGAGCTGGTCCTGGATGCAGAAAGGGCCACTTTAAATCAGGATAACACACATAATTCTTTGTATGAGGCATCTTTGTATAGTTCTGGCCAAAGTCCTTCTTTTGGAGGTATTTTATAGCCAGGTAATGCTCTGTTTGACTTCCTTCACTTGCACTGCTTTTTCCTAACTTTTCCTGAGGGAAAACATGAGGATTCAAGTGCAACTCAAAATAGTGCAATATGATGGCAAAATCCTCATGCAGGAAAGTAGCAGAAATTTCAGGATTTGCTATGATTAGAATAGGACCAATCTCAACTTTATTTTGTATTTATTTGACCTCTGTTTCCACTGCCCTGAAAACAAAATGATCCTGAAAAAGTAAATGAGTAAGCTAAGGAAGTTGTCATTAGGGGATGCATTCCTAATATAAATAGGTGTCCATTTATGAATACAAAATAAATTAGAGTTTTCTCTGTTATCTGTATTTATTTTCAGGCAATTTCCTTTCATTTACAGAAATGCATTTGTCTTTACTCTGGGGTCAGGCGACTCTGAATTAAGTGAGATGCTTTTGTTCTCAGTGAAATGGCAAACATCCACTTGAAAAATTCACTTGCAATCCAGGAAAACACTCTTTAGAGTGGTGACCTTTGTTAAAATGGGCAAATTTCTCACCTACCACATAAACTGCCTTGCACTGCATATAGGCTGTGTGGAAACGTAACAATCTGATTAATTTCAACATTTAACTGTTAAATTTTGTGTTTTCTAAGTACAGAAGATGTGTTGAAATTTAAAGTTCTTAGGCTTTTGAATCTCAATCCTCTAAAAATTCACCTTATAATGTAAATGCTTCTTGAGTAAAACAAAAACCTATAAAGTAACATAATTTTAACAAATTAAAATTAGTCAAAGAGTAGAAAAGGGAAAATGTGTTAATAGAAGGTGAAATATCAAATAGAATTTCGAAATAGAAGTATAGCACTATTTTTTGTTATTCTCTTGTATTTTTTCCTAGGTCATATCTAAAAACCTTTCTCAATGGCAGCTTTTGTTTGCAGTATTTTGCTTTGTATGTTGTTCATTTCTATTGTGTCTCTCAAGAGAGACTAGAAGAAATATGCAATGGAGATATATGAGGAATACGCCTTCACATTTTCCATTGTCTGCTTTGTTTTGTTTGGGTCTTCCTGTGGAGTGGGCAGATTGAGGAGAAAATATGAGGCAGCAGTTACAGAAAACCCTAGGGAAAGTAAAGCTTCTGATGTGCAAGCATTACACTCCCTTGAAAGACTAACCTGTCATTTTCATTCAAAGTTTATTTATTTTTCTTTAATTCCTGATTTGTAGTTTCTAGTAAATGAAATATAGTTCTGCTTTGTTGACCTTTCTCATCGCCATGCTTCAGTTTCTGACTCTTGATACACAGCTGAATGTGAACAGTTAGACGGATGCGTTTCATTACCTTATAATTTATTATAATTAATAAAAGGTTGAATTTTCTATCTCCAGAAGGAAATAAGTCAACTGGGAAGCAGCATTTGTGGCATGGAAAGAACACAGAAATCATTTATCCAGTGCTCATGTGTGCAAATGTGTTTGGTCACGTGTGAATACACACATATACACACATGCATTTGTTAATAAATAATAATTGGAAAAAAAGCTTTCATGGTCTTGTAGGGTTCATTCAATTTTTTATTCCTTCTGTAAAAGTCAGAACGCACCTAGATTACAGATGATGGAGGTTAGTTTACTCTTGTGCTAGCTTCCTGTTAAATTTCTAAAAATGTCTCCCACAGATGCATTTTGTGGACTAAACTTGAATATTTGTAAATTATTCAGAAGATTTGGCTTCAAACAAAAATCAAGAATTTTTCTCCTCAAGTTTAGTTTAATTTTAGAAAGATACCATGTATGCAAATTAAACTAATTTCCCCAGCTCCACATGTAATTCATACCCACCACCTAACTGCTGGAAGGAAATCAACCTTTTGGGTGTTTTGTGTTATCTGCTATCTGAGAACCTAAATTTTTGAAATAGAGAAACATATTTACTCTTCCACATTCCCATCTAAAATAATAATTTCCTGAAAGTAAATGTTGTAATTGCCTTTTGCATGTTGCATGAGGTAGTCTTTGTGTACTCTCAGTATCTGCTTTTGCATATTGCTATCACTTACTTGTAATTCTTTAAGATGCAGTTCCCAAATGTAACATTTCTGGAAAGAAACTAATCATTACTTTAGAAAATATCATAGGTAAGAGTATGTTCACTGTTGGGAGTAGGATATACAAATTCCTCACAAGGGAAAGAGGAGGGGCAGGCACTGATCTCTTCTCTGTGGTGATAGAGAAGTGATAAGGCCCAAGGGAATGGCCTGAAGATGTGTCAGGGAAGGTTTAGGTTGGATATTAAGAAAAGGTTGTTCATCCAGAGGATGTCTGGGCACTGCAATACGCTCCCCAGGGAAGTGGTCACAGCACCAATCCTGGCTGAGATCAAGGAGCATGTGGACAACATTCTCGTGGTATGAGAATATCACATGGTGTGATATTTTGAGCTGTTCTGTGCAGGAACAAAAGCTGGACTTTGGTGATCCTTGTGGGTCCCTTCCAACTCAGAATAGTCTGTTATTCTATGATAAAAGGAAAGAAGTGTGTCTTCCTTTTCTCAGCACTGAAATATCACCAAAGCAGAAAAAAAAAATTAAACGAGATTTTTCTCTCTAAATATCAAAAGATGAAAGTAATTCCATAATTCCTGCATCATATCTCTGCTCATTATGTGTCCGTCCATCTGTCTTACTTCAGTCTAACTTCTGTATTTCACTTGCTGTTGTATGAATTCACCTTAATGTTTTCTGTAGTTCATTTGGTTATTTCTCCAGGTGAAATGATCCATTTGTTATTTGTTCTCCAAATACTTGTCTTTAACTTTTGTATCTGAAACATCACTCTGCTTTTCCCTACCTTTCCCTTGCTGACTTTTCTTCTCTTTTCTTTTATTCCATATGACTTTGCTTCCTTGTAAGCAGCACAAGATTTTCACAAGCACAGGAAGACTTTCACACCTTTGCATTGATTATGGTACGTAAGAATTTTTTCCTGACAATTTTTTGTTCTAATGGCAAAAGTTTTTCCATTTGTTTCTATACCTTCCTCCCTCATTCTGCTGAGCTCAGGACACCTTGTTTCTTAGCCAGTTAATCAGTGATTTTCAGAGAGACAAAGGTAGTAAACAGTTCTGTGCTGAACACAAAAATCATTTTCTTCTTTTTGCTTTTATTCGCTCACCTCATGCTTCAGCAGTTTGCAGTTATAGGCTGAATGTCCTCTTGGTACTTGCAGTGTGCCCAGCTTTGCATTTTTTACCATTCTGTTCCTTTGTGGCATCTGTGCCAACAGAAAACCTTTTCCCCTTTCCTTCAACTTTGTATCTCCTCTAGAGTTGCTCATACTTTCATCTTGTATTTAAATCTTTTGAAATAGACGTTTTCTGAAGGGTTGGAAAGGTTTAGCATAATATATTCTATTTCACAGAACAGTAGAGAAATGCAAATCACCCTTTTCCTAAGGCTAACGTATTATGTGGGCTTAGTATCTACTTTTATAGCTTAACTGTCATTCGGAGTAAAACCAAGAGTAGTGCGAAGAGGTTTCCAAAGACATGTCCTATATCCCCAGCTTCTAAAAAGGCAGTAAGAGATAGCCCTTCTTCTCTGTCCATAGACCTGAAACACCATTGCTGTCTATGCAACAGGATTAATAATATTAAAAATTAGTCGGACAAGGTGTGATTGATAGTACTACCTGAATGAACTGACATATTGTACAATAATTTTAGATAGAAAGTCAGTGATATTTCAAAATAATATCAGTATATACACTGTATATTACAGAGACCTAAAGTTCATCCCCTTAATAGAATTACGGAAATATGGCAACAACGATTAACAGCATTTTTGATTGTATGGATAGCAGCTTAGAGATCCCTGCTATTTCCCATTCAAATAAATTAGAAAACTGCTGGAAAATTTATTGCTATCTGCTGAGTATGACTGTGCACAAGAGGCTGGATTACCACTGCTGCCTTCTTCCTTTGTGGTGTTTGAGAAAGCATGTTTTTATTTCAGTTACTTTCATAACACGGGAGAAAAAACCATCAAGATCTCCATCTAGAAAAAGACAGTTCATCTTGTTTATAAGAAAAAGATTTTTTGAGATTTTTTTTAAGATTGCCTTTGAAGCCCAACACTGCTTCTGCAAAATTGCTTTGGTTGTTGTCCGTTATGCCATTTATTAGGGTCTGCATATATAACTAGATATACATTAATTTACATTAACATACCATGAAGGACATTACTTTTGTATGTGTCATTTGTTTCTGTCAACCCCTCCTGAGGTAGAGGTCTCAAAGATAACACATATAAAATTTCCCATCAAGCATCAGAGCATGCTTAGTGAGGGCAATAGCTCAGATATCCTGAGGCATTCAGCTCTACCTGACACTCACTACATGTGGTTTTTTCTGTGTGGATCCTCTGGTGTGTAACAGTAGGTGAGCTTGCATAATCAGTTATGGAGAAAAAATCCAGAAGGCACCACTGCCAAGTGTTTTCCTGATGCACCATGAATTTAGGGACTGTGGAGCCCAGTGGGAGCTGAGATCTTTCCGAGGAGCTGAAGTACAAGACCAGCATGAGCAACAGTTCATGTGTGGCAGCACAGGCAAACAGAAGTTGTGCTAGGCTGTCCTAAATGAAATCTTTGTACCTTGATCAAACTCTGAAATTCCACAGCATATTTTCAAAGCAAAAGTGTATTTTTATTTCACAAAAAAAAAAAGGCTGGAAAATGACAAAAGCTAGGGTAACATGGAAACCAGTGACCAGTTGTGTTTGCCAGGTAACCTGGGGAGTGTTCAGCCTGCCCATCTCCTTCCCAGCGCCTGTGAGTTCAGCATGCAGCTTCTGTGGCAAGCCTGTGACCCCCTACTAAAATAGCTATTTATTCTTAACAGAGTAATGTGATTAGGTAACCAGGCCCAGACACTGTGAGCAACTGCAGTGTGATGGGTTCTGCAGGAAAGCATGAGCAAATGAGGACTTCGTGTTACATCCGTTATAATGACTACATAGTGTCTTAATCACAAAAGAAAGTATAAGCACTATGAGCACTATATAGGATAAGAAACTCCTTGGTAATTTGATCATTCTTCCACTGAAGGAGTTAAAATCATAGGGTCTGAGAAAAACTTGTGTTAGAGGGGACCTCTAGGTATCACTGAGTTCATCTTCTCACTGAAGCCGAGGCTGACCTCAAAGTTTTGGATCATTTTGTGTTATTTTAAAGTTAAAATTAGCTTTATGAAAGGGGTGACAACAACAGTGAGGCTGGTAGGAACGGAAATCTTTCTTGTGAAAGAACACCAGAAGAAAATAACAGTAGGGTAGCAGGTGTAAAAGCACTCTGCAGTGGTGCTGAAAGAGCAGCAGCTGTCGGATTTCTGTGTAATTCATTACTGACCTCTTTCTCAGATCTTCTCAACAACACAGCTACTTGAGGCTTTTGTTGCTTCGTTTTCCTTTCACAGGTACAGACTTTGTTGTTGCCTGGATTCAGTTTGCTGACATACTAACAGTGAGATGCCTTGTCGAGAGTGGTGGCTCACAAATGTAACTCATCTTCCTCAGCTCTGTGCCTTTTTGTTACCGGAGATTCGTGGTGAAACCCAATAATCAGCATTCAGAAAAAAACCTCTGAATTCCATTCAGAACACAGAGTGATTAACACAGTTCTGTTACCGTATCTCTTGAGCCGGGGATTAAATTAAGAAATCAAATTGCTCACCAGCCTCCTCTCCTTTACCTGATTTGGCCCCGAGTCTATTTGTGCCTTCCCAATAGCTAAGGCACTGTTACTGATATAAAGTCCTTTATTTGTGATGGCTTTGCAAGAGTAACTGAAATTCAACAATAAAACAATTTTAATATATAAAATTTTATGAAGAAGATTAAAAACATGCATTTTCCTCACTGAATGAGCAGAGCTCAGAATATTTTTTAGGAAAAACATTCTCATTGTAATTCAAAGATTTAGATTGGAATATGATGGGGACAATACATTTTTAACAACCCTATTTTTAAATAATATAAAAGAGGAGAGGTGTCTATAATGCTTCCAGGCAAAGAATATGGAAAATGCTACCCTGTAAAGAGGCACATAGTCTCTCTGGTTTTCCTGTCAAATAGTTCCATAGGTGGGAATGTTGTAATGTACCTGGATACAATTAGAACTCCTGAGTTTGTCTGACTTTTTTCTTCAGTGCATTTGGTTAACACTTCTGGAAAACAGAATACAAATCAATGATACTCAACAATACATGTGTAGCTCCTCAGTTTGGCATAGCATAGACAATCATTGCCAAGATATCACTTTGAAATCTCAGAAATACCCCTTGGCTTGGACCAAATGTGCTTTAAGATGTTTTCGGTCAATAGCTTTGTGACACCTTAAGATCTATGATTTGCAGTTCTCATCCTATTCTTCTGAAGTTTTAACTTTAACTTAAAATTCTATTGAAATTATCCAATTCAGAAGAAAACAGCTATATTCTGTTCTTCACTCTCCTTACTTACTTCAGTTTCGTATAGATTTTAACATGCTGTTTCACTCTGAGAAGTGTCAAAATAATTGTGTTGCTTAGAAGATTTTCTTACCCACATTCCAATACACTGTTTTACTTCAGTGACCGAAAGAAAAAAGGTCTTAATCCTCTGAAGAGGTTCCCTCATGCTGAGAAATTTACCTAGCTTTTATTTTTAGATCCTAGTTATCATCAGCAAAATTGGTGGTGCGGAACCAGAAAGGCATATCAAGCTCCTCTGTGACACTATCCCCTTCTTTTTCATCCTGTTGTCCAGACATCAAGGGTTCATGACTATAGTGAGAGGGAAGAGAGTCAGTGCCTAGGAGCCCAGAGACCCTGACAGCAGCCCTGGTGAGTTGGGGACAAGAAGCAATATTCACTGTTCATCTGGAGGCTACGCCATGGACACAGGAGCTCAGTCACTAGCTGTCATCTGTGTATATACGTAGGGGTCTTGTTATTTTTGCCAAAAAAAAGTCAATATTTATTATGTATGATCAATTAACATTTGGTTCATACCCACCTTAAATACGATTGGAATGTTCATATATATTGTCAAACTCTTTGACAGAGACATAAGTCTATTTTTCTAGAGATTTCCTCTGTTTTATGAAATGTAAACTGTATCTTTTCTGTTAAAAAACTTTTTTAGTCCTCTTTACCTAATGTCCTTTTTCACCCCAAGCTCTAGGTCTGACCCATCACGATGCCAACATCTTGTTAAATTTAGAGCTGCTTATGTCTTTTATATTCCATTCCCCTCAAGAGGAGTTCCCCTCAAACTGCAACAAGGCTGCAGTATGATCAGCCTTTAAATTTGAGTTTTCTTCTCCATGGTGTTCATGCAAAATTTGACGACAGAGTGCTACTATAAGGGCAGTCAGACTGACCAACATTTCTTGCCCTGTTTCCTTGTGCTCTCCCACCTATTCTACATCCACATACTACCTTTATCTTTTACTTAATCTGCAAGATGCTTGTGTCAGAGAGCATCTTCGTTCTTTCTGTGTAACATCTGTCCTGGTGATTTCATAGTCTCTGACAAAAGAGCTTGGGTATTGCAACAAGGTTTATATTTCTGTAATAAGTGACTATTGCGAAGCTTAGAATGTGTATATTACAATGTATAGCAGTAAAACTTTATTAATAAAAGACAATAATTAAAATTTTAATTTTTTAATTAAACTTTTTTATTTTTTTTTTAATAAAATGTTTTAGCAATTTCCAGTTAGCAATCTCTTTGGAATTCATTTATTTTGGTGGTTGCTCCATTGTTTTTACTAGGACATATATTCAAATGGAGCCATTATTGTGGGATGAGAAATGCTGCATTCGTTATAACAGAGTGGCAAAACTGGCTTCGGACTCCACAGGTGTAGAGCAAAATAACACCAATAAAAATCTATTTTGTAAAAAGCTGCTTTATCTTTAGTACAGTCAAAAGACTGTAGTTAGACATTATGTAGGATGTTTTTTCAAGACTGCTCCATTTCCAGCCACCAATCATCCCCAATAATGCTGGGGAATGTAAAGGGGAACAAAAGGAAATCCAGGTTCAGGTTTCTTTTAACCTGGTGTTACACACACCTGCTCTGTAGCCTCCCCAGCACAGTTACCAGCACTTCGTAAAAGAGTTACACAAAACCCAAGGGTCTGGACTCCTGTTCACAGACAGATTTTTCAGTGGAAAGTAATAAGGTTTGCATGGAAGCAGATTCTTTATATGAAACATGACTTCTTTAATCTCTTCCTTCTTCATATTTTGGGTGTTTAAGATGGAGAGTTTTGGTGTTAGGATACTTTTAATATGTGGAGTTCTTTACAAGACACAGCTGGGAGAGATGAGATTTGATTATTTGTTTCTATAAGTTTTTCTTATTCTAAAAATATGAAGTGTAGTGTGGGCTGTAGTCACAAAATTAATCTACAGACTACTGACACACTCTCCGCTCCCCAAGTTCCTGATGAAGACCCAGTAGTAGAGAGAGGGTTGACCACTACCATGAATTGGGAAAACAAAGATAGAAAGAGAGTGCTTGTGTCCTTAGACACAAAACTATCTCAATCTCTCATGTATACTTTGCAGAATTGTGTTTCATATTATACTCTGAAAACTACTATAAGCTAAGATAGTGTAAAGAGATTGAATTAAAGAGTTTTACTTAAGTTTTCTGAAATTGCTGAAGGACTGCACTACTGCAGAAAACAGCTGTAGCTGCAAGTATTTTTTTAATATGAGTAGCAGTCCTGGACCGGGATGAATGAGACTGCTGTAATTGAACTAAGTCACTAGACCAAGAACTTCATTCTCTACAGACATTTAGAAGTTCTGTAAGCTTTATTTGATGGTTCATGTTTACTCTGAGGGTGGTGATACACTGGAACAGGGTGCCCAGAGAAGCTGTGGATGCCCCATCCCAGGCAGTGTTCAAGGCCAGGCTTGGAGCAACTTGGTCTAGTGGGAGGTGTCCCTGCCCATTGCACGGGTATTAGAACGAGATGATTTTTAAGGTCTTTTTCAGCCCAAGCCATTCTATGACTCCATGATTCTGTGTCTCAAGGCTCTGACTTCATCACAGAGATCAAAAGACCCACAGACTTCCACAGCTTTTTAGTTCTACCTCCATTTAGTTTAGCAGATGTAAACAAAATTGTAGCAGAAGAGTCTGCCGAGTCCTTAAGGAGGCTGCAGTCCAAGCTGAATTGTATAGCGGCTCACAGTAAGATCTTTTCAGGTTTACTTGCTCAATTAGGTCTGCTTTCTCAAGGGGATTAAATAGTTGGGAATATTAGGAAGCCTGATTAAAGCACAAGGTCCACCTCTCCCTCTCAAAATGAATACAAATAAACCACCATAGAAATTATTTCCATCCAGTACCTCTGTCGGTGAGAAAAAGGCAATAATAAAACCTTTTCTTATGCAAACTTCTTTTCAGGTTTCATACTGTATTTTACTTTGTGAGAAACATGTTTGCTCACTTCTGCTTACATTGAGCTTTTGAATTCCCATTAAGTTTTCCAGATTTTAGGTAATTGGGTAAAAATTATTCTCATTTTATTCAAAAGGGAGCATGACCAGCAGCTGACTATTATCTTTACTTGAATTGATTTGAATCGAAAAAAAGATTTTTTTTTCCTTTAGCTTTTAGCAGAGTTGAAGGCTTAAGATCAAAGCATGCAAAAACTTTACAAACTTTAAAAATCAAACAGGGTTTCAACATCAGAACTTTCAAATTTATTAGTATTATTTAAAAAAAAATTGGTGGAATGGTCCCAAAGTCATATCTAGGAGTTTTCAAATTTTAACCATAACTTCTGCTGCTACAAGGGGAAAATTCTTCCTAATATTAACTTTTCAATAACACCACTAGCAGGTTCACATAGGGTATTTATAAGATTTACACAAATTTTCTGCAGCAAAACAAAGCCCTATCATTTCATGTACAGAATTTTCCAAGTAGAAAATTTCAAACTATGTTCTCTTCAATACCTACAAGTGTTCACAAAACTCTCTTGTAGACTAAGCCTACAGTTAAGCAAACCTGGCTCTGAATTTCTCCCTCCAAAACATGATTTCACACCTAGTAAGAATTCAGTTTGCATCCAAGCTGAGCAGTAGGCACAGAATAGAGTTGCTGATGTTATAATGTAGTTTTATGAAAGCACCAAATCATAAACAGTGAAGGAAGCAAATTGAGTGCTAGAAATTATTCAAAAAGGAATACAGAAGGGAAAGCACTATTATGGCAGTGCATAAATTCATTATAAAACTACATTTTGAATGCTTTCATTTCTGTTATATTATTTTTGAGATGTGAGAATAGGAATTGAGGAAAGTGCAGAGAAGGGTATCAGGTATGATCAAAGTTAAAGAATAATATTGATAGAAGGAATGACTAATAGACCTGTACTCTTCAGCCTGAGAAAGAGATGGGTAGGAAGGAATAGAACAAAAATCTATAAAAATTATGAGTAGAATGAAAAAGCATAAGGTGGTTTTTTTTCCTGTCTTTTCCAATAGAAGGCCTACGGGGCAGGAAGCGAAGTCAGTTTAAAAAAATGAAAGGAGATAGTGCTTCAGAGAGGTCCTCAGGATATTTTATGTGTTCAGACTCTATGTAGGCTCAAAAGCACCTGAGCAAATTAAGAAAACTCTTAAGGACCATTTAAAAGCAACACTTGTAACTCAGAAAACCCTCTGTCACAGTTTCTACCTGTGGAGATACAGAAAGATACACAAAACAAAACAAAACAAAAACCAAAAAAAACCCTAACCCAACAGAAATGCATTTTTGTGTTGCAATTTACCATATCCCTTTCAGTATTGAAATCAATTAATTGTTTGTGTTAAATAGCATATTTCTAGAACCAGTGGTTTTATTTGACGTAGATATTTTAGACTCTGAAACAGTCAAATTCTCTTTCTCTGAAAAAAAGAAGATAGATAATATGAGGTAGTGATAGAAAAACAGTTTAGAGGTTTTAACTGTCAAGTTGTCTATCACTAAATTACTTAAAGATCCTTATGGGATTGTGGACTTGCATTTGACATTTTTGTTTAGAAACACCAGTCTCACACACACACACATAGACATGCTCCCCCAAGATCACCACAAGACCTAGAGCATTTACTGATATAACCAGATATACTTCTCCTCAGTTGTAATTTCATTTAAAATGCACTCATTCTGTGTGTATTCTTTGGATTTTACCTCTAACATTGGGCCAGATGGTGCCAGTGAGAGCTCATAATGTGAATCTGTTCTCACAAATAAGGAACTTTTGAAGACAGTGCTCTTCAGTGAACTGCTGTAATAGCAAAGGCTACTGAAGCTTTCTTTTACCGAGGCAAGGCTTGGTTTCCTGGTATTGAATGGGGTGAGAACACAAATTTCTTTTTTCCAGGTCTGAACATAAAGATGGTACTGATTATCACCAGCTTCTGCATAGAACAACATAGCAGTGCAAGGCTTATTGTGTATGACACAGACCAAATACTGACACCATTTCACTTAACTTCTCTCCATTTAAGCTGGTTTTTTTTATCCTTTGGAAGCTCAATGTATAAAATATGCAGTACAAAAGCATGTAAACTTAGCAGATAAGTTATAGACAACTTTTTTGTCTGCCTTCTTCTATTCTAGCTTCTATTCTGACTTGCTTAGTAACACTAGCAAGAAGCTGGTATTTCAAAATGGAGAAATGAACTATTGTTTTCAATAGGTGCAATAGTTACTGCTTCAGACAAATATCATAACTAAAGCTATGCTTTAGCACCCTTGCACAGTGAACAAAAGGAGCTTCCAACACTCAGTGGTACGTAGTGGGGAAACTAGAACTATGGCAATTATCCCAAAAGATTTCTCAGTGATCAAACACAACAAACTTCATAAATTTCATTTTATCTTGAGTCAAGGATACTCTACCTAGTAGAACTGAAAAGGAGATTTTAGCTGAGACAGCTGATATTCAGATGTTTTACTTTCACTGGCAAAGAAATCTAAGTTTCAAAACATTCCAGAGAACAAACGTTTTCAGGGAAGGTCAGTTAAGCAATGAAAGTATTTTTCATTCTGAAACGGTTCAGATGTATTTTGTATCCACCTAAGCCAGTATCATGGCTTACAGGAAAAGCAACACAGCTCTCTCATACTTTAAAAATTTGACTTCTCAACTGCCAGGGACATGTACTTTAGCTAGGAGCATTCCTCTGTGCATAAACTCTCTGGGATATATCATAAGAAATATAGTCTAGCCAAGTTGAAGCAGTGTGACGTACTCATACTGCACTACTTCAGTGAGGCTCTAAGTCTGCTTAGTTGAAAGCAAAACGAACTCAAATCATCCAGTCTGAAATCTGTTGAGGTGGATAGGCGTAATCAGGAAAAATAAGTTTCATAACAGAAAACTATTTGACAATATACTTTGCCACAGACTTCTTGATTGGAAAAACCTGTGTTTTGTTTAAAAAATGTCTTTACTCAAGGTCATATTTTAAATATTGATGAGTATGAGCCAGGGCCACTCACAGACAAATTTCCACATCTTTACTTACGTTCAGTAACTTGTAAATTACATGCAGTCCTTCTGATCTCACTTGTTTTTGGTATAAAGTTACACTTCTCACAAGAACAAGCATTGACGAATTAGATCCCAAATTATTCTGCAATATTGAACATAATCCTTAGATATATTAAGACATCCTTTGCAAGGACGTAAACATTAGTTAAATATTTTGCTTAGTTTTGAATGTTTTCAGCTGCATCTGTTGGCAAAAAACATTTTCCTTGGAGAACAGCCATTTTTTTTTTCTGTGTGTGTTGCCTTTGTTTCTTTATCCTTTAGGCTGGTGTTTATAGAAAGTAATCTACAGTTACTTCCAAAATTCCCTCTTTGCTAAATTTCAGGTTCTTCAGAAGCTTCACACTTCTTTTATTTTCAATACTTCGTAAGTGTAAGGTTTTGAAGAAACTGAATAGCAAGTAAAATAAAGGGAGAGCTGTATTGATCTATGCCTTTTGGTGTTCCATATGCATGTGTTAACAGTGACTTTTATTAAAACTTTTATTGATTCCTGTGTTTAAAATCACTTATCTTTCCCAAAAGTTTCCAAAGTTCTTTAAAATGTCATGTTTTTGACAGAGTTAACGTATAAGCAAGGTTTAGAAATTCCAGGAAAATATCTGTTTTCAAATACAAGGCACCCTCATCTACACAATGAGCCAAATCCTTTTGAAACTGTTGTGTTGGAAACTGCATTTGTGGTATGGTTTCACGCATGTGTAGCTCACAGTTCTACTTAATCTTATTAAAACACCTGACTGGATTTTAATTCATGTTTCTAGAGAGGTAGGATAATATTTTTAGGTAAAATTATCCTATCGCTATCCTTATTGAACACACACTGTCAACTTTTGGAAAAGGAGGGGATGGCTTAGTTGTCTAACTTAACAATTTCTCCACAAGGTGTTCATATTCTTATAAGGGCTCAAATTTACTGAGTCCCAGACCCTGTTGCTGGGCAATAACACAGAGTAGATCACAAAACCTACGTGTATCAAGGCTGATATTCTTTGTGTATTAAAGTCTGTTGCTGTAGGAAATTGTCGTCTTTCAATCAAAGCTACAAAGGAATCTGGACATGGACACTGTATTTAGATACTAGGCACCATGTCACAAAATGCTTTAATGTGGAATGCATAAAATTTATTTCCTCTCTCAAATTCCCACAGAAATCCATAGACTTTCTCAAGTAGTCTTCTACGTCTTTCTTTAGTTAAGCATATCTTTTGCGTTCTACTTGAGAAACAGCATTAGTATAAACATTAGTATGGTTTTCCTAGTTAATATTCATGCATTTATTTCAGACTGGCCAGCTTTCTTTTCCACACCTATGTGTCTTCTCAACTGAAAACAAAAGGAGGAGTAGGTTGTTTGTGATGTCTATAGCATATTTCTATTTCACAACACAATAACATGCTAGCAGTACTGGAAAAACTTCTGCATTGTATTAGTTTATTAAGGTAATGGTCATTTTCACCATGCCTGAAGAGTCTCATGTTGTTTTCTACCTCCTCCTGTTTCATGCCTGTGTGTGCACATGCACATCCACACAGAATCATTCCCTTTTACAGCATGTCCACCGTAGCAAAGCTGTTAGAAAGAAGAGACAGACTGAATCGACTTCCTGCATTTTTAAGCATTCTTTTATTCCTAGTTGTTCTTCCCTTTATTCTAGCTCCAAGCTGCTTGAGGTTTTTTTCGCATTGATACCATTTTCAATAAATAGTTTGGCAAAAATCAGGTGATATATTCTCACAACAGAATAAGATTTGTGGTAACTTGACCCTAGATGGACATCAGGTGCCCACCAAAGGAGCTCTAACCCTCTCCTCCTCAACTGGGCAGAGGAGACAAAATGCAGTGAAAGACTTAAGACAAGGACAGGTAGATATTACTTACCAATTATCATCATGGGCAGAACAGACTGGATCAATGTGTTAATTAATTAATTTATTACCAATCAAAACAGAATAGAAAAATAAGCAATAAACCCAAATCTTAAAACATTTTTCTCCAGCCCCTCTCGTCTTCCTAGGTGTAATTTTAGTAACAATTTCTCTCCCTCCTCCTCTCCAGCAGCACAGGATGATAGGAAATGGGGCCTGTGGTCAGTTCATTACACATTTCTGTCACTCCACCCTTGAGGAGGAAGGACTCCTCACACTTTTCCTCTGCTCCAGCATGGGGTCCCAGCTAGATGAAGTCCTCCAATATGAAACTTTCCAAGTTCTTCATGAACTGCTCCAGCATGGTTCCCTTCCAGGGTGCAGTCTTTCAGGAACAGCATGGTCCCCAGAGGGGTCACAGGTCCTGCCAGGAGTCTGCTACATTGTGGGCTTCCCATGGGGTCACAGCTTCCTTCAGGCATCCACTTACTCCAGCAGGGGTTCTCCACAGGCAGCAGGTGAATCTCTGCATCCCCATGGACCTCTATGGCTGCAGGGGCACAGCTGTCTCTCCATGGGCTGCACCACGGGCTGCAGGGGAATCTCAGCTCGGCCATCTGAGAACCTCCTGCCCTCCTTCCTCACTGACCTTGGTGTCTGCAGGGCTGTTCCTCTCACATCTTCTCACTCTCTTCTCTGGCTGCAGTTGCTGTCAGGCAGGTTTTCCCCCCTTCCTAAATCTGTCTCCCCAGAGGCGTTACCATCATTGCTGATCCCCTTGGCCAGCGGCGGGTCCGGCTGGCGTTGGCTCTGTCAGACACAAGGGAAGCTTCGAGCAGCTTCTCACAGGAGCCACCCCTGCAGCCCCTCCTCAGTCACACCCGCGACACCCTTGCCACTACCAAAATTTTTCCAGTACAAAGGAAGAGAAAATTATTTTAAGTCTGGCTCAGAATGTCATTAAAAAATAATTGCTGAAGATCAGTGTTTTAAAACAGTACACCCTTAATAATTTACATCTTTGATACTGGCCAAGTAGGTCCCTAGATTGCTAATTTTCATTTTTAAAAAGTCTTGCAGAACACTTAGAATTCTAAGAGACTGGAGGAAGGCTAATATATCAGTAACTAAAGAAAGGTAAATGGGGTGACCTGGATAATTACTGCCTTGTCAGTATGACATTGATCTAGGCAAAATAATGGAATTACTTGGGTGGGATACAATTAATAAAGAATTGCATGCATAAGTAATACCAATGAACAATTAATATAGAATTTGTGCCTTTAAAGCAATTTTGACACTTCTTTTGTTGTTTTTTTATTTACTTGTTTTTTTTAAAGACAGCAGTACTGCTAGCATTTTCCATAAAGTAATTTTCTCCTTGACATCATTATCTTAGAGTTGCATCAGCAATGTGGAATAAAATACTATCATTATTCCAGCTTTCAGAAAAAAAGTGTATTGGAGAGCAAGTAAAGAGTACCTTGTATATAATGGTCTGACTTGTCTTTTTAAATTTGAAATAGGTTGTGTTTCTGTGTGACCAAGTGTAAAGTCATCTAAGGGGAAATGTTCAAGGATAATGATATGTAGATTTTACTGTAGATACATGTCGATATTGCTTAAAATATTTTAGTTTGGGATTCTGTAAAAAAACCTTTGGGACTGTGGTAAATAAACTACTCACCTTGAGCTCATAATGGGTGTCACAGAGGACTGACAATTTGAAACTGCAGAAACAGTGTGTCTTTGAGTAGTAATTGTATTATGTATTTTGCCCTTGGTATCTGTTTCTACATAAACTATGTATTTCTAGAATATTAGAGAATTCCTTGATGTTCCAATTTTCCAATGGAAAAAAATTAAGTTGTTTCGGAAAGATGAAAATAAATAATGGATTGGACAGTATAGCTTATAATAGAAGAATCCTTGAGCTGAAACTGAAAGCTGAGAGGAAATGGCTTGTTCATAATCTAGAATATCAATATGGGAAAGAGGAGCTTCAGAATAGAGTCTTTTCAATAAAGCAGACAAGGAGAAAATAGCATTCACCAGCTAAAAGCTGAAGCTAGGGAACATCAGCTCCAAATGAAAAGTACACTTTCAACAGTGGCTCTAAATGGCACCACTTTCTCATGGCAGTAGCAAATTTTCTATCAGTGGAAAACAGAAATGGAGATTGGCAGCTTTACTAAAAGGTTCTTCTGGTTCAAAGAGTCATTAATTCAGCAGAGGCCTGTTATGTAGGAGAGGAGGCCAGAAAAGATGATCATAGTTATCTCATTTAGCTTTATTATCCACGTATCTGTTAAGTGCGTGCAACTTTGATGCTGCTGTATAATATAAGAATGCCATCTCTTCACATGCACATTTCTCTTGCTTTGACTAAAGCAAAAGAAATCCAAACCCTGGCATCTACTTTGTTCATGGGTATCTGAAGGCTGGAAGCTTCATGTGCCCTCCTCCCAAACAGTATTTTCCTCCTGGAGTGCTTTCCCTTTCCTATCTGAGACCATTCAGTTTTTCTTAAATTAGACTGATATTCCACATAGTACATTGAGAACCACAAAATTCATGGGAGTGTATGTTTTCTTCTATGTTACCATATCATCCTTTGTAAATTAATTTTCTTAATGCTCCTGTTCTGACTTGGAAAATTACTGGGGAGGTCATGTATAGTCATTACATATACTGTGAAAAATAGCAAAGTGTATAAGAGTCTCCTGTCCCACTGGTAAAACCCTGTGAGAGGAAAGGATGTAAAAATACAGTGTCAAAAGTGAAACAATTTTCTACATTATTTTCAAGTATGTTTTCAGCAGCTGAAAACTCATTTTGGACCCAAAGTTGTTCTCTTTTTAAATTAATAAAAAGTCTTTCTGATTGCTTCTAGTAAATTCAGAGGGGAATGATTTACTTAACTGATATAAAATAGTCACTAGATTTAATAATAACAGAAGTCTTATGACCCTCAGTTCATGTGATTTCCATATACCAAGGCTTACAACTGTGGTACTCCAAAGTTACAGGGATATCTCTTCTTAGGTAGAGCTAATATTGGCCACCTGAACTTCCTTTAAATTTATCTTGCTGAGCAGGGTAACCTATCACTTCATTGTCTAGCTTTTAAGTTAACAAAATGAAATGTTATTTCCAGTCCTACAAATATATTTGGAGTGAATCAACAGACGAGTTGTTACTTCATTTTACTGGGGGCTTGAATAAGTATTTTAGAACACTTCCTATCATGCTGGTTAAATATGTTGTATTTTAAAATACTCACATATTCATTTTCTTGGACTTGCATAAACAATGTTTAATAGTGATGTATTTTTGAACAAGAGATTTTTAATAATATATTTACCAGCTCTATTTCTCTAAAAATCCTGAGTTACAGAGAAGTCTGTGAATATGAACTTTGTTCTAAATGAATTTTCTTTAAATATGAATGGAAAAACTGATTGTGATTTCTTTTAACAAAAACAAGTGCTGCTATTGTAATTACTGAACCACAATATCTAGTCTAAATAGAAGCTACTGTTTTTAGCATGCATAGGATAATGGTAAATATTATGAGTTAATGATGCTGCAGAAATCTTATATAGCTTCATCGTAATTAGCAGAAGCTAATAATAAGAAGAAAACAAAAAATAAAATGTTAGGAGTCAGGTTTGCTCTGCCTTAGGGACTTGTGAACTCATTAAGTGATATCACCGGGTGCCTTCAGAACTATTTCATAAACACCTATGAAAAATTCAGGAAGAAGAATTAGCACCACTTTTAAGTATTAGCTGAACAGACAAGAGAAATCTTTTATGGTGCATACCTATCCAAGATTATAACTAATTACAATTAAAATAAGCAGCATAAAGACACAGACATTTCTCTGTTAGCTCTGGTACTGATCTTTCCACACAGCGGGGCTGGAGTCCAAATTCCTCAGCTTTCAGAAAGGTCAAAAAAGCATAAAATACTATCCAGAGTACTGTATCCAGAGTACTCATCCATATGTGATGATTTTGTGAATACAAACCCCAGTCAAATGTTAAAATGGATGATAAAGCAAGTCAAGCTTTTCTCCCACTGTAGTAAAAGAGTGTCAGAAGTGAAAGTACTAGTTGTCCTAAGAAACAGCTGTTTTGTCTCTTTCATGGTGTGTGCACGTAAGCATGAACATTTGAAACTGTAACTGGTTTATCATTCAGATGCAGATATGCTCTTCATGTACTTCAGAGTGGAATATCTTCTTGGGTAGAAAATTGATATGTATATGAAACTAATCAGGGGGGTTCATAAATTGTGGAATGTAACCCAGTGAAGGGTATTGTACAGGTTAAATTGTACAATTTCTTATGCAAGTATTAATTTTTATTTTGATACTAACTAATGGTCTTTGGGAAGATAAGAGGTATGTAGGCTGTGTTATTTTAAAACATATAATGGGTTTCGTATTGTGCAGTCAAATCCTCATGTAACCTGAAACTCTCTCATTTCTGAGTCTTCCGATAGATTAGATCTCTAATTGGACAAACCCAAACTTAATTTCTTATTGAGGGCAAACATATAATTTTAATAAACCAATAAATATTCCTCTGTTTCAAGTTTATGGTACAATGGCTTTCTAGTATATCATTGCATATTGCACATCTGCAGTACAAAATGGGAAATTAAATGTAAACATCATTTATAGTAGGTAGAAGCTTGGAAGAGCAGATATTCACTGGTTAACCAAAATAAGGAGAAATTAAAGACTGCAAATTAAATATGATGGAGGAACTGTAGTAGTAGTTTTTCCAAGGGAAGAGGGAGGAGGTGTTACTTGGAATATAATTACGTAATTCAAAATAAATTTCTATTAAAAAAAAACTTATCCATTCGAAGTCTGGAAGTGAAATGTAGCCCCTTTATGTCGATGCAGCCCCTTTATAATAGTGTAGTCAAACAATACCAAGTGCAGTTTATCACAAATGTTTGTTTCGATACCTCAAAATCCAAGCTTGCCCAAGCTTGCTATAACCAGATTAACCAAGTAGTATATGTGGCTGTGGATGTGGTATGGGAAAGAACAACTGCTTTGGGAACAGCTTTTATGCTATCAGGATTTGTACTTCCATCTGTTGGGAATGAATTCAAAACCATTTGGCACTGTAAACATGTAGCTGATAGTAGTTCATGTTGCAATCTGAATTTAGAAGAAATACTAAAATTGTTGATTATGGGGTGATGAAATTAAGGTTTGCAGTAGAAGGAGAAAGTTGATACTGTTTTCTGGTCTTACCAACAAACACAGAAGCAGACGTTTCATTTTAACAGTTTGGTTATAGAAACCGGACAGAGCACTCAGTCCTGTTTTACCATGCATTCCTATGTTCTTCCTTCGCCTGGCAATATGATCTGGCTTTCGTGAACACGGTCTGTGAATGAAATATCAAGTGTGGGTAACCAGGAAATGATATCAGTCAACTTTACTGATTGTCTGCTAGAATCATCTCAGGGAAGCTGGGACCAGAAAAGGACTCTACCAAGGTTTATTTAGTGAAGCTTCTGCCTCATTAGCTGCTTATTCTGACAAATTGAGAGAGCTGATCAACAAGCTAGTTCTTGAGTATCCCTTGAGAACTATTTAATTAATGAAGTTTTTCTTCATGGTATAGATGGCTCCTGTAAATCCTAGAGGAGCTGCCTATACTTCTTTATCTGGAGAGCTATTTATGCAAATTTAATAGCAAATTTTGGGGGTTTCAGCCTCAGACACAGAACTGATGTGCAAGTATTTTAGAAGGCATCTGTACAAATAATCCTCTCTCTTCAGATTTTAAAAATAAAACCACTGTTTCAGTTTTATTCTCTTCTTCTAGTAACTGTCTTCAAAGATTTCTAAACTATTATAAAATCAGTCCTAACAAGGCTTTGATTGCTGTCTAATCCTTGAGAACATGCTTGAGAGCTCCCAGGGATTTTCTGAGGACTTGTCTCTTGTTTATGAGTTTAGAAACTGTGGTGCTTGGGCAGGCAAGATGATCGGTCTCTGTCACTTTTTCTTCGGTGTGAATTACAGTATATAAGGTATACTCTATATGTACAAGGCATAGCTGCAGCAGAGCTGTGAAGAGATGAATGAGCTGCAGGACTTCAGATAAGGACAAATAGCATACCATTTGTGAGGGCAAACTGTGGTAAAAGCACATGTGCTTATGCTAACCTACACTTGATGAACTCAGATTACCCTCCACTGCCCTGAGAGGTGTCATGTTCAGTATCACATCAGTCGTCTTGGCTCCTGACAGCTGTGGTGCAGTTCAGGGCTTAGAAAGCAGAACCAGGATAGCAAGCACACTCGCATTGCTCAAGAGTAAGTTTTCTGAGTTTTCTAGGAGAGATCCGACTTGTACAGTGAAATGCAGAAATATCAGAAAAGGGACCTATGAAAGCAGTGTGGCACTCAAAAGTAGTCCATTGCACTCCTGAAAAAGTAAACCAAAGAGGGTTCTTGCACTCTTGCAGGGCAGAAGTTCAGTTTCTATTATGTCAGAAACTTTGCTTCCAAAACAAGAGTATGATAGTCAGTAGTATAAAAGGATGAAATTCTTTATTATTTCTTAATATACAGACATCAGATATAAAATGCTGAAAGAAAGAGCTTAATTAATTAATTTTGCTCACTGAAAGTTAATTCATTATTTCAAATCATTACCCAGATGTAAATCTGCAACCTTTGATAAAATACTCTTTATAATGTACATAATTAATATTAATTTTATATTATTTCTTTACAGGTTTTTTTCTGTGAGCCTAAAATGGCCTATTTGGAATTACTAGTATTACCAGCATAAAACAGCTAAGGGAAAGATTATGAATTAAACTCAGTGTTTATGCATGCAATTTGTACACTTGTAGTGGGGATGTGATTACTTTGATTTAGACAAACTATGATTTGAATTTTATCTTAAAGTTCTGTTTCCCCAGACGCTGTAGAAAACTAGTATTGATTTGTCTTGAAGATGGATGGAAGCCGTCACAGCAGCTATGACACCTTGGGAAAACCTACATGGCACATGTGATTAAAACCTGACTCAGGTATAAGATGAGAAAGCGGTATGGTAACATGAAATGTTACCTTCCTAGAAAATCCCTCCTTTGATGATGCATTTGGAAGGACCAAGTGCGGCATGTTTCTGCTCATAAATAGATCACTTTGGCTTTTAAAAACCTTAAGGTCCACTACTTTGTGAGTAAGCAGGGGACACTGATTTTGTTCAAGTCTTAACTCAGGCACATGCCTGTATCATATAGATACATAAATATAGATAAATATTGAGAAGATGAAAATAAAGAAAAAAATTCAAGAAATTTTCTGTTTGGTGAGGTATGGTGAAGATAGAGAATGACATTTTTGTGACAGCATTGTATAAAATATTGGTTACACTGATGTAAAATCTGACCCTATCAATCTGTGAGATGCTTTCTGATTTTCAACTTCACTAGTTTTTTCAGCATAAGTATTTATTTGTTTTGTGGAAAGTGCATTCAAAAATTTTAAAAAACTAAAATGTTTTATTATCACAAGGACTTTTTTTAAATTTAGGCATTTTAAAAAAATATTGGATTAAAACTTTGGATGCTAGTCAGACAACAGTAACTTCAGAGTCTTAAAGCCTTTTATGAATTTCAACTTAACAGACTGATTTAAGTTTCAGATCAAAGGAAATGTTGTGTTAGAACATTTGCCCCCTTTCTTCTCAAAAATATTGTATTGCTTTCCAAAGAAACAAATTTTTTATCGTTAGGATACAACTTGTCTTCTCAGTTAAGCAACAAATAATCATTTACTCTCTCAGTTCTTCTTTCTTTTAATTCTTTGATGGTAGTCTCCTCTTTCTTGTTAGATGTGATCCAAATTTTGGCTATACTATCACACGTTGGGACTGCATTTTAGTTAAGTCTGATTCCTACTGAACTGGAAATTTTTTTCCAGTAGGCTTTGTGCACTGTGCCAATAAACTGATCAAGACACAAATTTCCTGACAAATAGCCAGGAATCATGGTAGTTAGTTTTGTAAAAAAGCACTCAAAAAACCACTTATCGACACTGTTACACATATAGTTACCGAAATGTAAGTTGAAAAATGTATCACTCTGAAAACTAAGTAGATCTTATTTGTCTACAAATGTTGGTCACTAAACTTGTCTTTTTTCTAGTGGTAATAGATGTCTAATTCCTTCAGAAGCCTTGAAAATCTTGGTCAGAACAAACACCATATTTTTCTATTGATATTTTTAACCTTGCCAGATTGCTTATATTGTGTATCCTCTAAATTCTCATCTATTTTATCTATTTATGTCTAAGTGGTATTTCATAGCTGATATTCTGCCTCCAACTTGCAACACAGTCTTTGCATTATCATGACTGTGGTAGCCATTGAGACTTCATTCAGAATGTCACTTCAGTTAGGTATAAACTATTGTGTTTTGTGATAAGACTGAACTCTAATTAAGCGCAAAGGAGAAAACTGTTCTATCATTTCTGTACCAGTGACAGACTTTGAATTTATAAAATAGAATCTAGAGTTTCAGATACCTTAGCAGGTTTGAAAGCAAACTTGCACATCCTGTTTAAAATTGTCATAAAATTTTGCTTATAACAAAAGAACACTTAGAAGAAAATATTGAAAATACTCAGAATGGTTTGATTGTCCAAGTGCTTATGGCATTTTCTAAAGTCATCAAATTGTACATAGCAGTCAGCCATTTCAAAATATAGCTGACCCTCTGAAAGGCAAAATATTATTTACCTATAACGAAATCTTTGTGGGTTTGTGACATTTCTTCATTTTTTCCCATATGAGACTTTTAAACATTTTGCTCAGTATGCATCTGTACTACTTAACTCAGTCATAGGAATGATACTGGGTACATCAATATTTTTATTTCCTTAGAGTATGTGTGCTAGGTATACATATATTCTACAGACTTCAGTTCATAAAAATATGGAAAAGAGCAGATGGGTTTTTTTAAATTTTACTCTACTTTATGGAAATAATATTTAACATATTTGGGCAATATGTGGCTACTTGCTCTTCTAGTGAAGTATTTGCATATACCTAAGTATACTTCTATAAGACATGCAAAAACATTTTCTGAGGTTAAAATATGCCGAAGAAAAAATGTGCTACGTGTTGTCACTTATTTAAATTAATAAACAGATATCTGTGAGCTGTTATGGTAGGTTAATGTCATCTGATTACCCTTCAGGTTAGATATAGAAATTCACTGTGACAAAGTAGTCCAAGACAGGTTTAATTTTTCATTGCCAGCTTTCCATGCTAAAATTCCCTGGATTGCTGAGGCACGCGATATTGCCATAATAAGCACTGAAATCGGTTTCTCAATGTATACACATGCAGAATTTCAGCTGGGATCAATGGGACTTCATTGTCTTCAGCACAAAGTCATTTTGCTGAAAGCCAATTTTTTTCTATAAATAATGTTTTGGTTTGTATTATTATTCCGTCTGATTACGCTACCCAGCCTCAGTGGTCTCTGGACCTAGTGGCAGATGAGATTGCTATTTCAGTAACCTCTTGCTATTTGCAACTGTAGTTTTGAAAAGAGAGAAGAAGAAAACAGTGAGTACAGTTACATTTGAAACTGATAAGTGTTTTCCTAACTGGCTAAAGATATTTCCACACAGAAATGCCCAGTTACTGTCAGTGTCCACGCTTGTTTGGATGCTAGGGATGTGCCTACTGTACTTAGAGCTACCAGTACCGCCATAAAGTACAATTGCAAATAAACAGTCTCTGTAAACAGGACCAGCAGGCTCAGACCATTTTAAAGTTCTCCTTTGCAAGAAATAATTAAACGGTGAAGATGCCTTTAGTTTTCTTCGCTAATCACGTGATAGTAATAGAAAATACATACATCCTCTGTATGTATAGTGTAAGTAGTATTCTAGCCCACTGTATTTTTTATGACCCTGTTGTTTTATTCCTATTTCTGCCTATGCTCTTTTTCCATGGGGGTAGATGAGGGAGTCAAAAATCTCTCAAGGTTTTCTCTGGCTTCTGGGACTTGTTAAATCTCTTTTCCTCTTTCTTTTAGACTCTAGAAAAGAGGAGGAAGCTACTTTCAGCTTTACATTCAGAGTTGGAAAACTGCCAAGATTTGCACTTCAAACAAATAAAGTCTCCTGGCTAATGGTAAGAAGCAATGACCAATAAAGCCTCTCTGCACCAACCACTATGGCAGAAAATTCCGTAGTAATTTTCAGACACAATGTATGTATTTCACTTACAATGTATGTAAATGCACATGTGTATGTATGTATAGAAACATTTTCAGAGATAGATATATAAATAGATAGATGATAGATAGATGATAGATAGATAGATAGATAGATAGATAGATAGATAGATAGATAGATGATAGATAGATAGATAGATATCTGTGTAGACTTTAAATGACAGGAATAGCAAACTGAATTGCAAGGTTTTTCCTTTGTTCCCAATAATATATTTACCCCTGCGCTTGTCTGACAAAGTACTCTAAGGTGGGATCCAGCTATTTTAACATAGGTGTCTGTAGTCATTTCAGAAGTTCTAAATTATCCTGTCTGTCCTCCAACAGTCTCTCCAGAGAAATACAGGTCCTCTAAGAGTCCTGTATCACATGTGCCAACCTTGCAGATGTGTCTGAATACAACCTCTGTAGCAGCACTGCAATACCTGTTCCAGGCAGCTGTGTTTCACTCCTGGAGTCTGACCTTTTACACAAACCTGGAGGTTCAATAGTGCATACACACTAAGAAGGTTTTTGCCATTCAAATGGAAAGTAGTTAATTTCGTTGCTTGATATATATATACTTACGCTGATTTTTAAAATTTAACTCTTAACTTCTATTGCTCTGTGAGAAGGCTGTTTGTAAGAAAATAATGACAGATGAGAGAATCATTGCATTTAGCCCTTTGTTGGCATGCTTAACTTGCCTGTCAATCTGTGATATTAGTTTAAAGTGCATCCAACCATGCCATTGCATTTATGTTCCCTCAAGAAGCTCCCAGAGCTCTCTCTTAGCATCTTAGCTTTCATTGCTGCCCAGGAAAGGCAGGAAAATTGGGAAAGTAGCTTAGGTGCTTGTGCAGGATCACATTGCGACCCATGCATGTCTGTGCAGAGCACAACAATCTTCTCCCTGCTAGTTCTGTGCCAGGTCTCCTAGAGGAGAAGTAACTGAAGAATTCCGCTCTCAATTTGACATGGTGGGGAAGATGGGTTAATAATGCAAAATAAGGGGACCTATGTAAGCACCCATGATTGCTGGCTGCCTTCCACAGTGCTGCTGGCAGCTGCCTGGTGCCCGCCAGAGCAGCGGCGTGCTGCAGGTCACTCGCGCAGAGCAAGGAAGGAAGCGAAGGCAGAGTGACTGAATTCGCTCCGTGGGCAACAGGATGTGTGTTACCCTACACACAGCACCTTCAGCCGCGTACAGTACTGTCACAGCCCCACCAGTGAGCTCCGTCAGACCCAGAACTGTAACAGTTGTACTTTATTTGCAACTTCTGGGCCTTCGGCTGCTTTTGTTTTATTTTTTGTGGGTAAGCTCATTTTTTTCTCCCAAGTGCCTCTTTTTTTTTCTTTTTCTTCTTGTTTTCTTTTTTATTTTCCCTTCACTAAGATAAAATAAGTAGCTGTAACTACTTCTGTTTTATGCTTCTTTGAACACCAAGTCATTGTGGATGCTGCATCTTCTGCTGGGATTTTAGCAAGGTGCAGATGAAGGCAAGGGCTTTCATTTGGCATCTCTTGGCAGGTACTTTGGAGCGCCTCAGCTACAGCCAGAGATCTAGCCCAGGGTGTTTTATAGCCAGAAATATGCCTCCTTACTGAGTTGCATTTGCTGACATAGCTCAAAAATTCACCCTGAAAGAGAGTACATGTTATTTCTTGAGACAGTAAAACAGTATTTACTGTGACTGCTGCTTGGATGAGCTTGATCATAGCTTGAGGGCCTAGCTTTGGACTAAAATAAATAGTCTGTGCAGCAGGTTCCCATGATCTGCTGGACAGTCACATAGAAAAAGCATAATTGCTTTGATGAGAGTTGGTGAATAGCTTATGTTTAGATAGACTGAGACTGTTTTTAACAATTTAAAAATATTACTAACACTGTCAAGCTGTCTTTAGAAGATACTTACAGGGAGTTCAGGTCAATGCCAGTGGGAATAAATTGTATTTCAGCATCCTGAAGCTGAGTCTGGAGCTACATCTATTTGTTCAGCAGCACCGGTTCCCCACCCAGACCTGTAGTCTGGCCTTGGGTACTGGGTGACAGGGGAGCCTAGGAAAGTGTGTGAAGCTACTAAAATAAGTAATAATTCAAAAACTTATTCACAATGCAGTAATTTGGGCATTGCAATATACTCTATTAGGCAGGAGAAAAGATTTGACTTGAGGCTTCTGGTACCAGTTACATGTGTTATGTGCAATTATTGCATACAGTTATTATGACATGGATTTGTGGTTCAAAGCACATTTTTTAACAGATGAGAGAGGTCAGTGCTATTCTCAGAACTATTAGTATGAGTTTCTATTAAAAAACATGAGGAAATAATTTCCCAAATAGTACTTTCATAATAATAAAATAATAAAAGAGAATAGTATCTGCTGCAGCAAGTCTTCTTTTACTCACTAAGCACAATTTACAGAATAAAATTGAAGACCGTTAAATTCCTCAAAAGCAATGACACACTCCAGTATCAGCTGTTCAGATTCTGCCTGGAATACATGCTGTTGCTGTTCAGCTTCAGGATATTATAACCAAAGACACTGGAAGGAAACAGATGAACTACCACTTGGGATGGGAGCCAAGCTCAATGTTATTCTAAAATGTACTTATGTTGTGTCAGGATATCAGGCAAAAATTTTCACCCACCCTTCCTTTTTGGTACGTATAATTACAAACATAGACGGTTTTCCACTGTATAGAGCTCAAGGAGAGTGAAAATAAGATTGAATGCCTGTGGGTAAGGATCAGGGTAAAAAACGGGATAACAAAGCACACTTTCTGTTGGGAGTCTGTTATAGACCACCCAGCCCGGATGAAGAGGCAGATAACGTATTCTATCAGTGACTGTCTGATGTTTCATGATTGCCAGCCCTTGTTCTTGTGGGAGACTTTAACTTGCCAGATGTCTGCTGGAAACTCCACACAGCAGAGAGAAGACAGACTAGGAGGCTCCTGGAATGTGTGGAAGAGAACTTTCTGACACAGGTGCTAAATGAGCCTGCTGGGGACAGTGCCCTGCTAGACTTGTTTGTGAACAGAAAGGGCTGGTGGGTAGATGTGGTGTTTGGAGGCCATTTTGGGTATAGTGACCATGAAATGATAGAGTTTTCAATTCTTGATGAAGTAAGGAAGGGGATCAACAAAACCTCTACTTTGGTCTTCCAGAGGGCAGACTTCGGCCTGTTCAGGACACTCATTAAGAGAGTTCTTTGGGAAAAAACCCTTTATAACAAAGGAGACCAGGAATGTTTGACACCCTTTTGGAAGGAAATCTTAAAGGTGCAGGAGCAGGCTGTCCCTATGTGTCGAAAGATGAGCTGGCAGGAAAGAAGAACTAACCTGGCTAAAGAAAGAGTTTTTGCTGGAATTCAGGGAAAAATAGAGTTTGTGACCTTTGGAAGAAGAGGCAGACAACTCAGGAAGAGTACAAGTATATCATTAGGCCACTTAGAGAGAAAACTAGAATGGCAAAATCTCAGTGAGAGCTCAACCTGGCCAGTCACCGCTGTAAAAGATAATAAAAGGTGTTTTTATAAATTAACAATGCAATGAGGGCCAAAGAAAATATCCATTCTTTATTGAATGTTGGAGGGAACATTGTCATCAAAGATGAGGAAAAGGCTGAGGCACTTCAACGCCTTCATTAACCTTCGTCTTTAACAAAAAAACTGATATCCTTAGTGCAACCCATCCCCTGGACTGGTAGACAGGGTGAGGCAGCAGCATAAAACCCCTGCAATCCAAGAGGAAGTGACCTTATTATCAAGGTTAGTGACCTGATGTGCCACTTAAATTCTCACAAGTCCATGGGGTCAGGTGGGATCTGCTCGAGAATACTGAGGGAACTATCAAAAGAGCTCACCAAGCCACTCTCCATCACTTATTACCTGTCTTGGTTAACTAGGAGGTTGCACAATGTCATGCTCCTCTATAAGAGTGATGACAATCTGTGGAACTAGAGGCCTGTCAGCCTGACCTCAGTGCCAGGGAAAGTTATAGAACAGATTATCATGGGTGGTATCACGTGGCATGTACAGCACAACCAGGGAACCAGGCCCAGCCAGCACGAGTGTAGAAAAGGCAGGTCCTGCCTGACCAGCCTGGTGTCCTTTTGTGTCTGGGTGACCCACCTGGTGGATGAGTGGAAGTCTGTGAATATGCCCACTTGGACTTCAGTAAAAACTTTGATACTGTCTGCCAAAGCCTTCTCCTGGAAAAGCTTCAGCTTCAACAAGGCCAAATGCCTGTTCCTGCATTTGGGTCACAACAACTCCATGGAGTGCTCCAGGCTGGAGGAGCAGTGGCTGGAAAGCTGTCCAGTGGAGAAGGACCTGAAAGTGCTGGTCAACAGCGGCTGAACAGAAGCCTGCAGTGTGCTCAAGTGGTCACAAATGCCAGTGACATCTTGGCTTGGATCAGCAACAGTGAGAACAGCAGGACCGGGGCAGGGACCAACCCGCTGTGATCAGCATTGGTGAGGCCACACCTCGAGTGCTGTGCCCAGTTCTGGACCTCTCACAACCAGAAAGACATTGAGGTGCTGGAGTGAGTCCAGAGAAGGGCAATGGAGCTGGGGAAGGGTCTGGAGCACAGGTCCTGTGTGGAGCAGCTGAGGGAGCTGGGGGTGTTTAGTGGAGAAAAGAAGGCTCAGGGGAGACCTTATCACTCTCTTCAACTGCCTGAGAGCATAACCAGGTGGGGGTTGGTCTCTTCTTCCAGGCAAACAGTGACAAGGCAAGAGAAAATGGCCTCAAGCTGCCCAGGAGAGATTCAGGTTGGACATAGGAAGAGTTTGTTCAGTGAAAGAGTGGTCAGTCATCGGAACAGGCTGCCCAGGGCAATGGTGGAATCACCATCCCTGGAAGTATTTAAGAAATGACTGGATGCGGCCTACAGTGCTATGGTTTAGTTGGCATAGTAGTGTTCAGCCAAAAGTTGGACTCAATGATTTTGGAGGTCTTTTCCAACATTAATGATTCTATGATTTAATGATTCTGTGATTCATCATGTTTCTTTCTTCTGCCTTTCTAGCTGAAAATCTACAAGGTTTTGCATGGATGTCTTAGAAAGTCACATAGAAGCAGGCATCAATTTATGGAGATGGAAGTATGTCAAGTTATATGAAGCGTAAGTAAACAGTAATGAAACAGAAAGCCCATGTTCACTGAAATGTCCCAGTAGTGAGAAACGCAGAATCTCCAGAACACCCTTCTTAAAATTGCAAAGGGTCATTAGTACAACGACAGACAGTTTATCCTGTTGGTTTAGAGGTCTAACATTTTGATGATTCAGCTATGAAAAACTACAGCCACCAACTGCTGTAGTGCTTTAAGTAATTCTTACATGGGTGAATGTACCATGCACCAGAAGCCCTTTGTAAATATACTTTAAATCAGTTTGCTTAATGGAATAAGCTACAGCTGTGAAGTGCATAAATGGATCAGATACAATAAGCACTTCTCCAATAAATTTTTTTATTAATGTAACTCTGTCAGTTTATGTATATCAGCAAACTGTTTTCAGAACACGCTTTTTCTCCAGAGTAGTGTTGTACTGCACAGCCCCCAGAGAACAGTTGGCATGATTCCCTGTACTATTGAAGTAGCAGTACAGAGTATCTGTGCTATTTTCTATATGCCTCCCACCTAAATACTGACCGGAATAAACACTAACAAAAAATCCTCACTGTTCTCTGTGTTTATAAGATCAACAGGAAAACTATATAGAAAGACAACAAAGGTTTTATAGTTCCTGAATAATGCCATAAGATGAGAGAATATTTAAAAACGATGTGTCATGTACAGGGAGGGGAGGGTTTTGGGAAGTCAGACCTGGGGTATTTAGGTGACAGTTTGTAAAATGTATTCAGAATAATACTACAAATAAAATAGGAAAATTCCTTAGACCTAACAAAGAAGAAAAAGCAATGCAAGTTTGGACTTCAAGTGTTCAAGTAAAACAACTGAGCAACAAAGAATATTGGCAGAAGGGAGGATAGTGAACTAGAAATTCTATTGAAAAAGATATCAGTTGAGATCTGCTGGTAGCAGTGTTGTGTTGGAAAATCTAGTGTGACCAAAGGGATGTTTTCTGGCTCTGTTTCCTGTGAAGCATATCCTTCTACTTCCTCCTCAGCTACAGAAAAAGCTTGTCTACTGTGGGACTGCTGCAATGGTATTACTGTGGAAAGAGTGTAGGAGTCTTTTTATCTATTTATACTCAATTTATGCATGCAGCATTAAAAGAGGTGGTCGGGTAAAGCTCACTAGTTCCAGTTATAAGTAAGTCAAGCACTTAGCTGCATCCTTAGGCATCTTTAAAAAATGAGGTGAGAGGAAAAAAAAGTATTGTTGAAAAAGCCCAAACATTCGTTTTTGTAAAACTGAAATGTGAAATTAAGAATGTACATTTAATGATTTATCAACACAGAATGGCCAGGAAAAACAAAGAACATATTTAATTACTAGATTAGCTGCATAATAATTCTTATATGTACACATATTTATAAAGTGTTGCAGTAGATATTTATTATTCCCTAGATCCACTTTGTTCTTTCAGCGGAATTGAAATTATTGTAGGTATGATGTGGTACTATGTCCAAAATCACTTTATCAGTATCAGTGACTTGGCAGAGAACAATTTATGGAATACTAAGTGGTTCTTCACTCAATCTCAGTGTTTGTACTAGCCTAGAAACCTACCAAGGCCTGCCAATTGCTGAAAAATGGAAGATGTTGCTGGGATGCGGAAAAGCATGAAGACAGCAAAGGCTGGACCTCCTAAGTACTTTACCTAGATCAAATGTATACTATCTGTGTACTCTCCAGGCAGTGGTAATTTCAATCAGCAGTAACTGTAACAGGAAAAATTTGTCTCCTGCTTCTAAATAGAAAAGCCACACCTCCTCCGTACTTCTTCCAACAACCCTTCCAGGAGCACCTCCTACACTAACTTTAGTACAGTGGGTGGTTCTGTTCAAGTGAACCATTTACTGTGTTACCATTTGTTTTCAACACAGTGAATCATATTCCTGTAAAGTTTGACTAACTTACTATCAAAATATTAGCTGGATATGACTCCATACTGTATAAGCAGCTTACTCCTGTATCTGCCTAGTGCAGCAGTATAATGAAAGTATTGATGTGAAGAGTCCTGTTTCACACAGCATTGTGCTGAGCTAATACAATGACACAGAAACTTGCTAAGACACTGTAAAGTATTAAAATATGAATATTTAATATTGATATACAGAATATATGAATGTTAATCTTGCCCATTGTAGTTCCTAGATACTGCCTTGGGGCATTAGGAAATAGGGTTATTCTGATTAATCCAAGACTTGTAGCATATGAGCACATGTGCATTGTCCTGATAAGGTTAAAAATTATGCTTTACCATGTAAACATATTAGGAGCATAAACTATTTTGAATTACTCATGACTTTGAGGCTATGATAAAAACTTATTAACTTTTCTAATTGTTTGAAGAGTAATTCTCTCTTTATTATCTCCATTGGAATTTATTAGCAATTTCTAGAACACTTTAAAAGTCTGTGAATCTAAGTTATTAATGGCTTTGCTCTATTTATAGACAGAAGAGCCTGAGCTTTTTTCTTTACATTGACAAAAACTGAAAGAGCATAGCTTTAGATTAGATGTTAAAAAGAAATCCTTGACTGTGAGGGAAGTGAAACTGTGGAACGGGCTGCCCAGAGAGGCTGCAGATTCCCCATCCCTGTAAGTATTCAAGACCAGACTGGATGAGGCTTTGAAGGTCTAGTGGAAGGTGCCTGTGCCCATGGTGCAGGGGTTGGAACTAGATGATCTTTAAGGCCCATTCTCAGCCAAACCATCCTATGATTCTATGATTCTATGAACAGAACCAAAAAACAGCTCCCCGTATCACAGGACAGTTCTGACCTGTGATCCTGGTGTGTGCTTAGCCATCGCTTATCGTATGAAAACTAGCAAGCCTGAAAAGATATGAAGAAAGAAACCAGTTCTGGGTGTCTAGCCTTTGTCAAACAGGTACTGCATAACTGCCTCATACCTTTTCTTCATGAAATATTCTAACTTTTTCTGAAAGGATTAAAAGAATGAAGGGAATATTTAATGAATTTCTGACCATGACTGAAGAGTGCTACATGGGACAGAAAGTTTTCCTATAAAACTATTTGCAAATTTGGGACTGAGATTAGCACTGACACCCACTATAGCTGTGTATCAGCCACAGCAGTAAAACTTAATCTTTTTCAGGTTTCCAAGGCAGCTTTTAACAGAGGATCTGTGCACCCATTCCAGCCGCTCAGAATTTCTGGTTATTTTGTTGAGGAACTGTTCTGTCAGCTGAGAAATGTTTAAGATGAAGGTAGCTGTAGTGTTGGGCTAGGAAATTGTAAATGCCATATGGAAATTATATTCAGATTATCGTGAAATACATAGTATTAATAATTAAATGCAGAGATGTCATGAAACTGGCATATGAATAAACACATAAAACAGACACATATACGCAGATCAGTTTAATACAAAGTGACTTGAGTATGCATATAATTAACATAAATGCAAAAGAGTTTGTGTTGCAATTAATATAGACACCAGCTACTGAAGATGTTGTATAAATATAGCTCTTGTTAGTTTAATATCTGCCAGTCATAAGTGATGCCAAGTCTGATTAACCTCTGGGTACCACTATGGGAAAAACAGTTAAATAGTAATAATGATTTACAGATACTGAGAAAATGTACTTACACTGATGAAAGGCATAGAAAACATCGAAGAGAAATCAGCAAAAATAAGGTCATCATCTGGAGTATTCTGGGGCCAAAAAGGCAAACTGAATTTTACCAAGTTCAAAGGAAGGCTAAAGGTGACAGATATACAAAAGACGATGCTGAAATTGGTGACAGAAGAAATATCTTGTCAGTAAAGGAGAGCATGCCATGGCTTGAACAGTTAATAGAAGTACATAATAAAGAATATTTGGTAAGAAAATAATGTGCATTTACTCTGCATTTTAAAGACTATGAGGGGAATGGCATCATGATAATGTGTTGGTAAAGAAGATTGAATGTTAATAGAGACAATTGACGGACTTGGAAACTAATTAATGCATATATAAGCAGATTTAGCAGATAACACTGAAAACAGAGAATCACCATAAGTTATTGCAGACAAGAGCCAACCTTTGGAAAGTGTTACATCTACTCATGCCATTTTACGAAATACTAAATGCATTTAAAAGAGAAAAAGTTGCATATAGCCTTGATCGGTTTTTTTAAAGATTTGTTACTTAAAAAACATTTTATTTCTGTATAACGAAGTTGAGAGAGAGAAGTCCTTCATGGAAGATGTGTCACAATAACAGACTTCTAGGAAACCTGTAAAGGAAATCAAGCAGGTATTCCTCAGGAATGTGTCTCATTTAGTCCCAAAATTTTTAAGAGAAACCTCTCAGCTTGATGGGTCACAGGTAATAGTCAATCCCTGTGCAAATACCAATGTGGCCTAACACAGTCTTAGTGGAATCCTCTGATGAAGACAGGAATAAATTTAGGAATAAATTTAGGACATATCATTAAATGCCTCTCTTGGGGAGTGGTGTAATTGAGGGAAGCATATCCTCCCTCAAAACCAAAGGACATGACAATGAGATGAAGATAAAAGCCAGCAGAAACCATCACAGATGTCTTTTTGAAGACTTGGAAGACAAACAATAAATGATTGGAGTGTGTGAATGCATGAAATCCCAGAATTGTGAGGAAGGGAAAAACATGGGGGAAAAGAAAGAAGCGGTACTGAAATTTTCTGAAGAGCCCACTCAGAGCGTATATGGCTGAGGATTGGACATTGGGATGTCTATACACAATAGACACCTGGTCCTATCTCTAAAGTGAGAGATCCAAAACTCTCAGACTGGCACAAATAGGAACCTGGATTTCAATGTGACTTTAAAAGTAATATTGACATGAAAATTTGACAACTTTATAAAGTTTTTAATCAAATCTGTGCTGAGTTTGTTAAAAACATAGATTGAGTCTGAAGTGCTTTCTTTAAAGTATTTAGATTTTTTACTGCAAAATTCCTACTTTGTTTCAAAAAAAATATAATTCCAAAGATAAAAAGAAAAAAAACCAAAGCAAAGTTAAAAATGTGGTATTATTATCAAAACATTGTGGAATATTAATTGTTAGCTAAATCACTGTGATTTTATGCACATTCTTAGCTATCTAAATTGGAAGGCAGTATAGTTCATCTTAATTTCAGTGGAGATTTTAAGCTCTGTTGAATTTCATTGCAACTGAGAAAGGCTAAGAATACATTAGTATATTTTGATAAAATAACTAAAAATCCATGTTTAGCCTCATGCTACCCCTAATTTCAAAAGGGTGTCTGGTAATCAAATTCACCATCTTGATAGCAATTGTTAAAACCTTTTACAAAAGTCAAGATACTCTCTGTGGTGTTTTTTATATATACATATTTACGCACACATGTATCAATCATAAATATTCCATGTATTTTCACAGATTTTTTCTGAGATAGTGAAGGGAAGGTACAGACACACTCTGAAATTATTCATTAAAAAGAACACAACCATGTGCCATACACTGAAGTGGCAGTCACTTCTGGCAGAGCTTAACTGGGAGGCAGAGTGCTGGCAAGCGGCTTCTTGCAGCCTGACATTTCTCTGAGTCACGGAGTCACAGAGTAGTTTGGGTTGGAAGGGACCTTTAAAGGCCATCTAGTCCAACCCCCTGTCCACCCCTGCAATAAGTAAAGATATCTTCCAGTAGATCTGATTTCTCAGAGTCCTATCCAGCCTGACCTTGACCGCTAGGCTGCCTCTGCAATCATATTGTTATTTCCTTGCCAGCTCTGATCTCTTCCATGATCCAGTGTTTCACACAAGAGAAAGGCTGTTAGAACAGATATAGCTGTGTTTTCTTGTTACTTATGTGATGTCTGTTTCATTATCAGTAGATCTTATATGTGGAAGAAAGGTCACTTCTGCCATCTTAAAGCTGAATGTTGTGAGCGGTACAATCCAAAATTCCTTCCCTTATACCTGAAAGGTTTTCATTATACATTATACCTAAAAGTGACTTATACTATTTAACTCACATGGAGAGCTGAGTGACATTTCTCCTTCCATAAAAAAGTACCCTGAATGCCCTCAGACCTCTGAAAGGAACTGTGCTGCTCTGGGTTTTGCAGACTTTAAACTATTTTTGATGGAAAAACTGAAATTGGCTAGAACGGATATAAAGATATATAAAATGGTTTTCACTCCTGATGCATTTTATTCTCAGTTGCATCCCTCATTGCCCTCCATCTCCTTCACTTAGAAGGATCAGTTCAGTACAAGTTATTTTCTCAGGTAAACATTATTGTTATTTTTTTAGTCTGGTTTTTGGTTTGCTTTGGTTTGGTTTTTTAAATTTCTGTCTGCTTTTCCTTTTGGTGCAATCAGATGACTTTATCAAGCAGATATTCTCATGTGTGTGGCAACTTCTTCATCCCATCTTCCTCATCTGCTTTACTGAACCTTTCCCTGGTGTCACAGTGACAATGTGAAAGACAGAAAATTCCACACTACTGGTGCTAGTTTTCATCTGGGGATGAATGGTGATGAGGTACGTGCATTTGTTCCCTGCTTTGTTCATTTCAGTCCTTAACACTGACAGAGCTAGGTGCAGATGTTCAATCTAGGACTCACTTCTGGGGTAATTGCTCCACACTTAAAATTTACCCTCACGCATTTACTGCAGTAAGGCTTATTTTGGACTCAGAGATTTTATGGATATGATTGCTAGGGATATTTTATTCAACTTCATAAGGCAACTAGTCAACTGGTATCAATTAATATTGTGTTCCTAACTTCTGTAGATCTATATTGAGTTGCCACAACCACAGAGCTGGCCTAAAATTTCTTTGGCTTGGGGACATGTTCCTCCAAGAATTCCTTAATTAACACCAAATTTTCATAAATCCTTTCTTCCCTCTCCTTCTAATTGCTACTGCTATGGTACATGCAGAGAAGGGACATATCTGTGAATCAAGTGTTGTTCTGAATGGGCAATGATGTATGTTCGCCTTTTCACTGGGGACAAGGTATTGCAGGTGAAGAAAGATGCTAGGTCTTTCCAAATGTGTTCAATTTTTCATTGAAACTTGAGTTTCCATGTATTAATTTTTATTCTAACTTTTCAATAGCCCCATTCTCCACCTCAAGTTAAACATTATAGCAGTATTAAACGAAGACAATAGAAATGATGGGCTATATAAAAGCGATTAAGAGTAAAGGAGAATTCAGCCATTTATTTTACCTCATTACCTCGTCATGCTTTAATGTTTTCAACATTTTGAAATCTGCCCAAAAAAAAGTAATTTTAACCATTCTCTTTCTGGGTATTGCACGTAAAAATATTTGAATAACATCTGCTCAGTCACTAAGTTTTTTGCTTAGAGAACCAATTCTGTAGTTTGCAATTTACATTATCTAAGTTTATTAAATAATCACTTAACAATTTCTGTAAGCAAATATTACTTCTGCTTCTACTGATAAAATGTGTATCACTGAAGAGCTAACATTTCATGCATTCACTATTTCTGTCCTGAGTTTTCTAGCGGTGGTCTTGGTTCATATGATCTATTCAGTCATAAACAACAGTTTATTCTCCACTTATGTCCTTTACAAGTCAATTTCTCGTGTAGGACACTTTCTTGTTCCTATTAACAAGATGCATGCAGTGCAGTGAGACGCATGCATGTGCTTTAAAAATGGATGACCATCAGATGACTAACCAAATGCTAACTATATTTACTGAAATATTTGCAGTACTTCTTTAATTCAGTGTTGCTTCGAAACTCTTTAATTGTACATCAAACAAGGGAAACCCTTAACAGGGGAACAGTTTTCGTGTTTAAGAAATTAAGGTCATTGTAATGTATAAAACTTGGAAAATCTCATGGGTTTTGTTGAGAAATTATGTCACATTTATGTAGAAACAACAATTGCTTAGGTGCAACTCAACATACTTTTGATCTTTTGCTTTTGATTTGGATGTATTCATTTGATCTGGCTTTACTGAGTGAACCATCATGTTTGCTGCATTTTAGGAAATGCTGCTTCCTTTGCTATGAGATTCTTTGATCATCACTACTTCCAGTACAATTTACTTTCATCTTCTTGTAGGACGAAAGCTACAGAAATTAGAGATAGAAAAACCTATTAGGTCATTCCCTTCTTTCCATTTTGCCAGAACAGGATTGTTTCCTGCAGTGTATGAGGGAGTTTACTTTGCCCTGCAGTGAAACAGCCACCACCTCGTGGTACATCTTGCTGATACATGAAGGGCAGCGTACATAAAAAGCCCATGGGCTTTGTGGAACTGCAGGCCAGAATCGTAAGTAAGCAGCAAGGTCTGCGATGTAGGAGCAGACAGAAAACTGCCATACAGTAATAGAGAGCAAGCTCAGTGCAATATGTCAGTTCTCACATTTTTTGGATAAAACCACCTTTATTGAAGAACGCAGATTCAAGTTCACAGAAACGTGAAATGCTTGTTGATTTTCCCAAGGTATGCCATCAAGGCAAGGAAGGCTAGAAAAATCCTCCATGCTTCATTTCAATCTCTACCAAAAAAAAAAATACTGTCAATTCAGTTGAAAAAGAAAGCTTCTTTTTACAATTCACATTTTTAAATAAATTTGAACCAGAAGTTTAAATACTTACAACATACTGAAGTTTTCAGTTTAACCCAAAACATTTTCCAACTGCTGTTTGTAGAAAGCAGAGTGACCAGCTGTTCACATAAGTCTGGTAAAAACATGCTTTCGTAGGGGGTCATATTGCAGAGACTATGATGTGAGGTCTCTCTGCTCCCCCCAACAGTCCTAACATGGCTGATTTATTCCAAAGTTTCAATGTACTTATGGATTTTATATGCCTCACTCCAGAGATTTGTAACCATCCTTTTATCTGTCCTCTACTGGATCTATACATGATACTGACAAAAACACATAAAATGACTGATCTTTAATGAAAAAAGCTTATATGCTGTTCAAATATGTTCTTCGTGTTTATCTGATAAATTCTATTTATTTCCTCTCTTCTCCCAAATCTCTATTTTTCCTGTGCACGTAATAATTTTCAAATATTTGTACATAGGGATTACAGTCTTGCTAGCTAATCATTAAGCAAGGTAGCTATTTTAATTTGTTAACTTTTCCTCACAGGGTAATGCTTCTGTCTTTCTAATTTTCTGTTTAGTTTTTTTCCACTTTCTTCTTTGTTTGAAGCAGTCGTATTGATACCTTCATTGATTTTAGGTTCACGTGTACCTTATAAACTTAATGGAAGCTCACCATAGCAGTGATTATCGTGTAGGATCATCACAGCAATGGATATCTCTCTGACAAAACCCAGATTCAGGCATAAAAATTGCAGATGAACAGTGCTACTTTTTTCTCCATCTGCTGAAAGCAGAGGGATGCTGCCAGCATTTTCTGTGGCTCCTAAGTCGAACCTCTAGCTAGCTTATATTTTTAAGACTGATCCAGTAAGGTGTTACACTGAGCAGAGAGAGAGGAATAGAGAGAAAGAGGAAAACTGAGATCTTAAAAGGATTTCTGTCCTGACTGAGCTTAGGACACTTATGTGGGACTTAGAACAACCTCACTACTTATTACATATATAGTTCTTTTTGGTATTTTTTATACATATATGTATATTTTTCAATACAGCTCATTTTATAGAAAAATAGGTAATGGCTTAAAACAGAAATAGGGGAGGTTTACATCAGATACTAGGAAAACGTTGTTCACTGTGAAGTGAAGATGCTGAAGCACTGGCACAGGCTGCCCAGAGAAGTTTTGTGTGCCCCATCCCTGGAGGTGTTCAAGACCAGGTTGGATGGGGCTTTGAGAAACCTGATCTAGTAGAAGGTGACTCTACCCCCATGGTGCAAGGGTTGGAACCAGATGTTTTTTAAGGTCTCTTCCAAACCAAACCGTTCTATGATAAAAACTGCAGCAGTTCAATTTTTTCTACACTTAGCATAAAGAACATGTTTTCTTCTTGATGCCAGTCAATGATCCATACACAAGGGTGTGATTGTTATTTTTCCACTCCGCAAATCCTTTGTTTAGGCAGATGCAGAGACCCATACTTCATACATTGCCAAACAGTGGATTTTGCATTATGAAAAATATCTTTTTTTTGATAAGCCAAACTTAAAAAACAAAATTAAGCTGGAAAGACTAGCAGAGTTGAGGCAGTTGATGAAGAAAGCAATGACTGACTAAATCAGGGACATTAATATCTCCTTCTCAACCGTGTTAGGCACTTACTGCTTTGGCATGCGTAGTGGCTCCAGGAGGGAACACTTGGTGGTTACAAGGACTGTGCTAACATTGATCATACCAGATTGTCTGGCTGTGACTGGTCTAATTTGAAATGGTTGTGTGCATTATGCCAATCCTTTGAAGTACAAAAAATGCTCACGATGAGTTGTTGGCTATTAACTTGAAGCTCTGTCCAAATCTAATTGATTTGTGATCATGATATATATTGACAGCTGACTAGAATTCATAACAACCTACTTGTTGAGGCTTGTTGTCTTTCCTTCGGTTTTTCAGCGTCATGACATGCTGTAGTTGATTCATCACAGGGCTGCGTTCCTCTCCTGTTGCATAGGAAAGAAAAATAGAACACAGGCAAAGTATATCTTAAGCAGTTGACAAATCTCCCAGCAGCAAGGCTGGAGTACCAGTCTCTTTCCAGCTCTTTCCACCCCACCGTTCTAAGCTCATACTCACTACACAATTAAAGCTTATCAATTCATCCAGGAAAAGAAGACTGGCAGCCCGGGCTGGCTAGGACTTCTACAGAAAAGATTCTGAAACCATTCCAGTTGAAGAGACAACCAGATTCAGATCTTCTGACTAAATGCCTTTTACAGGAGCAGGTCTTGTATGAGCTCGATAGGTGAAATTAGCAAAGGGACAGTGTGCAGGGAAAGGATCAGAGGGGCAGCTTCACCTCTATCTACCTATACCTGCCTCTGAGAAATATTCCTTTGGTTGTAAAAGAAAAAGAAAGTATTAGAAAAAAGGTAGAGAACTATGCCTCATGAGGAGAGGAACTTCTCCCTTGTCTTTCAGTTTAAGGTACAAACCACCAATGGAAGCAATATTTAAGGACCAGCCCTCCTGATGGCAATCCCTGGTGGCTAGTAGCAGACTCTGTTCTTGGTTGTATAGCACTGCCTACATATTGTTAAAGAACCGTAGGCGTCAAAATGCACAACATGTGCTTTGGAATGGGTATGAAAGCCCTAGAAGCTAAAGACTCCTATATTTAAGACATGACCCTTTTGTGGGTTTAACTTCTCGCAACCTTGAATATGAAAAGGGAAAAATAAATTCAGGTAACTACTGCTGTTTTATTAATATTTAATAAATTATTTACAATTATATTACAATTATATACATTGAACAATGAATGGGTGCCACCCTGTAATCTCCATGTTGCAGGAGCATGTGCTTTTAGCTGTCATTCTGCTTTGATTAGAAATAGAGGCACATCTGTCACATAGAACAGTGATGGGGAAGTTCACAGCAGGGACAGGTCACAAATACTTTGCCAGTGCTAATAGATGGCCAGTCCACATGAAATTAGTTGAGTTATTGCACATGCATGAGTTCCAGCAAGCTTCAGATACCTTGATTTTATCAACTAAGTACCTGTTACCTTGCTATTTCTCTGAAAAATGTGAACACTGTTGCTTCTCTTCCTCTGAGTGGCTTCAGAATATATAGGGGTCCTTCACAAATGCACAGCACCAAGAAAAGCGATATGGGATAAAAGAAGCGGTTTCACCGTTGTCTTGTTTATCAAAATACACTGGGTTTATGAGTTTAAAATATTGCATTTGTAGCATTTTGCAACATATTTATTCTGGCTAAAGACTGTATTTGCAGTCTCCTTGAGTTATTGTGTAGTTCTTTATTTTTTCATATGGAATACAGAAGATGTATTCTCAACTATGAATAACGTTTCTAGGATAAATAGTTTCCAGAGACAGTCCATTCCAAAATTACAGACTTCTATGACTGCTACATCAGAAACATCTTCAGAAGTAGTCAACCAGACACAAATCTAATTGCCATAGCTGAAAATAAATGTAATTTAAAATGTGACACAGATGTATCCAGATCATGGACACTAGAACATGTTTCCATAATCTTCTGGTAATTTAGCCGTCATGCACTAAAATCACTGTTAGAATTAGCAGAGATAAACTCTTTTCAGCAGGGCAAGACACATGTGGGTTTCCTGAATTTCAGCCACAATTTCTACAAAGTAGAGTGCAGGAAATGGAAACATTTTAATTCATTCTCCGCTATGTAGAAACATAGATCCAAAGGAAAACAAGTGTACAGAAGGTATTGCAAACAACAATCCTCTGCTGGCCTATGAATGTTTCTGTTTTCAGCAACTGTAAGACGCAGAAATGTAAGACAGAAGAGAACTTCAAGAGGTCATATAGCTTGTATCTGTGCTCTGAGATAGGATTAGATACACATGTGCAGGCTCTTGCCTAATCTGTTTCTGAAAACATTAAATGTGTGTTTTTACACAACTGCATTAGATAATTTTTTGTGGCACTAATTACTTTTACAGTTATAAAGCTTCACCCAATATCTAGCCTCAATCGTCTTTGTTATCAATTAAGCTGATTACCAGTTGTCCTAGACCTATAGTAATATCACTCTAAATATAGCTTCAAACTTAACCCACTTTAAAATTTCACATGATGCAAGTATCACAGAACCATTTTTCCAATGCATTCCCTGAGCTAATCAGTGATTGAGATGAAAATGATTCACATGTAGTTTGTAGTGTGACAAGAAGATAATTCAGGAAATAAGGCTTTGTAATATATTATCTGTGGTTTTTTCTTTCCACCAGGCAAAAATTACTTCATTCCCTTTTTCTTGAGGAAGGATAATTTGAGCAACTCCCTCATATATGCATAACTGATTTTAGTTCCCTTGTATTTAATTTTTGGAAGAAAATAATGTAAAGAAACTGAAGCCCATTTTCATACAACCTTCAGAAGTTATGGATAAATACTAATAAAATTCATTTAGGAACAAACTAAAAAGGAAAACTGAGTATCGTCAACATGGAAGTCAAATATAGATATTATTGAAACTTGTGTTACACGAAAACACAGTATTAAAATAATGTAATATCAAAGAGCACTGGAATGCTGGAATGGCTGCTGACCAAGCACAGTCCTTTATTTTGGCAGCCCAGTTCACCTTCTTACAGTATTCCATGATGTCTGAAGATGAATCCTTCAATATAGGATTTGCTGTCTCGAACACATATGTGTGTAAGGACATGGCCTATATTTTGGCACACTGCTCTATTTTAGAAAAGTCTGGGGTGACACAGCAGCTGTTCTGCAGGACACAGTGTTTTTATGCGTGTGACTGTGACTTCTGTAGTAATGTGCGAGTAATGTCTTCGTGGTGGGATTTACTGGTGACATGAGATTTATAGCTGGGAACAGATGTTCCTTGTTCCTTAATAGCTGTAGAAGAGTTAGGTTTACTGGTGAAATATTAAAATTATATACATATACTACAAAATTAGATGCATTATTAATAGAAATGTACATTGGTTTTATGATATCTGTATACCTAAATTGCGGGGCAATTGAAAATCAGTATCAGTTCGGAAACTTCCCCTTGGAAATATTTTCAGAAAAAAAACAACAAAAAACCACCAAACAAAACAAACAAAAACCCCTACAACTAAAGCTTAACTTAATGTCTTTTTTTCCCCTTGTTCTCTATCTGAAAGCAATTAGTCTCACATCCATCCTGAAAAAGATTGAGATGAAGTAGTTCCTGCACCAAAATGCTAATTATTTTTTTCTCTGTTTCATCATAAAAATATAATGGCATATAACCTATAAAATACTTCTATTTAAAATAGGAAAGCAATATTTCTCTCTAATTTTTCACAAAACAAACTGAGAGATACTGAGTTTAGGATAAAACTTGACTGTAAAACACAGTGAATATAGTGAGCTTTGATGTCTTTTTAATAGGGCAGACATATAGGTTGCATTGCATTGACACAGTCACTCCAGTTTTCCAATGCTATTTAATGTTGCATTTTTTTTAATAGTGAATTGAGGGTTAACATGGGTTACTTTAATATCTATATTCTGCTTCTATGTTAAGGACAATCAGTTTTCCTTTTTAGTTTGTTCTCTGGGTGAACTTTAACAGAATCTATCTAAAAATTCTGAAGGTTGTATAGAAATACACGCTGGGTTCTTTACATTAATTTCCTTCAAAAATTAAATACACAGTTTAACACTTTCTTTCCACAAGGAGAAACTGGTAGCAGAAGGAAAGAGATATGGTCTTATGATGATTTTTTTCAAGGTGGCTTCTCCATTTTCTTTTGTTTGATTTAAGTGCTGTCTTTAACACAGAAAAGAGAAAGAAAAAAATAAAAGGTGAAATCTTTTCTGTAACTTTAAGTTTTCTTCTGCATGGTCTTGTGGTGATAAATTCTGTGCTGTAAGATAAAGTAATTGCTTAAAAAACCCACACAAGTAGACCTTAGTAATATCATCTGTGTGCTCTGTAAAAAAGGAAACAAATTTAGCTCTGCATGTAAGGTGGTGTTTCTCAAGGTGGTAGGTTTGCTTCATGTTTCAGGAAAAAAATTAAAAATTAGTTCAAAACATCTTCCATCCAAGTCATTTCACTTAACCCCATCTAAGATCAGTGCTGACTTAAACTGACATTATGAAGTTGGTAAAACAGCTAGGTGGTGACCTTGGTGAAATTTTGTTTCATTTGTAGCAAGAATTTATAGGGTAGATTTCTCTGCTGTAAAACTGCCCATCAGACATGGCATCTTGGCACATGACATGAGGGACCCAGCCTCCACGGGCACTGGAAGCTGGAGCCAGGTTTGGCTCAGTCGGCAGATACTGTGCAGTGCTGTGCAAGGCGCTACTCACCTAGGCCATTCACATTTTCTTCTAATCTGCATGGTAAGGTTTGGATGTAGAAAGTCCTGGTCACAGTAGAATAATACTTTCAAAAAATGTGTAGTGTGGTAGTACCTCTACACAAAAGTAGGAGACTGGGGTCTGTCCTGCTGGTCCTCCCTGCAGCTGGTCTGTCCCTGCCCCTGCAGCAGAGGTTTTAGCACAGCAAAGAACAGTGAGTCACCTGAGGAAGTACCGCAGGCTTTGTTTCCAGCTGTGTATGGAGATGTGTTTTAGCTCAGCAGCACTCAGTATACAGATATTTTAGAGGTAAGAGTCCCAGAGAAGTGGTGAGTGCAAACCCTTTCCCCTGTCCTTTATCACTTACAGAATCAAGATTTGGTACTTAAATTTTAAATCGTGTCTGAAAATTAAATGGTGAAACAATCTCATCATTCTGCACGGCTAAGGAATTTTCAAGATGTTTCAGGAAAGCAACTGAGCTTGACTAGGACATGAGATTTATAGCACTATTGGTATATTCATTTATTTTTACCTCTGATGTGTTCATTTAAAAAGAGACTGTGGACATGAAACACCATCTTGGTTTGGATTTTTTTTGATTACTTCATGTTCCAGAGTCCTTACTGCTGGAAGGTGTACTAAGGTTTTTAAATCTTGCCAGCTTATATTTTTATTTATGTATTTACTGGCATATTTGTCTACTCTGCAGGAAGTTTCTGAGAGTTCAATCTTTTATTTTGAGAGTCAAATTTTGTACTTGTAACCCCGAGATTGCTAATCAGTCCAGGTACTTAAACTGTTTTGAGAAATCCCCTTACCTTTCCTTCCAGTCTGCAGCAGAGAAAAGCATTTTCCATTTTAATAATTGTTCCTGTTAGGTGCCTCAGTGGAAGGCAGTCCAAAGCCTGTTTGTACTATGACCCTCATATTTGACTGACAGGCTGGTTCTGGGCTATCTCTGTATAATTTGTCTGTGCTCAAATCCAAGTCTTTCAAGTAAGTGAACACAAAATACTTGCATGTATGGATACACACTTCAAATTCAAAGACATATAAATCTGATATAGTCATTTTAGTAGCTATTTCTTTCCTTCCACAGTTTTGTTCTTGCCATCTCAGGTACTATTTATACTGAATTGCTTCATTTTAAGCCTTCATTTATACCAGTTCTCTGACATCACATCAGGACTAACAAATATGTTGAGGATTAGTTTATACTGCTTGCAGAGATACATATGTGGGTCTCTTCATGAGTTAATTACCCACAGTCTGTTAGATTAAGTACATTATAAGGAATTACAGGTGTGATTTTTTTTGATGTTTTGTGGAATTTTGGGGGAAGGAAGGAAAGGATAGGGTGATTTTTTTCTGTTTGTTTGGGTTTGTTTTTTTCATGTAGTCTTTGGTAATATATTACATTTTTCTTTTAAAAAAAATCTCTAAACACTGTTGACATAATTTTGTCTAAAGAAAAAAATCTGTTTCACTTTCCTACAAAGAGCAATTTTGCCATTTCCAAAGAATGCTTCAACTAGATTATCCTTAAAGTAAAGTTCACCTGAAAAAGGGACTTAAAATCGGAATGACTGGATTAGATCATTGGTACAAAGTGGGAACTTCCCAAGACTGCATAGAGAAGACTCTTTCAATTTGTCGAGTTTGTTGAGGTCTGTGGTTGACAGCAACTCTTCCCTACGGAGATTAGTAGATGGTTTAAAGAGTGGGCAGCAGAATATCCTGTGTAAATGACAGAGAGCAGGAGGGGTAGGGTTGCCATCCCTGCCAGTTCAGCCTCTGTGTCACAAGCAGAATGTTTGGAGACCTTTTTTCAAAAACATGACTGTCAGCTAATCATCAAACCTAGCTCCCATGCACCCTTTTCCACTGAAATAACGATAAGCAATTGGAAATGTAGCTGCAGGGTACTCACTGGCCAACTTCCCAGTTGCCTCTGCCATCTGTCTGGAATTCAACCCAATGGACACAGGAGGCTAGCTAGAAAAGGGACTGGTGTCCTGTGTTCTGTGTTGTTTGTCGTATTATTAACAAACAGTCCTACCATTCTGAAGATGGTAGAAATGGTCCACAGTAAAAAAATCCACAGCCAGATCTAAACTTTTCCAAATTTAGTGATGTTCCAAACTGTGGGTTTGATTTACAGCCAGAAATTAACATACATTTAGTAATAACCATAAAGGCTAACTAAAGATCTGTTTGTGCTAGTCGCAGTAATCCTTTTACGAGGGCTGGTCAAGCATCAAAATTCATTAATTTCTATACACAAAATAGTATGATTATTTATGTTCTGTGTTGTTGCATTATTCATTATTTATGAAACCCCTAACAATCACATGCCTATAAATATTCCAGGTTTTGTGCTTAGGCTAGGACTAAGTACTAACTGACTGATCAAAATTTAAATAAGAGATAATATTTTGTTTTTTGGAGTATATTAAATTTGAGAGAATAAACAGCAGAATGTAACTTATGTTCAAAAATAGAGCATGATGAAAAGTTGTCTTCTCAAAAAATTTCTGAATATTTCCAAAGGAATGCAGTTGCAAGATCATTATGGTTGCCTAGGATGTGAGCCACTAACTGTAAAGTGTGCATCTTATCTAGTAAACATAAATTCTGATAAAGATGTTAATGCTTCATTTTTCTGTGTTGTTATTGGATTAGGCTGCAAAGATTCAGATTAAATTGTTTTAAAGTTTCAGCTGTTATTCTTTTCTAACATGCTACAAAGCAAACTTTATGAGAAATTTGAGAAATTAAAATCTTGTCCATAGAACAAGTCTTAAAGTCAAAAAGACAAGGCAATATGGTGGACAAAATTATTTTGCAAAACACTGACCAGCAGTACTCTTACATAGCACATTTTCCTGCAACAAGAACAAGAGACTAGATAAAACTTCTTGTTTGTCTTGAATTTTCCAGCATTGCTGCCAAAGAGAGAAGGTGTAATATTTTACATGCTTTACATATAACATCTGTAAAAGGAATGAGATCTTTATTTATGTACATAAAAGTGATAGCTGGTGCAGACTTTCTCTACCAATTGAAAGGCTTCAAATCCGCTTACACATTGGATTAGAAATGTTTTCAGGAGCTAAGATACCTGAAGTCTTACTGCAAAGAGTTGAACAGCATGGTTTTTCAGGTTAAAGAAATTAATCTTTATTTTTATGTCTTTGTATGTGTGACTTAAACACCTCTCTGATATTTGTTCTCACAGTCTCTAATTGCTGTATTTTATCTACAAAACTACCATATAAAACCTGAAAAACTTTCATGATCATTAGGTTTTGCTGCTTTAATATATATTGCCCCCATGTACTGCTAAGGGCTGAAGTATTTCTCTTTTTATCTCTTTGAAAATGGTGTTCCAGTAGCATAACCCTAGCAATAATTTTGGTTACATGGATTCTCTTTCTTGGAATGTTCAGTTTGCTTGGGCTCGTATTTCTTAAAATTGCAAGGATTTTTTAAACTGTGCAGTGCACATTACTGCATGCTGCACAAGAGAAGGGCGCTGTTTTGACTGTGAACATTCATACCTGCAGATGCAAACGTAATACAGTCACCTTTTTCCACAACACTTTTCAGAGTTAATAAATTAATTCATGTGGAAAAGGCCATGTGAAGATTCATTTCTTTTGTTCACTTTGTCCTTGTTTTTCATTAATTTGTCAGCTGCAAAAACCAGCCTGATGTGTAGGTTGGTTGGTTGCCTAATGCTACCTAGCTGATCTTGGGAATAGTTCATGGAAAAATTTGGCTTTCTCTGAGTATTTTATGGAGTATACTGGTATTTCCTGTCTTCTGGAAGCCTTGATAGCCATGAAAGGAGTACTTGAGTTTTAACACTGACAAGCAGGAAATGAGAATCTGCTCAAACAATACTTTATGAAATTGATGGTGATGATGTACAAAATAAAGGATTTGGTTTGTCTGAAACAGCTATAATACCTTCATATAATCTCTGTGCTATTATTTGGCTGATCACAGACGAAGTCCATGCCAGTTGTACCTTGGCAATCCACCTAGAAATTACAGCTGCTTGTGGATTCAGTGTGTGAAGACCAAAATTTTAATTTTAAAACATTTTCTAATAGCAATTGAGAAAGGAGATTACTATCTGAACATAAGTTTCTAGAGAAAGCTATTGTATACAGATAAAATTACACATTGATCTGGTATCTTAAAAGTCTAATTCTAATCAAAAGGCAGCATCTTCAATTTTGAAAGGTTGTTCTTCAGTAGAAAGGCTAGAGAACTGATTTCTGATTTGGATCAGAAGCTACATGCACATTACACAGCATCAATATGGTATCAGTCCCTGATTTTGTGAGTAAGAAACAAGCATGGCAAAACTATCAGGAGGTTATAATGAAAAGACTGAGAGAAAGTTCAGTTCATCTTAAGAATAAGCAATATGTTCCTTATAAGGCCATTCTGTTGAAGGTGTTGATCATGGTAGGTAAATATTTCTCTTAAACAGAACTCCTAGGATCAGCTTCAGTGTCTGACATACAAAACACCTTAAAATCACTGATATGCTGAAAACTGTTTCTACCTGGTTTTTTTATAATGTGTTCTGTTAGGTAAATCTCCTTTCACTTAGTTGAAGTTATACCTTATCCTTTACCAAAACTAATTCAGCACTTCCAGAAAGAGAGTTTTTTTCTGAAATTTAATTAATTTTTAATTTCAGTGAGGAGTGAATGACCACAACTGACTGCCTTGTGTTCAGCCTAAAACTGAGTGTGGTAATGCTAGCCAGCAAGTGGATGAAGTTACATGGGTATTGACCTTCCTTTTAAATGAGGGCATATTTATTTCTCTGTGGAAAAGGAAAGACATCTCAAAGTATTCAGGATTTCTTTTGACTCCTTTGGTATATCGGTATCATCAGGTAAGTCTAAGATTTTATTCTGACTTCCAGATCTAACTAGTGAGAATTCCGATTTAATACCCTCCCGAGCAGACAGTTAAAAAACCCTCCATCTATTACTGCCGTAGAGTTGCCTAGAAACTCTTAAGGCTTCAAAGCTAGGGCAGACCAAAGAGAATTCTTTTCTTGTGTCCAACTCTCTAGTTGCTGTTAAGTCAGTTTGGGATTTAATATGTTTCTGATCTGCATCCCTACAGCTCTTTCTGGTAATAACTCTCTCTTTCCAGTGAAATAGGATTTGGCTTTCACTTTAGCAAGCAGAATGAGCAGGAACAAGATGCTTTCTGTTGAGAGAGCCCTTGGACATTGGATTCAGCGCAGCTGGAGATCCATCTGAGCCAGTCTTGACTCCTGTAGGGGAGGATAAAAGGCTCATATTTTTGTTCTGCCTTTCCCCATCTTGGATTGCGGGCGGCAACTATTCTGGACACTGCCTTGTTTAGTTCCAATTTGAAATGAGCTGCCGCTCTATAGGGACAGATACTGAACTTTACTTCTGCGTGTAGCATAAAAATGGTGACAGATATTATAAAAAAGGAACAGGAAGATAAAAAATACTTTGCAGGGCTTTGTTTAGTTTTGCTGTATTTGGAGCCTTGTTTGTAACCTTGGTAAAGGCATGATGCCAGCAAACATTAAACATTTATCACATATGGTTTGTGAATAGTCAATACTTAAAAACAGACTAAATTCTTCAGGTGTAAATAAAAATCAGGGCCCTCTTTTTGACAGCTGTCCTATTGTTGGCAATTGCTAAATGGATATCTTTAACTCTGTCAAATACAGAGGTTACAAGGAGATTCAGCTAGTCATTGTAAGATCACTGTGGGAGAGCTTTTCTAGTTTATCTCCATATCAGAGAATGATGAAGGTTAGAGTGGAAACATGATGAAAAGAAAATGATGTGAAAAGTGAAGACTGAAGCAATCAATCAAAGAGAGGATGCAATCAAGGCAAGTAGTATTTAGAAGCAAAGTTAGGAAGCATTACAGAAAGACATAGATGGAAAGTAGGAAAGGGAAAAGTTATTAGATGAAGAGGGAAGATGACGTAGATTATGCAAAAGGCCCTGGGTTTTTTGTGTGTTCATGGGCCCAAAAATCTCTTGCCAGCTTTGATTGTCATCAATAAAACTGCTTCCTCACAATTACCATATGTATCTGGAAGCTAGCCACACTCCTTGTTTAACCACAGTACATGCTTTGGAAATTTCATTTAAATGTCAAAACTGTCTGTTTGAATTGAACTGGATTCTATTTAACTGTTTGCTTTTATCTAAGTCAACTTGCAGCACCAAAATAGCTGAGCGTTTTTCTAACTTTTAACATCTTCCTCTCCATTTCTTACTTTCTGCAGTGTCAAAATGCATTTTGGTTTTGCTATGTGACTGCCTCACACACACACATGCACACCCACACTAATAAAAGAGGGGGAAAGGGAGTCTGGAATTTTGTAGTGCTCCAAATTGGCCTAAATTCTGTATTTAAAGTTTAATGTTATAGCTCTGAACTATCATGTGTAGTGGGCAATGGTCCATAAGATGCTCTCTCCAGTCCTCCTTTTGGATCGTCTAACTCTGTTGTTCATGATTACCAAGATGTCCCAATGCATGGGAACTGTCTCTCTCATCCTTTTGTCTTGCAGCCATCATGGGTTCTCTTAGATACTTATGAAGGGTGGACCAAGTGCATTGTTTACATTTTTGTGACTCTAAAAAACAAACAAACAAACAAACAAACTCATTTAAAAGACACTTTATCCACTCTGTCAAATTTTGAATGAGTTTGTTAGCCATTCTTCAGCAGCCATTAAATCATCTGTATGCATCTTACTAGAAGACTTTTCAGTTCATTATCTATTAATAACTGAAAAAAACAGCTGGTGACAAAGCTGCACCATATGGCAGATTGTCACTGACACGAGTGCTCATGGTGATATAATAATGAATGAGAAATGGAAGGATTAGTTGATGACATGTAGCATAAAAGAGAGGCTTCAAGAGACCACTGTTTGTGTGGATCACATGAACAGTTCTGACCCGGCTGTTCGGTACAAGGGCAAGGTCTTTCATTTATGCTTATCATAATGGATGACTGTAGTTTGGAGCAGTAGCAGTTGGGCAGGCAGCTCTGACTAACCTCTTGTCTACAGAGTAACCTGAATCTCACTGTTCCTTTTTGGTTCTGCATACATGGTTTTGCATAATTTAGAAATGCACAGTAATATAACATAGCCTTTATAGTTCTTCAGTTTTTTACCACCTTCCTGTTAGAGATTTTTTGCTTCAAGCTGTGCCTTGCCTATTTTAGCATCTAACCTTCTTTTCTGCTGGTGCCATTATCTTTCATGAGCTATGCTTTTACTGTTTCGTTTCTCCCTTTGTGTCCTCTTCAGCTTTTTGCTCTTTCTTTCAACTCACAGCATAAAATGAAGTATAGATGCCTCAATATTAAGCCTCTTTAAAGCATACAGAAAACACGGATGGTTTATCTGATTTTCCTTCTCTACTTGTCTCTGAACCCCTACCATCCGTAGTTCTTCTCTTACCTGTATTCTTTTACACCATTTTTCTCAACTCAAATCTCAGAGGCAATGTTTTTATCCTCTTTCCTTGACATGTCAAGTATCTGCCAGTCCTGCCTTACCCTTGCTGCCCTTCTCATATTTCCATACTTCTGTAATGTGAATTCAACTAGTCCTTTACTGGTCTTCATCATTACTTTGTTCTTCTTCTTCCACAAAAGTATTCACTGCCACTCCTTAGTTCTCCTTCCTTATCTTAAGCTGATGCACACAGCCACCCACCTCTGTACCAACTGTCCTCTCTACCCATTCAGAGCCTCTGGTTTGCCTTCAAACCTGGAGTTCAGGCAGTGTCTCCACAACAGTAATTTGTGTTCACCTCAGGCACAGCATGATGGAAACAGATCTCAAATTGATTCCTATGATCTAGCTTTTCTTTCTTGGTGGTTTATGCAAAGTAATTCATCGCTCAGGCACATTATTGCAAATAATCATTTTATTCTTAGAAATATCACCGAATGCTCACTTCCATGGTGAATGTGGATATGAATATCTCAGGCTCTTTGCAGCCCTGGATCTATTATTCCAACTTCCTTTCCATTACTCTTCACAAACACTGTCTTTGCCCATATGTGTCTATCTTGAACGCAGCTGCAAGGAATGTTATCCTGCCCACTATTTTCTGCTTTCCTCTTTGCTCAGCATGATGAGTTTGGTCTTTGGTTTCAGAGCTTTTCAAGAGAAATCAGTAGTTACGCTTCAACCATTCCTTGGAATACTTTCAGTAGCAGTGAGTAGTTACACAGAAGCAAGCACCTTCATACTTTTTTTTCCCTGTGATAGTTTTCTTAATTTTCCTCTGTAAAACTGTCTTTTGATGTACTGCTTGCACAGTACAGATAACTGTTATCCGTACCAGTCATTTCCGCATACTGAAATCATGTTATCACGGCACCCACTCGTTTTCTTATCTGTCTCATATTATTTATATGATATGCACAATTTTAGTTTTTCACCCACATCTTGAAGCAGTTTTTTTAAAATTTCCTCTGTGGAGATTTTTGGATTTGTTTTCAGGGAGAATGATCTACATGTGTTTGTGCTAAGTTCTGTAACTGTGGCCTGGTGTTTTGCTGCATCTTCAATAAAAACTTCTAGAGCCATTTGATTGTACAACCTTTGGGATAGGAATAGACAATTCATTATTTTCTTCTGAATTCCCTTTTCTGTCATTTTTAGACATTACTTTTATTCTCTAGATTAAGTATCTTTAGTTTTTACATAAATTTACTCCTGGTTTGTTTCACACTTCTCATAAATTTAGTTACCTTTTTTCCATTTCATTTGAGTTAGCATGTCCAGTGGCATGGTTTTCTATGTAATTCTATCATCTAGCTGTTCAGTATACTTCAGAGTAAAATATTTCGCATGTGTTGATCTTATTGTGTGTATGACCCACTACTCATTTTAACGTTTTTGTCTATCGGTTTAGAGTCACAAAACTTTTTGTCTGAGTAGCTTATCTTACAGACACATTCTTCCATAAGAAGTCTGTAGTAGCAGCTTTTGTGCCATTCTCTAGAAGGAACTGTCCCTTAACATCCTCTGGAATCTATACCTTTATGATGTGACTGCATGCTTAAATATTTAGTTCAAGTGTTCCTTGAACTAAATCCCTGGTCTCTTCTTATCCTCACTCCAAGCAGTCTCTCAGCAACCTTCTCTTTATGAGGCAGAGGTAAGTCTGATTGCCTAATTTTTTTCTGTTGAACTTATTTCTCCACCTTCTAGCTTTTTACCCCCTTAATATAACAGCTCTGAACAGACCTCACTAGGGAGAGTTTTAAAGGTGATGAATTCTCTCAGCTATATGTAGCAGCTCCCCAGGATGCAGCAGTGTCCTCCACCCTCCCATGTCCATCCACCATCTCCTTCAAAGATTCCCATAAGTGAGAAGGAATGCTTGTCTAGAAGCTTCCTGCTGTTAAAGATTATGTGGAAGATTTTTTTCATTTAATTCTCCCAATATTACCATGCGACATGACTGTCTAGATTTATTTCTTACCCCAAATGTTGGTCTGAAGTTAATGGATGTTTGTATAATCCTCTGTGTTTTCATGACAGTTCTTAGCACTTTATTTTGTTGCTTTTCCTCCTCTTCAGCTGTGCAGTAAATTGCAGCTGAAACTCAGATATATATTCTAATGCAAGATACCACCTGAATCCAGTTCCATAATTCAAGATGGTGAAGCAGCTCTATATCCTTTTTACAGAGCTCCACTAAGCCGACACTAAGAGCACTTAAATCAGGAGAGTTCCTGTTTTCTTTTAATATATTTTTACCCAGTTTTAAAACTTTATTTTGTTTCAGCAATAGCTTCCACACTGTTTTACTTAGTTTTTTTCGATTTTCAAAGAATTTAAAATTCAAGAGGGAAAGAGTTGAAGTTATTCCAGGAATGAGGCTACCTCTTTTCTTTGTTAAAGGTACTGCATTTCTAAGTGGAAAAAGCTCTTTGGAAAGATCTTCTTCCCAGTTTCTTACAAGTCATTTACACGCTGTAATAAAGTGTCAACATTGGTGTGAATTTAGGTGCCTTTAGGTATCTAAGATGTCGGTAGGGTCACATGATATGACACAGGACCACCTTAAGCCCTACATCTGTCTGGAGCAGCAGCACAAGTCCAAAAAGAGTACACTGGAAATATAATGGTACTAGAAACCATGAGTAGGTAGCTGAACTCCTCCCTTACTATACACCAGCGCTTTCTGTGCCCACTTTGCAGAGTTGCACATTTTAGCAAGAATTTAAATTTTAATGGCAAATGCTGAGAACAGACATTGACTGTATCAATCAAAGGAAGCATCATATTTCCTATAAATCAGGCTGGAGGTGCACGAAGAGCAGCAAGGAGAGGCATTTCCTATTCTTGGGTGTAAGTAACAGAGCTTTTATAGGTGAAATGTACAAGTATTTGTTGATCCAAACACAATCCTTTCAAGGCATTTAACCACTGTTTTGTCTCTAAGGCTGTGAATGTATTTTTCATAGTCTGTATTTCACTGTGTGATGGTTTAACCCCAGATGGAAACACAGCTCCATATGGATGCTCACTCGCTTACCCCCAGTGGGATGGGGGACAGAACTGGAAGAGTAAAAGTGTGAGAAAACTCATGGCTTGAGGTGCAGACAGTTTAATAGTAAAGCAAAAGCCACACACACAAGCAAAGTGAAACAAGGAATTTATTCACCACTTCCATGGAGGCAGGGAGATGTTCAGCCATCTCTAGGAAAGCCAGGCTTCTTCACATGTAATGATGACTCAGAAAGACAAACGACATCACTCCTAATATTCCCTCCTTCCTCCTTCTTCCCCAGCTTTGTAGGCTGAGCATGACACCATACGGTCTGTAGTATCCCTTTGGTCAGATGGGGCCAGTTGTCCCAGCTGTGTCCCCTCCCAGCTCCTTGTGCAGTGCTGGGGTGTGTGAGGAGCAGAAAAGGCCTTGGCTCTGTGCAAGCCCTGACCAGCAGTAAGAAATCATCCCTCAGTTATCAACGCTGCTTTCAGCACAAGCCCAAAACTCATCCCCACAGTAGTGAAGAAAATTAACTCTATCTCAGACAATACCAACACACACTGTCATGAATCTTTACAATCTGCTAAATTCCGGGAGCTTCCATAGCATTTATAATAAAATAAACATTTGTTTATGGTTTGGTTTGGTACTGTGAAACAAAATAATTGTGACAAATCCACATATACATAGGGTGTGTGAAACTAATACAGAGTAAGTAACATTGCATCCGGTTGTGAGTTGGTACAGGATCACTTGTAATCACTAAAGCCTGATTCACAAGAATCCCAAGACTATTTACACATAGCATAAATTTGGAGAATGCTGATGGGTTGCCTGATTTATCTCTGATGAAAACCTGGTTATATACAGAATGTTCTTTGGCTGTTCCTTTTATCAGACTAGTCTACTCTTTCGAAAAAGCATCCAAAAATATTAACATTTCTAGCAGATATTTGCAAGAATTTGCAAGAATTACCCTCCTATTTCGAGCTAGGAAATACCTCATGTAGTTAAAAGGAAAAATTTCCTATTTTCCTGAAGGGGGAACTGTTAGTCATATGCCTGCATGGTCGGTTGTCACTGTACTGTATTTGACATGCCCTTTCAATTCACACTAAACTTCTCCATCCACATTAAAACTACAGCAAAAGAAAAAAAGCTTATTGTCCTATCAGCCATTTTACTTCTTTATTGCAACTATATTTTATCAGTCCCTAATACTAGATTTAGGACAACAGTCTTTACCATTTCCCACGGCAAGATGTAGTATGGTAGGAACTTCTTATTCCAACATGTTGTCAAGGTAGAACTTACTGCCTTGCAATTTTGAATGCAAGTGTAAGTGGAGGATTAGGCTACTATTGCCAGAAGTAAACATAAACAGAATTAATGCAGAGACTAAGCAAGGTCAAAAAATAAACCTTCCCACAAGATTAAATGACTTGAAAGTTCTTCAGTGGTGATTACATAGTAGATGTCTCAAATCGTATACATCAACCTCCCTCTTTTTTGTCTTCTCCTCTCTTCCGAGATGCAAGTGATATGATTTTTTTTCTTCCAATAAGGAATAGAAGGATGTTATGAGAAAGATAAAAACTGAAAAATGTTATATCTCTTGTATTTGAAAATGCCAGTCTTTCTTAAGACCTCTGACCCAGTCCCAACTGACATCAAATACTTTAGTTGTCAAAAAGCAGTATCACTTATTATTCCACCTTAAAATTTACTCTAATTTTCTTCAATTTACATAGATTTAAGAAACATCTAATTAGGAATACACGGTCTGCAGACCTCTTAAGGTATAACAGAATCAGTAAATAGAAAAAGGGCTGAACGTTCTTGTTTACATCTTTGTGACATATAGGGAACTGTGGTGCAATTTTCTGTGCAGGGATGAAAGTTTCTTCTCTGTTCAGGGAGAGGAAAACCTAGTCAGTAGAATGAGTGCTAGGAAAACTAATTATTAGTTATTGTGGTGTATTTCCCACTTTCATTCAAAATCTAGAATTCTTGAAAGGCAATTTCGGTCATTCAAGACTAATTTCACAATGCTTGTATAGTGGTGATTTGAGAAGCCACGTAGAGTGAAATCCTGTTCAACTAGTACATATTGTACAAACTTAACACCCTACTGTATGAAAATTCAAGGGAATTAAGGTCTTTACAGCCATTTAGGCTTTTTAAGTAGCTTGTTATAATAAAAAGTAATATATGGTGTATGGGTAACACAGCCCTGGTCAATAGTCCCAGTCCTTGGATGGCTACCTAGCTGTCATGCTGAACTTGTGTCTTCATGCTTTTCTGGAGTCCAGAGGCAGCCTGCCCATTGCCGATGCCCTGGCTTTCCAGGATTCCTTTGGTTTTTCTCTTTTTAGCATTTAAAGAACTAAGAATGGCTGTCAACTCTCGCAACTGGCACCAGTTTTTCATAGACTGTTCTGTTACTCAAGCACATCTTTTTCCACAGCGTCAGTCTTGAAAGTACTTTAGTTCAAATGTCATCCCTTTAAAGAATACAGCAGTTGATCACGTGAAGCTGAGCTTTATGGAGCTCATGGCGATGAAAGAATACCACCCAGTTTTGGAATTCACTTCTAGTTTTCAGCTGTGCTACACTGGTGCTATTACTGTACACTTTATCATGACAGTTGCTTCTGTATTGTTCCAGCTACATCAATAATTCTGCGTCATTCAGATTAACATGGAGTGTGGTGTGTGTGGTAAGTCTGAATATAACTTCCTCTACCATGCAAAAATACGCAAAAATGTATCCAATTATCTTATACTCCATCAATATTACTAATCATTTTAGGTAGTTCACCTGCAAAATGTATGGGAGAATAATCTTTCCATTTTAGCCCTGTTATTCTTTATACTGTATTCTCAGAGTGTGTGGGGGACATACGGGTATTGAAAAACACTTCTATGCCTCTGTTCACAGGTGCAGTAGACCTCCTGTTTGTTTTTACAGTCATGTTCATTAGACTTCTCTGCTGTGGCAATAATCTGCTCTTCCTCATCTGAACTCTGGCTGCTGTGTTTAGGAAAAGTTTGAAAGCCAGAAGAAGCATGCATTTTTTTGTTCCTTCTTTTTGAGTATGTGACAGAAGTAGTCTTGCGCAAGTATGGAAATGAAAGACAGGTATAAGAAAGAGCTTGAAAAAGGGATAGAGAAAATCTGAAAGTGAAGTTGGAAGCTTTATTTGGGCAAGTTATGGTTGAGAAGCACAGAATACCAACAAATATGCCTAATTTGGGGGGCATGTCACCTCCTCTCCCAGAGAACACAGTGATCAGAAAGATTAACCAGCTCAAAGTGCAAGTCCTCTATATGTTTTATGAACTTCTTGGGAAAAAAAAAAAAAAAAAACCTACTATTTTTTTTCATATTTTCTCACACATTTTTAAAAGACAGAAGTCACACAGAATTTTCAAGTCTATCACTGTAAAATAGAGAATATATTTTCAAAATATTTGTGGGAGTTTTCGTAAGTTAGAGAGTTGGATATAAAACGTCATGCTAATCATGTTGCCTGAAGTACTTTGAGAATAATTTTATATATTGTTTAGCTGCTTCTTCATATAATGTATAGTTTAACAGTAATGCATCTGAAGACGTAAAATTTTTCTTTGGTAAATTTGACAAGGTCTGAGTCTGAGATGGAGCCATGGGTGAGTAGGAGCAAGAAATTTTATAGGACTAATATGCATTTAAAAAATGGTGATAAATAAGTTTTCTTGATTCATGCCATCTAGTTTTGGGAGAAAATATTCCCATAGTTCAGTCAACAGTCCATGTAAAATCAGCGTAAACATTTTCACATATATGTCTCCAAAGTAATCAAAACACGGAAAATTTTGCTGTAACTTTCATGTAACGGAGACTTCTTGCAGCTCAGCTTCCTGAGATTGAAATGCATGAGAAAGATGTTGAATATGGAGTATAGAAAACCATATACACACAATCATAACCTGCTTTGCAATTTTCCTCATTGGTATGCCCCACATTATAGTCTGTATCAATGACCAGCATTTAACTGGGCTTCCTTTCTTGTTCATTACTTCCATGCCAACATGAGGTAGGAACACAGTTTAAATAACAGTTGGAAGCAGTAGCTGAAAAGCACTTTCAATTTCTTTAATCTCATGACTTGGGTGATACAAGACTACAAACTGCATGACACCAATGAATTTGCAATGATTTTTAGCAAATGATGTTTTTACCTTTTTTTTTTTCAATTCTTTTCAAAAAACAGGTGGCTATCTTATAGCCAAGTAACTAATGTACATTAGTTGTCTCAATTTAAGGTCATAACAGAGACAAGGTATGAGTAAAATTTTTTTTCTACCACTGTGTAACTAGGTGAGGTTAACATTAAAGCCTGACCTCACCTACCTACTTCATGGTCAAAATTTCATTGTCATTGGGATTTGATAGAAAGCTATCTAATGCATCCAGTTATCTCATTGTAAAAAAAGGCTTTTGACAGTGAAAACATAGCCTAAGTCTACACAGCAAGACAGATGGGGCTAGTTGTGTGAGCGAACAGGATTTGGTTCCGTATGGCTCTCCATCAGAGAAGCCATAAGCAGAATGGAGCAAAATAGCAGGAGGCATCTGAAAAATACGAGGGACATTTGGAATAGAAAAAAATTAGTATCAATAAAAAAGCAGGTTTATATGCTAATATTAATTTTGGAAAATTTTCTGCCAGCAGATGCATCTTACTAAGAACAGTTTATTGCAATAACAGATGTATATAATCGTATCCTGAGAAAATGGCATTGGCTAACATCAATCCCATATGTTTTTTGTTTTAAGGTAAAAAAATAAGGTAGTTATGCTCCAACCACTCTGCCAACATTAGTTCATTTACAATGCCGAGCTGTCTCTTTTTAATCTAAAAGTTATAACCTGAAATGTTACCTGATTTAAATTTCAAATTCACAGGTCACTATAAACTTTTATAGTGGTGAACAGATGCTCATGTGAGCTGCTCTTAGCTGTAGAGAACCTTAAAAGAAAAACACATCAATGGAATGTCAAAATTAAATCTCTATCAGAAATGCCAGGGGGCTAAGTCTTTCAAAAGTATTGGTGTTTGGTATTAGTTGTGCTGTAACCCCTTGTTCTTTGTCTCCCTGGCTTCACATGAACCATAGACTACTGCTGATTGCTTTAGAAATTTATATTTACTTAAAAAATCATTTCAAGACTCAGAGGTAAAGTAAAATTACAACACGCATGTATGCACATCTGCATAAATAGTTTCTTGCTCAAATGTAAAAAAGACTTGTACCTGTTAAGATGTCACTACTGCCGTATTTGTACTTGATTAAATGTCTCATGACAGTTAATGATCATAATAATCATAAGAATTCAGCAAAGAGAAGCTAATTGTCAGTATTACACTTTTGAGGGACACATTCCTTGCTTAGCAAATGAGGAAAAAAAAATAGGAAAGTATAACAGAAGTTATCAAAAAAGTTTGCTGTAACTTTGGAATTCGAAAACCAAGCCATTATCTACAAATATTTGTGTCCAAATACTTCCCTTGAGACTTTTATATTACTAGGTAACTCCATAAACGATCTGGGTTTGCAGTGGTGAGCAGCAGATCAGAATCACATCCTCAGAGTTCGATTCATTCACTTGACTACAGGTATCGCAATTATCAAAGCTATGAATAATTTCACAGCTTGAGCTGAAGTATTATGGGTTTCTTCAGCCTCTCACAGATATATATAGGCTTGGAGTGATAAGGCACTCAGATGATCAAAGTCATTGTGTATATTCTAGCAGGTCATAAAACCAGTCTGATCAACACTTTTGTGTGCTGAGAATGAGTTGGGGCCTGAGCATTCTTCATTTAAGGAGAAAAATCTGTCTCTGGCACAGTCTTGAGCATAGATTCATGAACCACTCACACCACAGGCTGCTATAGAGGATAGCAGGCTGATACTCAAGTCAGCAGCATGATCAGAACTCGCCTGCCTTTGCCCTTTCATACAGGGCAGGAAAACAGCACAAGAAATGTAGAGGGTTTCGTGAATGAAAGAAGGAATAGAGAGGGGTTTCTCAGGCCAAAGGATATGCATGCACATTGCAGAGCTGTCTGAACACAGACTCTTGCTCCATCTGGAAGGTTTCTGAGAACAAGCTTGGATTTTTTTTTTTTGGAACAAGAATATTCCAGCATATGAAGCATCTTGACAATGCTCTCCTCCTAATGGAAAACATTCAAGTATTTCTGAGTGAACATTCCTCTTAAATTCTGCTCAGTCCAAATCAGCATGTGCATTTGGGTGGCCACAGCCAGATGAAGGTCACCGGTCAAAGAGGGTGGGCTCACATTCCCACTTCAGTGAAAGGAGAGTTCCAGCTCCAGTTTAGCAGAACCTATGATGACATCTCACTGTCTTCCCTGGCTCAGAACTGGTACCTTTATATTCTTGGAAAAACCTTGTTATTTCTTATGTTCTCATATTTTTATGCATTTTTGTAGGGCTGCAAACCTCCTTATTTTTCTATCTAGAATTTTGCTTAATTTTGTTATTGGAATAGAGATAGCAGACTCTCATAATGAGACTCTGCATCATCACTGCTTAACCCCTTTGGCCCACTACGGCTTGTTTCCTTGCACATTGCTTTCATCCTATTGCATGGGAGTAAAATTTAAAATTTTATTTGATACTATGTGTACCAGAGACATCGCTCTGTAAACACTGTGAAGGATTGAAAGAAACAGTGTGTAAGGATGCTAATGATGGGGCATGACTCCATTTACTCTGCTGGCATCTTGCTGTGATCTGGATCATCCCTTAGATTATCCTCTCATTTGTTACCTTCCTGGGTTTAGCTGCAATAAAGTTCATTTTCTTCCTAGTAGCTGGTACAGTGCTGTGTTTTGGATTCAGTACGAGAATAATGTTGATAACACATTGATGTTTAGGTTGTTGCTGAGCACAGCTTACCTTAAGTCAAGGACTTTTTTGTGTCTTATGATCTGGCAGTGAGGAAGTGAACGCTGGCCCCTGCCCAAAGCACCAGCTTAGTTGTATCAGAGCTTTTGAGCATTGCAATATCCTGCTTTCCCTTGGACTTCTTGAGGCAGAAGTATTTTAGCATACAGCCTTTGTTTTCTAGTTTCCTCCTCCCTAAGTGCCTTCCTGAAAACTTAGGATGAAACATTCTGGGGAAACAGCCAAGGTGTATTTTCTAGCTGTATGATAAGTTTATTTAACATTATCCCCCAGAATTAACAGCCTGTGTTTTACCGTGTACCTGCTCAGGAGGATGAGGCTGTCATCTGCACAACATACGACTCATAACCTGAGGAAAGAAGATGAACAAGAATGGATACCAGTTACTTTTCCGGTTTCCTTTTCTGTGCTGCTGTACAGCTTGTTGCACAAGTGAAAAGCTCTGAGGGACCAGTCTCAATTACAGTAGCCTGCCAATTACATCTCTTTTCATGTTAGAGGTGGTTGGGACAGAGCAAGTCAAACTATCTGTTGAAATTACCTGTGTCTTCCTGCCTTCAGTGAGCCCTGTTCTGTTTGTGTTGCATCTCTAGGGCCACACCTGGATTACCACGAGACTCCTCTCTAATAAAATATTACACTCACTTTAGTTTGGACACGGAAATCCTTGCTTGGACTTGAGCACTCCTGCCTTGGTTTGATGTTTCTCCTGTCTATGTCCCAGCTGATGGAGCACTATTTCATAACACTGGAAGGAGAACCTCTCCTGCTACACTTGGTGCAGCGTTGCCCAGTCTCCGGCACCACATGGTGGACAAGACAAAAGTGTTCTGACGCCATTCCAAAGGGACCTGCAGACAGGGGTTTTGCAGTACCTTTACATGCTGCCTTAACTGGAGGACTCTCCTTATTAGAAGTGGAGTTTGCACATTTTTTACATATTCCTCACACTTTTTCTGAAAAAAAAAAAGACACTGAGCAAAGGACATATCCGCTCCTTTTCCCAACAGATTGCTTGTAGAACTGCAGAGCAACTAGTAATGCCTAACATGTTAATAGCAGGCTGAAACCAAATCCTCAATTCATAAAAGGTCTTAATCAACATGTCAGACGTGTCAAGAATTGAGTCTGTGTCACCTTCTTTCTACAATCCTTCCCCATGTAAGGAGCAGTCCTTTCTCATGCAAATAGTCCCCAAAGCCTATTCGGTTTCTGAATGAGTAATGCCATTCAGAACTGGCCCTGCTTCCTCTCACAGAAATCATGGCTCCTATGCCCAGATAAACTTCTACCATTTTCATGAGCAAAAGGCATGCTTTTCAAAATATCCTGTGCCAGTTCTGCAAACATTGCTGCTGTCATGATATAACTATACATGCTCATTGACAGCTATTAATCCTATTAATTTCAGACTCTGCCCTCTTCAAAAACAAACCAAAAAAGACCCCAACCAAAACCAAACTCCACTGAAATGCAAAACTGTTTATACATGAGTATAGAGTTTTGAAAATTGATCAAATCTAGAGGAATAATCTAACTTCACTGAAGCTTGTGGGAGTGATTATAAATCAGATATAAATTGTAAAAGAGAGCCTGTGAATGTATGGGAAGGTAAACCCTGACCATTTGCTGTGCAATAAAATGGACTGTTAGCCAGATAATGAAATTGTAAAACACTGACTGTGTTTTTCTAGACGTTTCCAGGAAAGGAAATAGAAAACCATTTTGTTTTTTTAACCAGATTTTCAAATTTTATACTTTTAATAGGTTCCCTTTCAGTCAGTTGGCAAAAGAGCAATACCAAAGAAAAAAAAAAAAAGCTGAATTGGGGCATTCTTCTCCATGCAAGTTATGGCAGTGATTTAGACAGAATGACTGATGCTAGCTGAGTAAGATGCAGAATAATTAGCACAACCTTCCTGGGTCAGGCCCATAGAGATCATAGGGTACAAGGGGAAAAGGGCTATTTTTTAATCAAGATGTAGCTTTTGCTCCTGATCATACTGAAGATGAGGAGTGTTTGCAGCCAACTTCAACAGTACTTGTATTTTATGCCAAACTTACCATCTTTTGAAGTGTACCTTTGAACTGAATTTAAAGTTAAAACTAGCAACTGAGTGATTACTTAGTTCATTCCATATGCCAACTTATTTAAACTGTGAACTCAGTGATGAAAAGTAACTGCATGGTTTACTAGAGCACTAACACTTGAAAGAACTAACTTCTCATCCAAGTGAGTCAGCCGATTACTGTTCTGCAGAAGTGTTACTGCCACATTTTTGCACTGGAGCCTGCACATTTGGCACACCGAGTAATGGACATGAAGCCGGTGTGTTTAAGAGGCACTGGACTAAGTGCAGTTATTCATGACTGAAATATACTTTGTTATGATGGTGTCTTATGCTGCTTTCTACTTACAGCTCAACAGAGCCCTATGAGGGTATTTCTAGCCTGCTTAGGAATTAATTGGATGCAGACACATGCACCAATTCACGTATTCAGCAAGTGGCAGCTTAGAGTGAGGATCATTTGTTAAAGTGCAATTTGTGTTAATCTGCACTGGTATTAGCTGAGAGAGGGAATACAAGCAAGGAAGCTTCCTACATATTTTTTTTTTTCAAATAATAATAAAATATATTAACCATCTATTTAAAAATCACTAGAAAAGAGAAGATACAATATTTTTGCCCAAGGGATATAGCTCAGATGTCTGACATGATCTTTAGATAAAGTGCAAGAAGTGTCCAGAACTCTAGTCTGTAATACTGAAATTCTTGATCTACTGAATTTACACTGCATGTTAGCTAAGCTTTTAACTTTTTTGCTGCTCCTGACCACGCTTCCACAAAATTTCTAAGGGATCAATTATTTCTTTAGTTCATTGTTGCTGATGATGCTGTTTTTGAGACTTGTACATTTTAATTATATTTTTCAGACATTCTGAGACTAGATCTTTGTTTAATATTTTCTAAAATGGAATGCAGGGAAAAGTTCAACTTTACTGTACTCACAGTATTAATTTGGGAGGGGAAATTCAGCATGTTTGTAGTATAATGATTTTAGGTTTCAGATTTCTTTTTAAGACCTGTAATCACAGATATCAACGGGTCATTACATTCTAGCACTAAAACAGATATGCATAATTCGATGTATCTCATTTTAATCATTACTGAGGTTTATAGTGCAAAAACTGTGGTCCTGTAGAACAAAACAGTGGTTGACAGAAACAGTGAGTGACTGGAAGAATTACTATATGCTACAGATCATTTTTCCGATATCAAGCCTTACTTCACAATAATTTTATTTTCCTTTTACTATGCCATATACAATATGGTGTGATATAAAAATAATCTCAGTGCCGTAGCTCCCTCCACAATGCAATGACAGCTTTCTGAAGAAGATTTTGGCCACCTGAGGCCACAGAATCATTTAGGACCCAACTTTAAATCCACTGAAAGGAAAAAAACCTTTGGCTTGAGTTAATAAAAGCATGGAACTGCAAGAAATGCAGTATGGGAACTACACTGATCCTGATTGTACCTCAACCTTTTTGCAATTGCTCATGACTGTAAGTGAGAGAGCAGTATACAGAGTGAAGAAGAGTGAGGACATCAGGATGCTGGGAAGTCCGTCAGGCCTCTGTATTTGTATCACTTGGCACCACGAACTAACAGATCCTGACAGTCGCCTCCTGCCTGCTCCTTGCCATACTTGTGGCAGGGTTTGTTCAGCCCAAACACACAGAAAGACCAGGAGGAAAAGAATAGCACAGAGGGAAACATTGTTCCTGTAGAGTTCCTATTTCCACTGGAACATAAGAAAATTTAGCTGAGCAGGGGGAGTTCTGACTTTCAGCAGCTTTTGGTGAAGAAAGCTACCAAGACAACAGCAAAGCTGCTGACAAGAAAAAATACTCTATTCGAAGTTTAGGAAAGACACTAAAAACTATAGAAGACAATAGCTGAAATGCCTGCTTTAGCACTGTGAAACATAAATGGCATTTGTTATTGATTTTACAGGAAAAAAACACTGAGGATCACATCTTGTTCACATTTATTCCAGGAAAATTCCAATGACTTTTGGAGGAATAAAACCACTTCTCTTCCAGGGAAATGTTCCATGATTCTATAACAACTAAGGATTTCAGTAAGTATGGTTTCACTTCAGTAGATTTTACAGTCATCCTTTAGATTTTGCAGAGCAGATACATGATATTTTAAGAACCTTATTTTTTCTCAGTTTCTATAAAATTATTAAAAAACAGTGAGAAACCATTACATGCATAAACAGAAACAGGATCTAACCTTGTGTTTTCTAGACATTTCCAGCATGTATACTTTCAAAACATTAAAATACACTCATGAGATGAAAATTTGCCAACTCAGTTCTTGTAAGGTTCCCCAAACTCCAATTGAAATCAAAGGGGCATGTGCTTAAACACTTTCCAGGAGACATTTTCTGGAATTAGTCATAATGAAAATGAATTAATTTTGGTCTATTTCCCAGTATTCCCCTAGAGTCACTGTTCTTATATTTTCCTCCCAGCTGTAGTCTGGGTGATATTTGGTGCCTGGAGTTTTTGAGCTACACGGTTTTGTGGTCAGTAAAGCCTATTTCTGCTTTGCACAACCTCCTACTTTGCCAGTTTGGTCCTAAAGAAGGAAAAGAAAACTATGTCACAACACTAGAATGTTTTCAAGAGACCATGTGCATATGTATGCATGTAAATCACACTGAAAGAGAACAGCTGATGCTTCAAAGCAAACCTTTTAACCTCTGTGTATCAGCTATAAGGCAGTAAATCTAATTCATTAACAAAAATACAGCAACCCTAGAACAAATGATACAGGAACAGTACTGCCACCTTGCTGGAGGAACAAAATAATGTGATTTCTATTCTCAACATTGTTTGCATAGCCTACAATTATCAGAATTAAGTATGGTAATAACCTGGTAATTAACAGTAATTTCTTTTATCACTGAGCAAATGGCATGACAGAAGCAACAATGACCTATACATTTTTTCGTGAGTTCTAAAGTTATTGGCACCATATTTCTAATTACCCTTCCAGTCATCTAAAGTATTTTAGAGCAGTTACTGAGATGATGAGAAAGCACCCCGATCAACCTACTTTCTTGATGAACTGATTAAAAGGTTAAAAAAAATTAATTGTGATTTGACAAGCATGGTGTACTGAAGAGGTAACTAGAACTATTACCTGCCACTTGATAACTTTTAGTAATGTAAGTCCATGCAAAGAGAATTTTTCTTAAAAAAAGCAAGGTTGTTATTGCTTTTGACTGCTCATTTGTAATTAAACTTGTATTTAAAAAAAAAAAAAAGAGTTGTTGAAGAAAATGCAAAGCAATTACATCTGTTACTTGACCCATCTATTAATTGCTATTACCGTCAGTATTTTATATGCCTCCTCAGCATGAGGTGGGAAAATTAAGTCCTAGAGGTTCAGAGAGCAGCTAGTAGCAGTTTTAGTTTGATCCTGGATTTCTCATTCCCCTTCTTCCATCCTTGTTCAGATTGTGAACGCAATTGCACACAGCTGCTTGCAGAGCAGTGACCTGGGGGCATCTTTGCTGTAGCAGGTGTCAGAATCTGGTCCTAAACACAGGTGACAAGGCTGTGCTGGCTTCTTCCCATGGGAGCTACCGTGGGGCAGGCATGCCAGAAGGATCACACACGTCCACATGGTCTCTTGGGAACTATGGGGAAATTATAAAAGTCACTGTATCCCTAAATCCAGAAAAGAGAAAACTGTGAGATTGACAGAAACTTCCTTTCCTTCTCCTATGCCCGTTTTCCATGCCAGTGACAGCTAAACAAAAACAGTTGTCTTGATTTCTGTAACAACTAAGCTGCGAAGAAAAAATCTCTGCTCAGGATGGTTCACAGCAGAACTCTCAAGGCGATGTGGCTGTTGCCACCTAAACAGACTACCTTTTTGAAACTTTTATTCAGTGTTTAAATGAAGATCACCTTCTGTAGAACTGCTTACTTACTTTAGAAAAAGTTAATCAATTACTAAGTGTTTGTATTCCCCTACAAACAGATCTTCCTCCCAATGATTTGGAGAGGAAATGCTGCTTACAGTGGAGCTGATGGGGACAAAAAAGACCAAAAAGTATCACTTCAGCTAATCTGCATGAGTTGAATTAAATACTCAGTAGAGATATTTGTGTGTGAACGTGCCATAGAAGAAAATAGTGGCAAAAAGAACAGAAATGGTACAGAAACAAAAGGTCTGACACATCCTCTTTTCATTTTTAAAGGGTTCCAGTGTCATCACTTTGTCATCTTCTTGACTTTGCACTTATCCACCTCAAGTCTTTCCCTCTCCCCACTCGCTTCCTCTGTTCCCTCCCCTCCACTGCTCTTTGCTGTGTTTTCTAATCTGAAAATTTACATAATGCTCAGCACTTACCTGCAAATCCATGAGTACCCCAAGTTGTCTCCAGCCCTCCAGGCTGAAGGCTCGCCATTTAAACAGGTGGCTTTAGAGATTGCATGGCTCTAAGAGGCCCCCACTGTACTGGTGTCAGGGAATATTAATATTTAATTTGGCGTATATGTCACTGAAATATCCTCTGCCTATACAAGCTATAATAGTATGTTTGCTTTTCAGCTGCCATGCTTTGGGTAATAATGTGGAGGGATTTGGTGCTTGTAAAGTTTGAGTGTTTGTGTATTAGCTGGACTTAGCAATTCTATGCCTGCCGTTAACTATGTGTGCATTGACTGACTTCACGCAGCTTCTATCGAGCAGATCTCCTGCAATCTGTCTGTCTTCATTCAAACTCCTTAAAGGTTCCTACAAGTACCCTAAATACCAGAAATTGTTAAAAACACTGTAGCACAGGCCTACCCCCATAGCTGCTCCTTCCCAAGGGAGTTCCAGTTTACGAAGTACAGGTCTGTACTTTGTGTTTGAACTTTCCAAACTCTTTTAAGGTATAGACCATCTTTTACTACAAGTTGTCAACATTTCACCTCCACTGATGACCACATAGATCAGATCATCCATTTAGAAATGGTAAAACATTTTTAAGAGTTAGGATTTTTTTAAAGAGAAAATTACTATTTATACATATTTTAAAAACCCAAACAATTGGATTTTATTAAAATGAGAAAGAGCCAAAAGTATGTATACCCCAGATCTCAAATAACTTTAGACGCTGTTCTTTAAGCTTTGCAAACAACTCTGACTTAATTTTATCAACGAGAGTTGGCTTTCTAGGAGAATTTCCTTCCAAGAAAGAAAGGGTTGAGAGGTTTGGTCTCAGTCCTTATCCAGAACAATGAAGCTGTACATTGCCCTCTGTCTCTGAAGTTGCAGCTGCTAGGAGGAGTTAACCATGAGTGGGAGGTATTCACTAGGGAACCCTAAATCACTAAAGTAGTAGCTGCTGACTCCTGTGTGCTAAGCAATTTCTGAAAAAAATCTGTTCCTGGCAATCCACTGTGCTGCATGGGTCCAGCAAGACTGATTGCTGATGTCGTACGTTAGTACACCCATTGTACTTCCCTCATTCATGCTGGTTTCGTAGCAGACCCTGAATCAAGAGGTCACAGCACTAACTGAACTGTGAATCTTCCTTTTTCCTTTGAGTGTCTCTTCACATTTGGTGAACAGACTACCCCGGATGTGTGCTTTGTCTTATTCCAGATAATCATACTTCCAGAGAAGCCAAAAAATGACATCAGTGAGACGTGAAAGGGAGTATTTGCATTATGTGTGTGAACTTGTTTTACTTGCTCCATAAGTGGTTAAGATCATACCACAAACATGCCCGCGGATGATTCTTTTATTTACTATTCCTTATAGCAGTCCTAGTATTTTAAATTATTACAATAACAGCTATGAGAAAAATGTTGCAGAGTTAGTTATTGTCTCTGTGCATGGAGAATTTATGTAGTCCTTGAGCTGTGGAGGCTTTTTTTTTAATAAAAGAAATATTTTGCAGCTTAGTCACTGAAGCATAATGTGAGAACATATGAGAATCACTCTCTAAGAATGCAAATACTAGTTATGTAACAAATAAGTTTAGGGAGCTGAAATGGGGGTCTTGTCGAACTTCACAGGCAGGGTTAGCTGAGTTTTTTTATCTACTCCATCTTCCACATTTCCTTTCATAGACTTTCATACTTCCCTTCCCTGAATTTACTTAGTGGAACTGAAAACATGAATTTGAGGAAGAAAAATCTGCTATTTGGACAGGGTGATAATGAAGCTCCACGTTGCAGTATCCTACTGAGTGTATTGATTACTACTGCTGCCCATTCACTGTAGAGTGTCACACAATGGCTATTACAGTTATTGCAACTCTCGGTCTAATTATATGGTCTTTGACTTTTGAAATACAACAGAATTTTAGTGGCAGTTTCCCTATCATAATAACTCCCAGGATTTAAATTCTGTCAAATTGGTCAAAGATCACTTTCCATTTTATTTCAGATAATAGTGAGTAATGTAACAGGTAGTTCTTACTCTTGAAAACAAACTTTATTTGAGAAATACAAACGCCTGATGAAGTCTCTGTTGTCACAAACCTTGTGTGAACTTTGCTCCATTTAAACAATGAATTTCAGAGCAGAAGTCAAATGAAAAGAAGCATGATCAAATAGTTAAAATGTTAAATTTATCTTACAGCTCCTGCATTTCTGATGGGGAGCCCATGTTTGTGATCTGTAAAAGAGCTGTGGCATGTATGTGCCTCAGTTTCTTGATCTGTAATGAAAAAGTCAAAAATAAGAATTATTATATGCCTCATGAGAGTGTTGAAGGGCCTACATTTAGAGCAGATCAAGGCAGCAATCCAAAAATCAGTTTGACCTGGTATTTTGTCCAGAGTGGATTCAAAGTTGTGAGAAAAAAATGCCTCAACAATTCTGTACCTACAGTATGCTGAAATGAGTTTCAAGCTCATTAGAAATTAATCCAAGATTTCCCAAAAATTGGGCACATGCTTGCTTGGTAAATTTTTCAGAATTCATAGCGCAGAAGAGTAGCTGAGAGTAATACAAAAAGATTAAAATCTCAGCATTTTATCTGCTTTATGTTTATCACAAACACAAGAAACACGCATAAATAAAGTGAAAAGCTGTCTTTCGAATTCCAGGTCATCTGTTGCACTGTTTCAGCATATGTCATATGCCCTTGGGGTCTCAGGAAGTAAAAACCAAAAGTAGCTGGTTAATATCAGAAATCATCGTAACTATATCATAACTATTTTTGGATTATGAGTTCGCATGTGCATTTCACTAACATTGCCTAATATATAATGGTGAGTTATATATTGCAATGAAACACTAACTGAGAGAAATTCTGCCTATTTCAAACCCCCAGTGACCCAAGCATGCCTATTCTTCAACTTTAGCTCATTTGTGTCTCTCTTCACTCTTAGATGTCAAAATGCATTGGGAAAAGAAAGCACAAGACATGCTTTTAGCCCTTCTGGGTGAAATGCCTTCTTATACGTTATGTAGAGAGTCACCCATTTATTTACATACAAGACAATGTATTTATGTTAACCTCATAAAGATTGAATTTCTCCACCTTGGCAAACAGAAGGCAAAGAGGTAAACTCATGTTTTCCTTAACCAGAACATCTGCAGCTGCTACCTGAAATTATACATTTGTGTTTAATACTTATGGGGAGAGTCTTTCTGAATATGGAGTCATCTAATCGATTCCAGGCACCTGCCTCCCTGGAGGTTAGGTAAACTAAGGAGAGCGGCAGGTGGAACTGAAACAGCATGAGTTTCTTACAGGCAGACTTTCAGTAATCAAAGTCCTGTTGGCTGTGGTTAAACTGTATGCTGCCAGAAGCTCACTGATTTTAGGGGGTACCTGGTCAAAAGGAATTATCTTTTCTTTCTATAGAGTTGGCTTTAGATCCCATATGCAGGATCTTTCTGCTGCAAAATAGTACCTAGATAACACTTAGTAGGGCCTAGGCTTGATCATAGAAGTTTGCACATCAGGGGAGTTTTTGCAGGAAATTAGGACCCTGCAGAAACCAGGCTCATCAGAATTTTGTCCATATAGATAGTAATAGGAACATCAGACTGCTCTTCACAGCATCACAGAATAACAGAATCGATTAGGTTGGAAAAGACCTCTGAGTTCACGGAGTCTCACCCATGGCACAGCGCCACCCTGTCAACTAGACCATGGCACTGACTGCCACATCCAGTCTTTCCTTAAATATCTCCAGGGATGGTGTCTCCATACCGCCCTGGGCAGCCCATTCCAATATCTAATCATCTTTTCTGTGAAGAATTTCCTCCTAATGTCCAATTCAAACCTCCCTGGGCACCTCTTAAAACTGTGTCATCCTGTCCTTGTGGGGGTATTCCTTTTATATGTATTGCAGAAGTGAAGCAGCAGATAATTTTAAGAAACAGACAGACTTTTTTTGACTCCTGGTAGCATTCCAGCAGCACACGTTTATAATCTGTGCCCTGGTATAGACTAGTCATTAAAAACCATAACAAGGGAACATATTTCATCAGAATGTGCTGATCTTTACTGACTTCAGCTTTACTTGGTAGTGTGCAACAGGAAGCTGAAACTAGAATTTCATCTGCTAAACTTAAGCAGAAGTTTGGGCGAATGTTTGAAAGAAAGCTGCAATAGGGATGACATCAACAGAAACAGCTAAGTGTAAGTATTATACAGTCTTGAGGGAGGCTTTTGCAAATACTTTTTACTTAGTTTGAACTTTGATTAAAAGTCTAGGCAGTGAAAATTTATAAGAGGCTCCTTTTTATCAAAGAAAAGAGGAGAAATCAAAAGTATCACATATAATTACTCTCCCTTTCCTAGATCCTGGACCCCTCACACTTTGATGCATACTCTGAAGATATTTCAACCTTGATAAAATTTAGGCATGTGTCAGAGAAGTCCTGAGATAATTCCACTTTATGGCCACCCTGCAAACAAGGGCAAGGTCTTTGCATTTTCAGAGGTTTGTGTGCATTTCTGTGCTCGCAACTTTCCTAAGAACTACTCCAAGTCATTGGAAAGATAGATAATTACACTTTTACTGAAGGAAGTCTTATTTAGCCAATTCACTCTAAGGGTCTGACTCTTAAGTGAAGACATTTCATCATGTGGACATGTAAATATTTTTATAAACTTCTTAAAATTGTGTGCTTTGTGATACATGGATAGGCTCTGATGTTTATCAATTCTCAGAGAAAATAGTCATTGTAGAGAAACAGAAATCATCTTCAGTGCAGTCAAAGGCATTCTCAAGAATCTACATGTTTGCAATGCCAGAGATACACTTGGCTGAATATAGACTCAAGCATCAATTTCAAATGAAAAAAGATTTCTCCAGCTGCCGCCACATCTGTTGTCAGGACCTGCTGCTATGCCAGTGAATGCATTTAAGCAATCATTATAAGAAGTAGTCTTTGTCTCTTTGTGCCTACAAGAAAGAAAGATCCATCAGAGTCTGTGAGACAAGAATCTTTCACTGAGGAATATCAAAAGAGGATTTAAATATTAACAGAAGATAGGATGCTAGGATATCAAAATCAGACTGGGAAAAATAGTATTACAATACTAAAACAATGTGCAAATGAACATCTCCAGAAGCTTAAAACAGTATTAGGAAAATTTATGAAAAGTGACTCCAAAAACAGAACGACAAACCTCCAGCCGAAAACAAAAAGACTCAAGTGTAAATTGGCATGTGTTGCTGACTTGAGTTTGTACCTGTTTACTCTTGCTGGACACAAATCCTCAAAGTTTTTTCTACAATATTGTAGTGTTTTTTGACATATATACTATTCTCACAAATTCTGTTTTTAAGCAGTATGTGAATTGAGAAGTAAGGAAGTTCTCCGAAAATGTAAACTGGATGGTTTCCTATGAGGGCATGAAGTTCACCTTATAAACGTGTAAAATCTTGTCAGAGAAACAACTAGTTTACATACACATATATATAAAAAATATTTTTTAAATAGCTAAGATTTTTTTTTGTCACAGTTTTGTAAAAATCTTGGAGAGAGGAGCAGACATACACAGTACGTTACAAACCTTCTATTCAAGGCTTTGATAGGCTGGATAGCTTCCATGCCTGTGGTTGTTACACAGTCTTTAAAACTGCTCAATCCGTGAAGAATACCAATAAAAACAACCCTCTTCAATGATTTTCTTTTCAGGTCAGTTCTTTCATCATGAATTTGCCTTTTGGCATCTTTCTTACTGTATGTTCAGTGCACTAGTCAAACAAATGCAGTGTCACAAACATCATAAAAAGTCAAGCATTCCAAGCTGAACAAATTGGTTTGCACCTGCCAAATACTGCACAATTGTTATTTTGATACATTGAGCATTAAAGCAAAATCCATCAACAGAATAGTTTGAGAGGAAATAAAACGTCTTATCGTCTGGGGAGGCCTAAAAGACCATCTATAGTGGTGGTGAAATTTCTGTGCCATGGTTTAATTTTGAAAGAACATTGTCTCATACTTTCAGTACTAGATTTTAATTCAGATAGTCTTCTGAAGAGATAGAGGTAGCAAACCAGATAATAAAGCTGCTATTACAGCTGTTCTTCCCATGCAGCTGTATCTGCACCTCGGTGCTTCATCTAGGGACTGAGGAACTCTCTATGGTGTGCACTGTCCCTATATCCAATAAACTGATAGTCCTAGTTCCAAGAAGGTTGCTGCCATCTGTGAACAGCAGGAAGCACAGGACTACAAACAAACCTTATCAAAAGGTTTATATTCAACAGACTTATCCCTTTCCTCTTTTCTCTTTCCTGGACTGTCTCTTCTTCATTGACGTACTGCTTTCTAACCTATTTTTACTTACTCCATTCTTAGAGTCCAAAATTCTAATCAGCATCATTCCTTTTGAAAAGGAAATTGGAATGCAATTTGCACTGAAGAGTGTAAATCCATCTTTACTGCAGAAGTGATACAACACACTTCTATCTTACAGAAATTAATTTCGATTTCTCAGTACGACATTCAAAAGAGATCGGTCATAAGGTTTTCTAAAACATGTACATGCATGTACAATATATCCATATAGTTATCTGGACACTTCTCTGAAGTGCATGCCATGGGGACTTAATTAATAAACATTTGGTAGTTATTTTGGTAGCTTTGTGGGATTAGAGCAGCTTCAGTGTATAACAGAAACAGGAGCTTTACCACGAAGAATTTTCCATACATTTTTGGTAAAATGAGAATTCTTCTTTTTCAGAAGGTGAAGGATTTGTGTTTCACTAATTACTGTGCTGGTGTTTCAAATGCCAGTCGTGTCTAGAAATCCTAAGAAAATGAACCAGAAAAGGGTAGGGCTTAAACTTAAAGCTACAAATGGGATGCCATCCTCCTGCAGACGCAAAACATCGAGGCCAGTTCATAAAAGTTCCTGTTTCACACTGAGGTCTTTGGAGCACTGGCTATGATAAGCGTAATTCTGGCTTTCCTTGCCAAAACTCCAATATGGAAAGAGTTTTTTGAGTACTATGATCATATAAGGCACAATACATGATTATGTGAGTTTTGCCCTCTTTTGTGATGAAAAGGAGATCCTCAAAGTAGTAGCAAATGGAGGATATCTGCTTTACTTTACATTAGCCAGCCTCTATCTATCAGTGGAGTTAAAAAACATAAAAGTAAAAGTGGGGTGAATATTAGACCTTGTTCCAAAATCTGTTTTCGCAGGCTGTTTTTAACTGGTGCAGTGAAACTGCAAAGTACATGCTGTGTTACTATAGCAGTTCTCAGTTATATTTCAGAAACATCAAAGGTAACATGTCTTGTATTTCTCCTTTGGATGTGGAAATTGAAATAATAACAATGAGATGTGTTTCTTTTAACTTTCTGCATGACTGAGCTCACTAATTATGGAAGCTTAGTGTTGATGAATAGGTTAAGCTCAGCTGAAAATTAGTCTTTGCTCCCCAAGAGTTTATTTGACTCAAGAAATTTCTTATATTCTTAGATTAACTGATTTTCTTAAGCGCTTAAGGAACCACATGCACTTATGAATAGCCAGTGCAAACAGAAAAATTTGCCATTTAATTTTGCTTATTTGCTTTTCTCTCTTGCATCTTAGCAAAATATATCAGTCTGGTTTTCTCTGGTTTTCTGGTTTTCTGAGAAGACTCAGAAGTTCTTCTCATTGTGCCTACTCTTCATGGTTGGTATATCTTTATAAGACAGAAACACAGCATAATAATTGTGTATTTAAATAGAACACCTTTTTGCAGTGCTATAAATACCAAAATAGCACAACTTCTGTGTTGGATTGTGTCAATTATATGAACACTTCTAAAACAGATTCCAGTTCTTACCTAAAATACGTGCCTGTGTCTTCTTTAACCCCTCTTTTTGTCTATTTTCTTTTCTTGTTGTTAACTACTACTAAAGACCTTTCTTTAGGACTCCCATTCAGAACTTTAGATGGCCAGAGAAAGAGTCCCACCACGATGAAGAATGAACTAGACTGGCTATGAACCAGAGACTGTTTTGTCTTTGTAGTACACTTCTTTTTCACTCACCAATCCTAAAAGTATCCTTACCAGTCTGCTATAAGTGCTCCTTTAAACAACTGGCCTTTATGTGCAGAGGAGAATCATTTCCCTAGCAACCCACTGCAAACAGTGGCATCCATAGGTAGCTCCTGCCTTTTGCATTTGCGGTGTAAGGGGAAGCTGCGCACTTCCATCAAACTCTGAGGTGCACCTGTGAAAAGTAAGAACAAACCCCAGCCTTTGAGCCCTATCCAAGATCAGCATTTCTTCTGAAACAGTTTCCTTTTGTGTGTTATTGCCAGACATAGAAATTGGAATTGCATGGAAAACACCATAGTTAATTCAGCAATATTCTTTGCCAAGGAGGAAGAGGGGAAATCAAGAAATGTAAGGGCTGGTACGAAGGAACAAGGCTGCTTTGTACTCAGAGACTAAAGTGCATCCTGTAATAATAGGTTCATGGTCCTAGTAGAAGCAAATTCACTATTTCCAGTGCGAACAGGAATGGTCACCATCTCTCTGTAACTCATGGTACGAAGGGGTCAGTTTCTCCAGGGCTCTTACTTTCAGAAGAAAATGTCTTATTTAATTTGAGCAGAATCCATTTCTATATTCACAACATGAATACCCAATAGAGAGTGATACATTTTGATTGCAAGCAGCTGTTGCCATCTGATCAGGGGATATATTACAAATATTTCAGCAAATGTTTCTCCTCCTCCTCTTTTCCCCTTAAGACTCTGACATTGATGCATGACTGGGAAATGTATTCATATGTGAAGAAACTCCCCATGTCAAAACATCAGGCAGCAGGCAGTACCATTTCACAAGCACATACATCAAACAGCACCTGTTAGATTTTAAACTCTGTTCTCTAAAACCTTGACTAGATGGAGTGGCAGGAGTGGTGTGTGTCTTAGACTGTGAAGTTTGGAGGTGATGAGGAAGTTCAGTCCCTGTTGACTGAACCTGAAACAAAAAGCTCCCTGTAAGCAAGAAGCTAGACCTTCATTATCTCTTTCCCTAGGTGCTCCACTGAGAACAGCAGTGTTGAATTCAGAAATGTGATACTACTGCAGAAACAGGCTCTCTAGAAGTATTATTTTTGAGTGCTAGAAAATATTTTCTGCTGTAAATCAAGAAGAGGGAAAGAGCCTTAAAATCTTTGAGAGAGAAGAATGAATTGTTTAAACAAAGTCCCCAACTCAGATCCAGAGGGGAGAGAGCAATCTACAGTGACAGAGCTCCTAATCCTTAGTTTTAATTTGATCCACTACTTTCTTAACTTTGCCTGTAAACCCACTGAGGCAAAAACTGCTTGCTCCATTTCATGCTGTTACTCTTCAACACAAGTAAGGTGAGCAGGATGTGAACAATGCTGCTTTTCTGTGGAATGGATGTCATTTGCATACATTAAGTTTAATACTAGACCCAAATTCTGCCTTAGTATATTCTCAGGTTCTCATTCAAAGGTAAAAATATACTCCACAATTGCTTAGTTACCATGCTCTTCAAAGAGGAAGTAAATCAGAAAACTTTGATGCAGAGAGTTCATTTTTAAAAATTTTTTTTAGTTGGTGTGCACAAAAGAATTAGCAAGGTGCTATGTATCTCCAAACCAGGTTTGCAGTCTATCAGCTCCCATCAGCTCTTCCTAGAAAAAATTCTGCATCATTCAGAATACTGACTGTATGGAAAAGGCAAGCATCCAGCATCTCACTTGATATCTCTAGGCAGTTTGCTGCAAGATTAATTTCTAGTTTTAATGAAAATAAGCAATATTAACCTAATGTGGTTTTTAACCAGAAAGTGTACAGTCCTTCAGCACATTCCATTCAAGTCCCAGGTGACTCAAAAGCACATCAGAATAATCACTGGTGAGTACAGAGATGGTCATTCTGATTATTCTAGAAAATTGTAGTTTCATAGTATNAGAGCTACACAATCACCACCGGACTTTCTGAGGAGGACCAGACTTTTTTCTACAAGATCACCGCTTCAACAGAACCACTTCAAAGAGAACTGCAGCTATCACCTAATCGGACTGCTACCACCACCCTGCCCAGCAGGGTGTCAGGTCATACCCTGACTCTGTCAGGTTAAACCAGTGTTTTCTGTATTATTGCTTTGTCATATATATATATATTAGTAAGGGAACTGTTATTCCTATTCCTCATATCTTTGCCTGAAAGCCCCTCAATTTCAAATTTATAATAATTCGGAGGGAAAGGGGTTGCATTTTCCATTCCAAGGGAGGCTCCTGCCTTCCTGAGTAGACACTTGTGTTTCAAACCAAGACAATACAGTAAACACTGTATGATAATTTTTCTAAACATTTCTGGTCAAATAATATAAATACACATAGGTCACGTCTAGTAATACTATATTAATCATCTACACTTACATCAGATGGCACCTGTCACTGATACCAGGAAATAGCCCATTACAAAAAAAAGACAAACAAAAACCAACCAACCAAAACCTGTGTGCATAAAATATTTGTGCATCTGCTAATATGACTGATAAAGGTACAGGCTGGACCCTGATTTCTGATCTTTATGTGTAACTTTTGTTTACTTCAGCACCTGGGAGGTGATTTCTGCAGTAGATTCCTCCAAGCATAAGGTGTTACACTTGCTTACTCTAGAAGTGAAAGCTAATCATGCTCTCATACATTACATTTAAGCTGCCCTCACTTTCTCAGCTGGAATGAATCCCATTAGAAACTTTGCCCTTATGGTGTCTTCTTTGTGCTCTTCATTTCTTTTGCTGTTCAGCTGTTCAGAGGATGTAAAGTGTGCTTGTGCTTATTAGATTTGACCCTAGAGAGAAATATTGCTAATAAGGATCTCAGACAACTGTCAAGCATAAGATTATTTGCTGGATTTGTTCTTAAAAATCCTAATCCCTTTCTTCTTGGTAGGTCTGTGCTAACCTAAGTTTCCACAACAAGTATTTGCAAGTTTTTAAAATTTTACTGCCTGGGAAACTCTCCGGTACATTCTTCATCATCTTGGGTAAACGAGAAAGCTTGTTTTTACGAGATAAAAGTTATTCAGCCTGTTTAATGAAGTTTTAGAACAAACAAACAAAAAAAGGAATTTAGTAATAAAATACAAAACAAATGTGGGAAGAAATATGAAATGCAAAACAGGCTTCTAGGAAATAATTTTAATATTTTTAGAAAAAAAATACTTCTAATTTATTCTCTCTAAATGCAACATTTTTATTATAGACTGAAAAGTAAATATGCAGCTAAATGACATCTGATGAAAGTGATTTTCATGGCTGTGCATACGACAGAGATAAATGTATGGAGCATAGACAGGTCTGGCGTCTGAATAACCTCCTCAGAAACAAAGTTCAAAGCAGTATGAAAGAGACAGACCACTCAAGAACTATGAGGAGAAAGTGTCATATGATGTTGCATAGCTTGAAATATGCCTAACTATAAATACAACATACATTAACCAAGAAGCTTTCATGTAAGAAATAATCCATAGTTACTGTCTATATATAGCAGCTCTAACTTTGTTTCCTTTTTACCAGGAAATAGTTTTTATCTATTAATATTTAATGCTACATGAACCCTTTAACAATGACAGACTTTATCTTGTGTACTTGGACACTAGTGTCGCAGAGAAGAAAACCCTTTGTTTTTCTCTGCATGTCAGAGCTCTAGAAAAGTAAGTGAGAATCTCTGCTTTTCTAGCTGACTGTCCTGTCAAAACAGGGCTTGAAAATGTAAACCAATACACAGTAGGCTATTTCTGTTACTGCATTTTTCTTACAGATGGCTGGAGAGCAGAGGAACAGGCCAATAAATGACTTATATACAAATATGTACAAAGGAATGCACAGAAGCCCTTCAGTCAGAAACCCCTTACATTTGCAGTTAACTTAACGTAATCTTCCTGGTTATTTCTCCAAACCTGTAGGCTCGATCTTTGCTTTGTGGACAAGAATAGGTTTACATTTTTGTGGAGGAGGAAGGACATGTTTTGCAGGCTCAGACAAGCTCTGAATACTAACTCATGGGTGCAACCTATATATACATTTTGAAAGACTTTCTCTATCCATTTTTGGTCAAAATTGTCTTCTTTCCTTCTTTCCTTTCCTTACTCATCCTGACAAAACCTGCGGTGTTTCTGAATATTTGGGTTTGATATTTTGTTTCTCTGGGCACCATCTGAGAAATGGATGGTCATATTAGAATATTTATTAGAATATCTGTTTAGGATGATGTTGAGGGATGTATCTTGATCCTGGTAGGACACTGTGTCATTAATGCTACCTAAACAGCACTTTTTAGATTTCTGAAATGGAAAAATTATCATCTTTATATTGTTCAAATTGAAGTTACTCATGATGCCTTAATTTTTAATGTGCTACTTTATGGATTTTGTGAAATCTGAAAACATTATATTTTTCTTTTATATTGTGTACTTATTTTATATATATTAATATTTGTCTTAAGTAAACATCAATAACATGAAGTTGTTCATTATATGGAAGTGATTTCCATGGTGATAACATAAATGTAAAGCCATCAAAACAAAGTAATGCTCTGCAAACAAGCACTTCAGTTCTTTCCATTCAGGAGTGGCATAAGGGCTTCCCTGGATTAGAGCTTCTCAGTAAATTATTTCTCTCTTCTGCATCCTGTTACCTTTCCCAGACTCGTGGCTTTCTCCACCAGCCTTCTTAAGGCCTGATGCTCCTTGCCATTTTACGTCTCTTCATCCCCAGGGATACTAACTGAGGCCATCACATACTGTAACATTTCCTTTGCTACTGCTGACAACCTCAAAACATGCCTGAGCATGAAGGTTATTTTTCATGTTTAATGAGGTGCCGTGATTATACCGGAATTTCTAGTGTTTGCCATGATGTTAAACAGTCACCTTGTCTGACACTGTAGATGAACTTTATTTGCAAAGTAAATATTTTCTCAGAGGTTTCAGTTCCCAAAGAGCAAATTTGAAGCTGCCCAGCGTTCAGCTGTACTGGTGTATGATTGCTCACTGGGCCATGTGCTCTATTGTGCAACACTCTTCAAACCAAGGGCCAAACTAAAACACATAATTATAGTCACCTAGGTGACACTTGGCAACTGTGTCATTTATCTCATTATCTGGCAAGGGTGACTATTCTATACTATACTGTACCATGTATTCTGTGCATCCACCAGTCAGTCCACATTCAACAGGTCTTTGGAGTCTAAAGTTTTCCACCAGGTTAAAAAGCTTAATGGAGATGAAAGCATTGGACTGGGTTCTATCTGCACTACATCAAAATCCCTGCAGCTGATTAGCCTTGGGGCAGGAGGGTGCAGCTGGCTACTGCTCAGGGAGCCCAGACAAAGGGCACAAGTGGAGGGTGGTGGCCCATGCAAAAAAGTGAGCTTTATCCAAGTCATCTCATTTCTTCACCTTTCAAATGAAGAAAAGTTATAGCTTTGTTCACAGTGACACTGGGAAATAAGGACATTAGCTGCTTGTAAGGTACTTGGAATTTCTCTGATTGAAGATATTGTGGAAGTACAAATTGTTTATTGTGCCTACAGATTATACATACCTGTGGGCTTGGCTTGCATAGAATAAATGATGCGTTACTAGCACTGGCCAATTAACTGATTTTAAGGGTGTAAAGCAGACAAAGCACTCTGCCCTTAATATATGCTAAAATAATTTAGTTTCACCCTGATTTTTCTCTCTGCTTTTAAACAGGTGGGTGATGTGACCTTGTAGCCTTTTATCCCTCTAAAGTATCTGACCTTTTACCCTATTTTCTTAATGCATTTATAGCTGGAAATTATATTTATTGGACAAAAAATCTACTCTCTCATTCTATTATTTTCTTTGTAAAAAAAAAATGATTATAACAATACTAAAAGTTTTATTGTATTAGTAAGTGGAACACTATTTTTTCCCTATTAAAAGTCTGATTTAAAGTATTTACTTTCATGTTTTTATAACTCTGTCCCTTGCCCCGAAAAATCACTGACTTACCATTAAGTCTATTTTTTAATTACCAGGGTTCTTAAAAAAAAAAAAGATTAATTTTCTGCTGAAAAAAAAACTCAATAAAACTTTAAAAACTGGGGGAATGAAGTGTAACCATTTTCATTCTCAATATGTCCCTGAAAGCATGGTCTGCTGTTATTCCTGTGGCTAAACTGTCGACAGGTGTGTCTTCCATCTCTCAAATTTGCTGTAAATGATACAGACATCTTTGGTGTGATGAAAAACTAATCACCACTGAGAAACAGACTTTCTGTTAACCCAGTTCCACTTGATTAGAAGCTCTTTTTCATATAAGGCTTTTTAAAGAAAGCTTCCCCTGTGTGTAAGTAGAAGGAACTCTTATTTTCTCGATAAGCTTAGCTGTAGAAGTAGGGATAGCAGTTGCTGTTTGCAAAATAAGTTTCTTCCTTTACACCGTGAAAATTTTCCCTTAGAAACACAATGTCATTAATTAATGACATTAATTAATGCCACTTTTCACATATGATACAATAACATATCCCTATCTGTGTTAAGACTGTAGATACGCCTGGAGAACGACTTCTTCCAGGGGCTCACCACTGAGCAGGGGTCAAGCAAGTCGTCAACATTGTAAGATAGGCAGCCATAAGAGCCATTACAGGGGATCTGCTGGCTTTGCCAAGAACAGGGAAAACAGGGACACTCAGGAGACAAGAGCTCAAAGCGTGAATGAGTACAAGAATGAAGGTGTTACACACCTTTGAATGGTACCCACAATGCCGCTGTCCCTGTAAACTGCTCACTTAATAGACAGCTTGGGAGGGGTTGTTCTTATTTCAGAAAGACAGAGTTCTCTCCTGTCACTACTTATATTAGGCAATTAACTTCAAACCATAGGAAACAAACAGCATATTACATTTAGGCAGAAGACTTTCGTCAAGCAGAGTCCTTTCACTTACCAGCCTCGGCAAAGAGCCTCACTATGTATTTTGTATGATTAGTCCTTAACATGAAATACTGACAAAAATGCAGATTCTGTTTGAAGATAGTATCAGGATTTCTTGTGTGGGATCTAGCTCTTAAACAGCAACTCAGCCTGTTGTTTACTGAATTATGCTCTCTGTTCATATGTTTCAACACAGAGCAGACCTTGAAAAGACAAACTGTTTATTTGTAAGGTGTTTTAGGTATTTCACAGAACTTGACAGAATATACTCCTTCATATATTTGCATTGTAATAGTATTAAATAATTTTTGAAGGGAGTAGAGAAGAACCAGAGGCCCCAGAATTCTCTGGATTTTTAGGCCTCTGATGCCCTCTGATACCAAGTGCCACCCATGCAGTCTTTTTTTCATGCTTATATCTAGATAACTCCTGAAGTTAGAGTGAGGGACAAGGAGAAAAAGATAATGTCCTTCCTCCCTTCCTCCCTTCCTCCACTCACCCATCCCTCTGCCTGTCCCACAGGTATTGTTTCCAGACACTTAGAGAAGCTACAGTCCAGTTTTTGGCAAGCAGCAGAAGGCACTGGACAGAGAGCCGCTGGAGGAGTGTCAGGGTGACTAAGTCCACATTGCCATGGTTGCAGGTCTTGTCGTCCTTCCTGCTTCTGGCAGATATGCAACTCCATCTCTCTGCCCACGTTTGGCTGCCAGCTTGAGGATTCAGCTAGCCCCAGACACTTCAGCTGTAACAAGGTTATGAGAGCTATGACAGATTCATCTTCACCTATTGATCCCTAAACATGCAGTAAGCACTGAAGCTACCAAAGTTTGTATTTCAATTTCTTGAGATGAAAGTGTCCAGTGACTCCACTAGACACTGTTACACAGACCTCCAAAGTCTACTTTTTTCCTGTTACTTCCCAGCAGACTATAGCCTTTTGTCCCTTTCTTTTGGGAAATCTGCTTAGTGCTTTTTCTGGCTCCAGGATCAGGGCACATGGGATTTCTTCTCACAAAGTGATTTGTTCAAGCTAAGAGCTAGCCCTGGCACCAACATGTCTAAACACTCTTTAGTTTCCTTGACTTTTCTCATCATTTAGATTATGCAAATTCAGGTTCCACAGACTTTCTTTAGAGCCACAAATTTATGCAAATATTTGTCTCTTTCTGGGGCTCAGTACTTCAGCTTTAGTGTCCATCTTTCTCAGATTTCCCATTCATCTTTTGCAATTCATCGTGAGAACTACTTGGGGCTGCCTTTTTATCATTAAATGTATTGCTCTAGCCAGTAGACAAACACTACTACAAGCTAAAACAAATCCAAATGTTAATCCACTGTGAAACCTTCGGATGTTAGTACTGGTTTCTAGAAGCACCTCTAGTTGCACTTCAGAGTTGTAGTGCAACTTGTGGAGGATTCTGGGTTTGTTTGTTTACGTGGGTTTTTTTAGGAAGGGCTCCCACATATTCCTCCTGTGGGATAAGAATGGAGTGTTTGAGCATATGACAGTTTAAACAAAGCTCCTGCCTCACCGTGGAGAAGGCAGGCAGCAGTCCTTAGCAAGCACAGACTACAATAACATTTTCTGCATAGCTTTTATTTTGCTGTGGAAAAGCTGACTGAGCAATTTCACTATTTCAATGCCAACATGATGTGATGGGTTTGGCTGGGGTAAAGTTAGTTTTCTTCACAGTGACTAGTTTGGAGTTTTGCTTTAGATTTGTGCTGAAAATGGTGTTGATAACTTGGGGTTGTTTTCATTACTGCTGAGCAGGGCTTGCACAGCATCTTTTGTGCTCCTCACCCAAGCAGTGATTGGGCTGGGGGTACACAAGGATTTGGGAGTGGACACAGCATGGACAGCTGACCCCAAACGACCAAAGGGATATTCCAGACCATATGGTGTTATGCTCAGCCAAAAAGCTGGGAGAAGAAAGAAAGGGGAGGGTGGGCGTTCAGAGCAATAACATTTGCAACACATGGGAAAGCCAAGTGAGTTTAAATACACTTCCCTGTTTATGCTTTATGCTCCATCAGGATTGCATTAGCCTCAGGATCCTGTTGTCCATTCAAAGACAATATCAGAATATCTGTTATACTGCACAGAGAGAAAACTTCAAATGAAGGCTTTAATAAGCCTCATTCTTACTCTCCTGGAGACAAGAAATTCCCTGCAGAAGTTTCTGGAATTGGGTGCTTTTCATTTATATATGTCCCTGCAGTAATGAATAGTAGAAATGCCCTTTATTTACATTTATTTAATTTTGCTGCTTTTTGTGCTTCTTCCTGTGGCACTAGACTAGGAAGTTTTCAAAGGCACTTTTAGAAATTCTTTACTGAAATTTCCATTAACATTTCCTAAGTGAACGTGATCAGCAGGAACTGATCCCTCATTTGTCTCCTAGTAGACATATTTGCCATGAAATGGCTAAATCTCACCTTCTCCGAAGACTCTAGAGAGATATTCAGCCATAAAAACCCTAGTGACCATCTGTCATCAAGTACAGGATAATTTGCGGAGATGGTGAGTACTTGCAGGTATTTTTGCCACCAGGAAATAAGGGAATGCTGAGCATTCTTGGCTACGGAAATCAATGAAATCTATGTTGTGCACCTTGTATCATGCTCTAGTAAAGCTAATCCTTTTGAGAAAGTCAGCTCCTCCCTCATTTAAAATGGACACCTACAATTAATGCACTCTTCTGAACACTTTGATTTCACCATGACCTATCTCTCCCCATCTAAGACTAGGAAAATAACAACACTTCATTTGATGGAGATTGTAAGGATAAAGGCAGTCCTTACAAAGCTCTTGGATAAGGTAGTGCGGAGAATTATAGAAAAATCTACAGAAGAAAACAATGATTCTGCATTGAGCACAAGGATGGACTGACATATAACAAAAAGCAAGGGTGGTGACTATGAATTCAGAGATTGCAGTACAGTCTGCGAACTGAAGAATATAGAATGTTACAGGGGGGAAGACTGTATAGAATTTTATTGTCAAAAAACTATGTAAAGGCAGAGTAATTGACATTTTATCCTCTTGAACCTTATTGCGGTCAGCAAAAGAGTTTCTTCAGATTTTAGGAAGCTCTGGCTTCAAACCAGGGGGTCAAGATGCAGATCCCAAATGAGATTATGAAAGTGGTGTCAACAGAAGGTCCATGCACTGCTCTTTCACTGTGCGTGGAAAATTGTGCAGAAACCTTCACTCCACAGAGAAATTTCACACCTTTTTCTTTGTCTTTTGGTGGAGACATCTGGGCAGGGTGGGCATGTAAATAGGCTCACTGCAAATTCAAATAAACTCAGAAGTTATTTGGGAAATTTTGGGAGTATTTGGGATAGAGTCAACCACTTTGTGTTTCACTCAATAAAAACGAGAGAAAGATTGTGTCTAAAGACTGAAGAAGGAAAGAATAACCCTTTCTGCTTATTAAAATTCATCCTTAAATCTCAGCGATCATTTAGAAATGAAAGCACTTATTTACACATTTGTTTATATGTAACTTACAACAAAAGAGGTTTTGAAACAACAGTAAGGCAGAGTGTAGTGCCTGCATCAGCTCTGCCTCCTAACAGAGGAAGTCAAGAGAGTTTCCTTTCTGAGTGTCAGCATTGAAAATCTTCAAGCCACAATTTTGTTGTGTTAGGTAGGAAAAGTAATTTACAGCCTTTAGAAATGCATATTTTATTGCATGCTGAGGAGAAGCTTCAGTGGCCTCTTAGCACTGTGATGTATAAAAAGATTCACTTAATAAGTCCCAAAAATAAAATAGAGCTAATTAAAACTCCAGTATGAATGTCATGCTGCAAGTTTTCGTCAGAATGCAGGATCAAGAAAAAGTTTTAAATAGGAGTAAGATATTCCAAAAATATATATGAGGAGTCAGGTGTGTTTCATACGTACTAAAAATAGTATGTGTGATGGGTTGACCCTGGCTGGATGCCAGGTACCCATGAAAGCCACTGTATCACTCACCTCCTCAGCTAAGCAAGGGATAGAAAAATACAACTAAAAGCTCATGGGTTGAGGTAAGGGCAGGGACAGATCACTCACCAACTACTGTCACAGGTAAAACAGACTCCAGGGAAATAAATTCATTTAAATTATTACCAATCAAATCAGAGTAGAATAACGAGAAAATAAAAACTAAATGTTAACTTCCTACGCATATTTCCTCTCAGGATTTATTTTCCTCACAAATTCTGCACCTTGGCAGCAGCACAGGGAATGGAGGCTGTGGTCAGTTCACCACACCTTGTCTCTACTGCTCTTTCCTCCTCGAGGGGAGGACTCCTCACACTCCTCCCCTGCTCCAGCATGGGGCCCCTGCCACGGGAAACAGTCCCCCATGAACTTCTCCAGCCTGAGTCCTACCCGCATCCTTCACAAACTGCCCCAGCGTGGGTCCTTCACACAGGGTGCAAGCCCTCAGCAACAGGCTGCTCCAGCGCAGGGTTCCCATGGGGTCACGGCCTCATCTGGGCATGTCCAGCTGCTCTGGCTTGGGGTCCTCCATGGCTGCAGGGGCACAGCTGCCTCTCCATGGGCTGCACCACGGGCTGCAGGGGAATCTCTGCTCCTGCCCTCCTTCCTCACTGACCTTGGTGTCTGCAGGGCTGTTCCTCTCACATCTTCTCACTCTCTTCTCTGGCTGCAGTTGCTGTCAGGCAGGTTTTCCCCCCCTTCCTAAATCTGTCTCCCCAGAGGCACTGCCATTGTTGCTGATCCCCTTGGCCAGCGGCGGGTCCCGCTGGCGTTGGCTCTGTCAGACACAAGGGAAGCTTCGAGCAGCTTCTCACAGGAGCCACCCCTGCAGCCCCTCCTGCTACCAACACCTTGCCATGCAAACCCAGCACAGTATTTGGAAAGCGCGTAGATTCGTAGTGCTCAGGGCAGAGGAGGAGGCTGTGTTTCACGCTTAGGGTAAAAAACTTGTGTTACAGTACTGTTTCCTGGTCATCGTCTTCCACAGGCACGTTCAGAAAGGCTTTTTCTTTTCCCTGCTGCACTTCCTCTCCTGGTCTTTCACAGGAACATACACAGGGAGCAGCTTCCTCACAATTCCTTGTTTGTATCCCAGACTGTGCTACCTCCCATATGGGAGAAGATATTAACATACCACTTTCCCTGAGAAGGAAGCAGAGGCAGAAGAGATGCAGTGATTGCAGGAAGTCAAATGTAATTCATTTTTCAAGGGTCATGCTACCAACACTGCCATTTACCTCACCAAGTCATTATGCCATAAGCCTTTCAGTTTTCTGAATCTATTATTTCAAAGACTCTAACTGCTCATGTTTGTCTGACGGCGATATTTGTCCTTTGAAGGAGTGCTTTAAAGTGCAATTCCTTTGATACGAATGTGTACGTGAAGTAAGAGGAAAGAAAAAAAACAGGAAACACCAAAGTGTGGTGGTATCCACATTCCTCTTCTATACTTGCAAAGCTGACCCAAACATACTCAGATAGAAATGATAAATAAAACTAATGAGAATTAGGAAAAGAGGAGGGGAGGGGAGGAAGTTGTTCCTGCTCTCGTGAGTCAATTCAGGTCTGTGCATTCTATCAAGCACCATTTTCATTAAGACATAAGCTGGAAAGGTCCTATGATTCATCATGTATGTTCAAGTAATGCTGCTGAGGGCGTCACAAATATATATATAGGAGACAATAGACCCCAAGGTTTTAGTATATGGGTAAAATATTCTTTCATTAAATGAATTTCAGTCAGTCTGACCTATTTTTGAACCATTTAAAGTAAATTATATGATTTCAAGTTCTTTTTAGAGAACTCAAAACCAGCTGTAATTTTTTTAGTAATATTTGCAGTCAACTCTTACCAAATGGAAGTGAATTAGTTTTTTTCCTTTCAAAAATTATGTATAACTATATCACATTCTTTCCTTTATAAAAGCAGATCTCATTCATGCTTTTAGTGTTACTTCTTGTTTTAATATTAGGCATGAAACTATCAAAAGTTCCTTGAACAGAGCCATGGAGTTTTAACAGGTCAATTCTAACATGGTCAGTCCTATGAATCAATAAAAATCAGTATAGTTTACTATAAACACTTTAAACCGATCGTGGCAATCTTCTTCCTCCTAAATGCTTCAGTAATACTGTTGTATCTTCATGTGCCAGTGTCATCGAACATTATCCATGGGCCTTGAGACATAAGAAGTGCTAAATAAGAAAATTAAGAGCTTGATGTGAGATGTCTTGGGCAAATTTAAGGTAGTAATTAGTGAAACCCATCACTTCTCACTTAGCACTGCCTGTTCAATTTTTTTCACCTCAGCTCTTTGGTTGTCACTTTTCTGCCATGACTTAGCATAAGTAATCAAACTGCCTTTATCTATTTGGAACCTACTTTCAGAAATACTAATTTCCATATGGAAGATCAAAACATTGTTGATGGAATATGCCAAAAGGGTTTCTTTCATGAGTTTCCTCTAGATTGCTCCTCCAGAGATCGCAACCTTCATCAGTACCATAGGCAGATGAAATTGATTTATTTGCATTCTATTTGCATAAAATGCATTCATACCTGACTACAATGGGTACCTTTACCACCCCTTTTGCAAAGTGATTTTGTCTGGCTCCACGTGAAGATGAAACCCCTTCCTTCAGGGAGACACAGCTGCAGAGAAAAGAGGCAGCATAACAAAGCTCTTCCCTGCCATAAAGGACTGGAACACTGAGAGCACATGCCCTGCCCAGCACAGACATTCAGTTCAACTTTATTGTTCAGAGACAGAAAAAAAGGGCAGGAAGATGCTGGGAAGAAAAAAGATCTCTGTGCCTGTTCACCATAGCATCCTGAATAACATTTTATTTGGCTAGAGCCTGTTGTACAGAATTTACACAGTATGAAGAAGGCACTGTCCATCTGAGTCCACATGTTTTTCTAGGATACCCCCATTAAAATCAAGTGTACATTAATTAAAGAGTTAGAAAGTCTATTTGATACTATGTTAGTTTATAACATAAGAAATGAAAATGTTACATTTTCAACTTTATAGATACTTTAGGAAACATCTATCTTGTGAAAGCTGGCAAATTTTTTGGCTCAGCCTGTGAGGGCGATGAGTTTATCTCAGTACCAGTGACTGAAATTGGTGGTTTGGGACTGATTAGTCTGAGCAACCCATTGGCAAATTTGAATGAAATAAGTGATTCATGACTTAGGGAGAGAGCATAATGTCAGTAATGCAAATTCCTACAGCAAAAAATAACACAGAGGCAGTGAATTTCTCCTAGACTTACCTTACTGGCCTATACAATGGCAGAAGAAACACTAAGGAAGTCTAAGTGACTGCTGTGTTTTAAGATAAACATCAGAGTAACTATTAAGGCATGCGACATCACATTAAAGTGAAGTTTCTTACTCAATCAGAATAACACACAATTTTCAGACAATAAAAGTTGTGGTTTTGAGTGCGGAAAACTCACTTGCCCAAGGTATTATTGAATGAGAATACCCTTGGCAAAGAGCTTAAAATGTGAAAAAGGCAGTGATAAGGAAGATGTTAATTAATTTTACTTCTTCCTCAGAATATACCGCTTTTCTGCATTAGCATTGTAAGTAATTGAGTAAACCCTTGAGGCAAACATCCTTGGTCCAGAGATTGTTTGTAAAAGCAGTAATTTTAGGAAATAAAACCGAAAAACTGAACAAATAGATATAGTAAGTGGAGTGGGAATGTGCAGTTCTAAGCCAAAGGTCACCAAAGCTAAATACAAGGCAGGGTTCATACCTCCTGTTGTACTTTACCTAAATTCATGTTATTATTTTGTAGTGATTTGTTCTGCTGGGAAATTAAAGTACAGTTGACCTCCTTCTCCTTCCAATATTTAATTTTAAATTTAAAATGCCAAAATGCAGTTGTCTGTTAGATAAAATTACACTGTAAAGGGTATTAGTTGAGTCAAAGCTCACTGCCATGACTTGCACATCAGTTATTTTCTCTATATTAGCATATTGCACGTAATTCTTTTTCATCCAGATGTCAAACAGTTAAATTGTGTTTACACATAAAATGTCATCTGTGATACTCAGACAGCATGGACTGTAATTTTGATTTACAGAAGAGGGTGTTATGCACCAAGTCCAAAAAAAACCCTTAAGGTCAAATGATTTTGTAGTTTAGGGAAGTGTGAGTCTGTGTCTCTGTGGGGTTGATTCGGGTTGTTTGTTTGGGTTGATTTGTTTCTTTCTTTCTTTCTTTCTTTGACATGGAAAAGAAGACCCATACGACTGCTTTGCTCCATTTCTTCATCCCCACTATTCACAATGACATTTCTTTTTGGTCAGCTTTCACTGAGTTTGACAGAGAGGAGGGGTCTTAAAGAGATGAGGTTTCCATTCATTTAATGCCTTTGACAGCTAAGCAAATATTTGTAGCCCTAATACGGGACCAGTTTTAGGCACAGAAGTAGGAAAACCAGCCATACGCGTTTGGCAGCTCCAACTCAGTGCAGGACATTCTGCACTTTCTCTCCTGAAAACGCTTCTTCATTTCTTCTTTTCTCATAAAATATTGGTTTTGCTCTGCCATACTTTTCTCTTACAAACTCTAACCATGGAGAAAGAGAGGACATCTTTACATGTGTAAAATCTCTTGAATTCATGGGTTAAGAAGATAGGGAACTGGAAAAATGGGAGTGCATAAGAAACTGCTTTCCAGGTGTTGCAGGAAGAAAACTGTAGGTACGTGGCCACAGACTTGCGGGAGGGAAGGAGGAAGGGTGAAGCATTTCAACACAGCAGTCCAGAGTATTAAGCAGGTCCCATGCCAGTGCCAGAATAACAAAAAAGAAGCAGGTGAGGGCAGAGTGGGTTAGAAAACAGAGGCAGCAGCCTGTGCAACACAGTAGGAAAAACCTCAAGTTGCAGAGGTGACCTCCTTCTCTTGTGCAGGTGTCTTCCACTGGAGCACAATGGAGTGATCCATCTCCAAGAACTATTGCAGGAAATCTGGCAATCCTGTTGCAGATAAACTGCTGTTAATGCAATTTCCACTCACACTTGGGGAGCATCCAGCAAGATGACACATGCTGAGAAAAGTCTTAGAAGCAGTTGTTTGCCAGCCTAAGAAGCCAAAGAGACTAGGTTTTTGAGCATTATGAAGGGATTGTTTTGATTTTCTTTGTCATCTCCTGGAGTCGCAATGATCTGAGAAGACCAAAACTTGTTTCAGTACGCTGAAGAGCTGAGGTGCTGTCAGTGACTGTAGCAGCTGCATATTTCACCTATTCAACATTGGTGTACAAGCAGAGCATGTGTTTTAAGCAGGAGACTCACATGGGAGCAAAAGGGAAAAAATATGTAGTGGCAACTTGGTCCTTCCAAGTGAAAAAGTCTGAGCTTGACTTCAGACACGCAGTTTCAGCATTGCTTAATTTACTGGAATAATTCACCTTTTTAAAGATAAGCGTGTGTCTGTATGCTTTGCCGCATGAGGTGCATTTTAGCAAGACGTTGCATCCTCAGTTACCCCATTTACACTGGCTAAAATGACACATCATTTTAGTGAGACACAGCTTTAGCCAATGAAACAGTAAACTGAAGCACAGTAAAAATGAAACCTTGTGATGCTGATTTGTATAGCAGTCACTCATCTTGCTGGTATCTCATGGAATACCCCATGGAAAAATACGACAAAACCCAAATCATTGTGGGATATCTGGTTGCTGAAGTATTTATCTGTCAAATGTTTCTTCAGTACAGCTCGCCATGGCTCAGGTATTGCTTTCTTCTGGAGACATGTTAAAGAGGAGCTAATGAAAAGTAAATAAAGGCTTGTCTTCTATATAGTCTGATTTTCTTTGTGTTTTATTTCTTTCCAGTGTTTCTAGGGAGGGGGTTGGTTTGGGGGGTTCTGGTTGCTTTGTTGGGGTTTTTTTGTTACTGGCTGCTGTGGTAGGAGTCCTGAATGCTAGTCACTGTTATCAGCCACTTGGTTCAGTTCCAGGAAGTCACACTGAGCGAGCCACTATGACACGTGAAAATGGTGCAACAAATATATTTCACACTCCCCTTGCATCAAATGGGTGAGCGCAAATTTAATTTTGCACTAACTTCATAGCATACAATTGGTATCTGAATGTTTAGGCTTATTGCAGTATGAAAAATACAGAAAATTAGCCTATTTGAACTGTCAAAATTCAGTGGCTTTTAGCCACTCTGCTGGAATGATGTAAGGTTGAGCCTTTGAAGAATGCTGTATAATACATGTCACATTATACAGGTTTCAAAACTAGTCAGGGCCTATTACCAAGTGGGCAGGAAGCAGAGATCTCCAAGGCATTTATTACCTGACGATGCAAAGCACTGTGACCTAACACTTTGAACATAAGGAATAAAGAATTTAGTTCTCCTCTATCACTGATTTCTATCTGCACTAAAATAACTTTTATTGGTTTTTTTTTTTTACCTCAGTTTCCCCTAAAAAGTTGACCTCCTGTCAGTCTGACAGTTGATAAAAACTGCAGGCTGCAGTAGGTTTTTCCCCCCATCCTGTGTTAATACTGATTATTAGTGATCCATCTGGTCTTGGAATCTCACAATGTGCTTTTTGGCACATGGAAAACTATTGTTTCTGGAAATAACCACTCAAATGATATTGCTGATAACGTACATGCAACCGTTCATCCACATGTGGCCTTCCCAACACAGACCTATTTTATCCACTGCCAGCCCTCACTACTCTATGGCAGAAATGACTACGGAGAAGCTGGCAGCAGCACCACCACCTCCTGCCCACAGGGTCTGTTAAATGACCTTCAGGTATGGCCAGAGATCCTGATGTGCAGGAACAGTGATTTATCCTGCTTTGTGGCTCCTCTTTAACCAGCTGGTTCTGCCTGAATTCAGCCTTCCCTCCAGCTGGTACAGACGTGAATTGAGGGTTGGCATGAATGCAGAACTTGAGCACCCCGGACTAGTCACACCAGCACCTGGAGCGCCTGAATTTCAGTGGAGCAGGCACTGTAGGCTGTGGGAATCTGCAGTATCAGGCAGTTTCTCTTCGGGACAAACCTGTTAGGCAGCATTTGTTCTTTATCAGCATGCAACTGGGAGTAGCTTCAGGGCTGAGACATACCCTGGGATGCTGTGGAAGAGTGCTTTAACCAGTGCTGTGGCATCATGTGAGAAGAGGGAGACATTTGTAAAAATGTTTGGTAAAATTCCCCTCTCAAAAATGCAGAAAAACTCGAGTTAAATCTAAATCTCACACTCTTCCACAAAATAGAGAAAGTGAAAACACAGCTGTGAAAAACGATGGGTGGTAGCAGCAACTTCTAAATTTAACTTTGCACCTTCACATTGCAGGAGACAAGAGTAGCACACTACGGGGCCCATACACGTCAATGCACCCTCTATTTCAAATGTCATGTTTGAATGCTTCAGGCCTAATTGTTGGTTCAATTGTCATAAACCAAGGGGAATGTTGACTGAAGGTCTCATGGCGAAGGAGGATAGGGGCATTGTGTTTTAAGTTGCCTAGGGCATACAGGACAAAGGCTTCCTTGTTTCAAGCAGAGTAAACTCATCAAGCCCACATTGTTTCAAGTTGGGGTTTACTCTGGGATCAAAAATTCTTAGAATGTCTGAAAGCACAAAAAGACAAGTGATTTACAACCCCATGGGGGAAAATTACATTAAATGAAATAACAGACCAAGAAGCAAAACATCTTTATTTTTCTTCCATGTTCATCTATATGTGGTCATCATTGTCATCTCTGCTTCATAAAGAGAGAGACTGAATTTTATCACTAGTTAGGTTTTGTGTTCTGTGGGATTGGATCGAAGGGTTTGTTCTTTGGTTTTTTGGGTTTTCTTACTCTGTGAAAAGAAGAAAAAGCTGAAAGAATAGCATAACATGACTGCTTCCATGTCTCTTTTTTTTTTTAAATCAAGGAATAAAAAGGTTCAAACACACTCTGAATCTTGCACTAGAAAATAGAAAGTGTTCATTCATTACTCTTTCTGCTGTAATTAAGCAGCTAATGCTCCAGATGGCTTAGTCTTCAAAATTAATAAATTTCAGCTCTGCTGAACACTTTATTTCAAATAGTGCAAGATACTAACCAAAGCTTTAAAGAAATTCAGTTTTAAATGTTCCAAAACACTGGAGGCTTTACGACATTTGCCACACAGGCCAGAGATGTAATGTCCCAAACTTTGTGATCTGCATAGCAGTGTGCCACTTGGCTCATGCAGTTCCCAGGATCCAGTCCACACCCAGCAGTCCCTCTGGTGCACATTCAGCACTTCTCTCCGTTAGGCATTCCCTCTTTGCATCAGTTTTCAGGGGTGGACTGAGACTTTGGCAAGGGATATTTGAAGGGAGACATCTGGCCCTAACACACCAGTCAAAATGAGAGTCCTGGTGGTTGCTTGGGAAAAATATGCGCAGTACCACCAGCACCAGCATTAAAGCGATTTGCCACAGTTGATCGTGGAGGTCAACTGAACTGAGTTTACACTTGTTCCCCGTCTGTGGCAGCCATCTGCTTGCTCGGGGAGGTAGTCTGCAGATACATTATCATGTGCTTGTCCTGCACACTCAGACCTCAGGGTTTGTGCCCTTGCATGCTCCTCTAGACCAAGTCAAAACCAGCCTTCAAGTTTAAATTCCTTTATCAGCAACTTAATGTGTGTCTGGGAAGGCAAATATTCTGCTGAATGTTTTGTGCAGCCTTTCCTTATAATGGCATGCATATGTGAAAGTGCTGTTTAATGGATGATATGTTATTCCGTGTTTTCTTGCTGTTTGTTCCTGCAGATGAACTACTTTTTACATGTAAACACCGCATTGAACTTAGAATGCTTCATGCATTATGAACACTTTTTTCATATCCTGCACTATTTTTGCTGGATCATTTGTGTCAACCTTTTTTTATGCAGTTCCAAACTTAAAACAGCTCAAGCCTGAGACCACTGAAAGGCATGTTGCTTGTATTTTCCAATGTCTTTGCTAAGGCATGGCACTTAGTACTTAGATTGGAAAGCAAGTGCTTGCCCATAGTATGGTTTTAGGAAGATTTCATGAATAAGATTAATTTTTAAGGCTATAAACAAGCCTGTAGAAACAAACTACTGAACCAGAATGCGATATAGAAAACCACTGAAAGGAGTGTGCTCCTTTTTCTGGGTCGTAGAAGACACAGAGCATTATCATTGCTACTAGTTTCTCAAAAGTAATTCTCCCATAGAGCTGGGACACAGCTGGTTGTTTGTATCCTCACATTCCTGAGTTGATAGTATTGAGTGATTGCAAATACCTTGTATGAAGAAAAAATCACTTTGTGGAATTGATTCTGGTCAGAGTCCAGGCTGTGCTCACTCTCTTTTGGCAGAATCCCCGCCTGGCTGCTCACTCACAGCCAGGAGCAGAGCAGAGAAGATGCACAGCATTTTTGCTTCATGTCTGTGTCCAGAGGTCTCCAAAGGACATTGAAGTAATCCAAATTTGTCCTTTCCTCGGCCTTCCAGGAGCTGAAAGTTGTTGTGTGGGAGTGTGTAAGGCCAGCATCACCTGAGGATTTGATTCTGCAGACAGAGCCTCCCAGGTCTGGATTTATTGTTCTCACATATTGGTCCATCTGCATGAAAATGCTGCAACACCGTCAATATTCTGGGTCACTGTTTGTGACTTTTTGTACCTTTTTGCACCTTTTCGCACGTTTTCAAATGAAGACTACTCACTATCAGACCAAGCTGGTTACAAGCAGCTTGGACTGCGCCTGCTGGTTTTATATCCTATTTTCAAGTGGAGGTCAGTCACAGTCTTTTCACCATATTTTCTCTGAAGCTGCATTCATAAAAGAGCTTTGAATTTTATCCACCACCACCCCAAACACCTGTTTCCGCCTCTGAAAACAGGCTGATTGTAACTGATTCAAACCACAAATGAGAGCACAGGGAAAGGGATTGTTTGATTTACTGTAAGGCCACCATGAGATTTCTTTCAAGCTCTGATAAACAGACTTCTCAAAGATCTTAAAAAGCATCTCTAGGGCCAGGACCTCTGTTTATTCATTAGACTCTTAACCCACTTATGAAAGTCTGTACTTAAATGAAAACAATTCCTTTCTAAGACAATGGCCCTTTGCGGTGGGCTTCACATCCTGCACAAGAAATGGTCTGTGTGCTCAAAACTGTGGAGCATTGCACAATCGTAGAAGCTGCAAGACTATGGGAGTAGTGTAGGAGTAACTTGCAGACTTACGGAAGAAATAACAACTTCAAGTTGATATTAGAAATGCTGGGAGCTGAGAGTGGGAGGAAAAAATGAAAAAGATACTTCTCTAAAGGATTCCCATTTAAAGATGTCATCAACAAGAACTGCCAAAAGATTAACAGGGGTATAGAGACTACACCAATAATAGCAGCAAGGAGTAACAGGAAGCCCTCAGAGTAAGACGGGAGTTTCAGCAGCGTAGTTGTTTCCAGTTGCTGTAGGAGATGTAGGAACTGAAACACAGAAGGGACGTTGTGCCCTCACCCTGGCAAGACTGTACCACAGCACCAAGGCACCCGGGAGGGTCGGCTCCCAGACCCACACCTCGCTCGCTGCTCTTAGCTGTGTCTCAGCAGATTTATGACTGCTGCCTGTGAGATCAGGAGCAGGATCTGCCAGCCCGAGCAGCTGGTGGGAGCGGGGGCTGGTAGCTCTTCTGCACCCAGCCCAGCCCTCTGGGCCTGTGTAGTGCTGTGGCACTGAACACTCCATGAACACCGTGATCAGCTTCACAAACTGCACTCTGCCTGTTTCACAGCATTTTCATCTTCACTAGCCCTTGTGTTGGTAACAGGACTGCTTCTAAAATCCTACACCTTCTGGGTGGCTCCAAACATTCCTGCTTGTGCCAATTAAAAAAAAAAAAAAAAAAAAAAAAAAAAACAAAAAAAAAAAAAAAAAAAAAAACCCAGACAAATTTCCTCCTTCAAGACAAATTAGAACAGTCAGGGTCTTTCCTAGACATAGTGAGCTATTAAAATGCTGTGATATAATGTAAAACATTCTAGCTAGAAACATCCATTTAATTATTCTGTTGGGGAGCTGAGGCTCAGTTTAGGAAGATTAGTTTCTAGTTCAGGTCAAGCATAAAATAGTTGTTTTTGAAGTACATCACTTTTATTGTTAGCTTTTTTATGCAAGAATATTTTTAGAATTTTCTTCTATGTCTTTTTCTCTCTTCTATGGTTCTTTAAAACACTGGATTACCAACTAAGGGCTAAAATCTCAAATACTTACTGAAATTTAATGCAAAGTAGCCTCACTGTGGTAATATATAACAGAATTAAGCAATAATACATAGGATTCACCTTTATGGCTCTTTCACAGGGTTGCTTTTTGCGAACAATGTCACCACACTGAATTCACCCTATTGAGTGCTCCGTTGCATATCTTGCAGGCAACAAAGTCCCTCTGAAGGCATATTAACAATTGCAGGTCTCTTTTGAGTCACTCAGATCTCTAAATCTGTCACAGTTGACCCATCACCAGTTAAAAGATAACCTAATGAACCCTCAGATAGCTCAACAAACTTTAATAGAGCAAAATCACCAAAAATATTTTCCAACATTTCAGTACAGCTTAGGACTTAGAAAAATCTGGAAATCTGCTAACTGGAATGGAAAATAAGTGTTTGTGTCAGCCTGAATGACTGAGAAATTCAGTGATTTGTATATTATTCTCTAATTGGATGGTTTTCAAAACAGAAAGTTTTGAGTAAGTACTTTTAAAAAGATCATACCACAATCCTGTGTGTGAACACCCACCTCTTTCCCAAACTTAATCTAGGCTGCTAAAAAAAATTATTATAAAAATATTCTTGTTTCTGAGCTATAAAAGTTAACAATCCAGGTGCTGTGCTGTATTCTTTTTACTACTGTTTTTAAAATCTATTTTACATTTCCATGAGATTTTAACTCACTTAAGGCTGTGACCTATCATCCATCTATTTCAACATTATATACTGGTCACTAAACCTGGGGCTAAAAGTTAATATTCACAATAACAACATCTTTGAGACAAGTTATTCAGGCAAGACTAGTTAATTTCTGTGTTCTGCCTTCACAGGCAATGCACAGCTCTCTGGCAGGCACGGTGATCACCTGGCTCATCTCAGGTTAGCCTTGGGAAAGACCACGCCTGAAGAAAAGCAGAATTCTCCTCTGATCTTCTGAGCAGTCAGGACACTGCCCATGCCCAGCTCTAGTCCAAGAATGAAGCAGTGCCCTCACTGTTTGCTCCAGTGCATTCAGTTGAGTGTTTTGGTGACTCAGCCCCACTTTAAGGTCACCAAAGACCTGGAGGAGCATAACTAAGCCCTGCTGCTGCTCTGGGTGCTTCTTCTGTTTCTATCTGTGTAGATGATAAGTAGCAATAAGTAGGGTACCAATGGGATGTATTTCCAAAATACACCAGAGTACAAGTTTAAGACCAGCAACCGAATCACACAGAGGAAATTGTTAGAGAACAAATTTCCACTTAACCTCTTCTTTTTTCCCCTTTTTCATTCTTAATGCAGAGAGGAAAGAAAAAGTTGACATTCAGAAATGATTCATGAGGTCCATTTTCGAGAGAAAGATCTTTTGGTAAAAAAGCTGTGGTCACATTCCAACCCACAAAATATTTGAATAAACATTGCAATATTTTAGCATTATTGAAAGCCCTTCGAAAGTAAAATAAATAAAATAGTGCAATATGCCATTTTGATATTTTTAAAACAATTCCGTTTCTAAAACAAATACTGATGTATGAAATGTTGTTTGAAAGATGTCAACTTTACTGAAACGCCTGTTTCTGGGGCAACCCTGTTTGATTTACACTCTCTGAACAGATTTTCTCTGCAGAACTTTCATGCTATTACCTTCTATTGCTCTCTGCAGTCAAAACCTCTTCACTACCTATTAGTCTCTTACCCTTTCTAAAGTGCTCTGTAGTAAGTCAAAGTAAATGGGTAGGGAGAAATGGCCTTTAATATTTTACTGAGCAAACCTGGTTATAACCAGCCTCCTGTCACGCAGCCTTGGTTCTTGAAGTGTGTTTCATTAATTCTTCAGTGTGTCCTGTGATATCCTTTCTGATCATCATAGGATAAAGTTCATTTCCTTCACACTTTTTTTGGAGCCCTTTGAGGTGGTTTTCATTTTTGCTTCCAGATGTACCAATAGTTTTGTGCTTCTAAGACAAATATGGTTTAAATTTCCCTTCTATTCAGGAAATGAACAAAATAATCCATGGCTATACTCATGTAAAGCACATCATTTGTCTCTCAAGTGCTTGCAGTAGAGTCAGAAAAAACAACTAAGCACTGGCTGTCCTTAACAATGAAACCTTCTAATTTCCAGCCTAGGACTCATTACAGGGCTGGAGTCCATTCTGCAAAGCAACTTTAAAGTGTTTTGTCATTGTGTCAGGCACATCAGTTTATTAAGTTAAAAGACAGCAGAGGTATTTGAGGGAGGTGCTTCCTGCTCCTCACACACATTTGGTCCTGAAGCACAAAAGCAAACATGATTTCATCTCAAAGTTTAAAGAATATCTGGTCCCAAATCATACAAGCATATTTCTGCACTCTCCAGACCACTGGTTAGCTCCTGCTGTCTGTGGCAAGGAAGTGTCAGGAGAAACACCCTTTGGCTGCAGTGGGAGGGAGGTGTCTGGGGAGGTTTAGGATGTGAGAGCCCAGCTGCCCTCAGCCCCCTTCGTGAATCATCCTGCAGATGCTGCAGTCTCTCTAGCAGCAGACATTTGATGAGTTGCTTTCTAACACAGTAACCTGGCAAACACTGTGTGACCTTTGTGAAACCCAGACAGTCTGGATCAGACCTGAACATTAGGCAAAACTTTTTTTTCTTTCACACATGTACATAAACACCTCATTCATAACTGGTTATTGTTTAGCTGAGCGGGGGAAACCCTAATGTTTCTAAAATATGAGCAAGCCGATATCTTAGAGAAATATGTTCAAAGTTAGACACAGAATTACTCACTCTGTGAGTCAATAAGCACTGGAAAATGCAGACACTGTTATATGCTGTCAGGTAAATGTAATTATTTTTCCTGTCATTCCTTGAATGCACACATATACTCACTGTTCAGCAACAAACTTGCTGTTTGTGTTTTGTATACTAGAAAAAGAGGTAGGAGATTTTTGTTTAAACAGAGACAAACAATAAATCCTTGGGTTTTGGTCCAGTGGTCTGAAGCCAAAATCACTACAAATACATTGCTGCCCATGTTTCAGATTGACATGAGAATCCACATATAGGGGAAAAAAAAGTTCCTTCAAAGTCACCTACTTTTTGAAGCAGTAAAGTCTAAATTACCATGACTGGCAGAGCCAGAGCTGGCAATTTTTATTCTCACGGGTTGTACCATGACTCAGCCTAACACATTATCTGGGGACTTCTGGTTGTCCAGAACAAGTAGACAGACTATGAACTGACTCCAGGCCTGGCAGGTATCTTTTCCAGCATGCATGAGTTGCACCCAGGACATCTGGCACATTATTAAGATGAGATTCTGACTTGGGAAACAGGGGAGCACTCCACTTCTTATTGACAAACAGCCTCAAAAGGCAATAAATGAAGCAGGCAGTAACAAATGTAAAAAATTTGCAGAATTCAGTATCTGGGGTAGAAGTTGCTTTTTGCTGCAGTTTGAAAGCCCTTCTTTTCATGGCTGCCTGGAATGGAGTGATTTGAGAAGTGCCTGGAAGCAGCTGGAGTCTCCACAATTCAAAACAGTTCAACATATTTCTGTTCCTAATTTAATTCTGGAAAAAAAAAATGAAGAAGTAAAGAATGGGTAGGAATTCAGGATGTAATCTCTAACAGCCAAAACTACTCTAAAAACCAGCAAACATTCAAACAGATGGGATGTTCTTCTCTTGACTTTAATAGGCATCAGACAGACAGCCAGAACTAAACTTCTTGTAAGAGTAAAATTTTATGATCCAAGAAATAGAGATAACGACCTAATAAAAATTTCTAGCTTCATATGATATAAAAATTACTATGTTGTGTGTGCTTACAGGAGAAGAGCTTTTCATGTGGATCACTGTGTGGTGTGTTGGCAATATGCTGGTCCTCTAGCCTTTCCCTTGTACCTGGTTCTCACCTTACTGGGACACAGAGTGGGCTCATACACTGATCAGATGGTCAGGATGCACCCAGTGCCCCCTCCACACACAAGAGCATTTTCTAGTCCTCTTCCCTTCATCTTTTCATGAGATTAGGGCTCATTCTGCTCCCAGCTTATGGAGCAAGCCATGTAATCAGGTCATCTTAAAACGAGCAGGCACACTTATTTAAATCATTATAGTTCTCAGACCTAACTACTGGATAGACCTTCACAACGCATAGCTGTAACCTGCTGTAGCGTATTTTTGGTGCCTATGGCTCTGGACTACAAACAGTAAATTCAGGTTATTCCTTATTATTAGAATGCCTGCTATCCTAATGATTGACTTAGCCAGCTAGGTCAGAGAAAACAGATCCCAACTTCTCCCCGAAAATTTTCATCAGATTAGAAATATAGAAAGAAACAAAACTATCATTATTTCTTTCTAAACTATCACAAAATATTTTTTGATTCCAGTATTTTAGCTTTGGACCTAATTTTACCTAATTTTATGAAAGAGGAACTGGCATTTAACATCTAACATGAAAAAAATCTTTCATGTAGTTCCAAGATTTATACATCACTAAAATAAAATACAATATTCAAACCAATAAGGTAAATATAAATTGTAACACTTGGCTGCTTCTTAAATGAGATATATTTTAAAACACCACTACTTTCAAAACTTAAAAAAAAGTCAAGTAATTTAAAAACATGCAGGTTTACGTAGCATATAGATTACAATAAAGGCAATCATAATCCAGCATACTCAAAGGTACTGGTTTAATTAATTTTTAGTCTCATAAAACTACCTATAAAAAAAATCAACAAAATTACTTTGACCTTTAGAAACATGAGGAATTGGCCATGCAAACCTTATTCAGGGCTCCTCAAAACTGCAGTTGCATTCTGTGGGCCTTAGTTCAATCAATATCTTAAGTTTCTCATTTTTAACTTAGCATATTTGATTTCTCCATTTAACCAGCTGCCCTTTTAGAGACAGCTTATTAGAAGGACAGCTTAATTGATCATTTCAATCTTCTTTGCACATAAATTCTGGGTCAGCTTGTTTTCCTTCAATCAGAGAAGTGGTAGGTATACTAGCGAGACTCTGTCTGAATGTTAACTTAGGTTAATTGTGCTCTGTATCAGACCTCATTCTCTCAATCAAGTGAGTAATATTCATTTGCCTCACCTCCAGTCTGCATAGAGACACATAAATTTCCTGTGCAGCTGCAAATACATTGCATCTTTATCATTTTTGACAGGCTGCTTTCTCCACAGAGAGTATGTCTCAAACCACAGAAAACATCTGCCTACTGAGGAATACTCTGCCATGAGATATGTGAACGCCTTGTAATTTCTGATCCTTGTTGATACATGTCACTGTTGAGCCTGGGACGATGAGAAAAGACACGACCAAAGTCCGCAGAAAATGGCTTATTTAATTAATTATAAATTAGTTTTTATAAGTTGAATTGCAGCATGGCGGAAGATTATTGGACCTCTGACCAATCCCCCATCAGGGTGATTGGTCAGTCCACTCAACACCCATTTCAAAATATTTCTTTCAGGATATCATAACAGTCCTTTGGAAAACAGCAGGTGCAAAGATAGAGAAATAGTTTACAAAAACCCTTAACAGTATGTTGCATAGTTTCTGTGAGAAACATAAAGTTCTCACAGAATGCAGCAGAAAGCTGAAAAATCCCTCTGCTGAAGCTTTTCAGTGTCCACAGATACAGAGCATTTTCTTTCCTATAACCTTACTTGTAAGATGAAGTCTATTCTCTTAGAGCACAGAAATGAATCTGTGAGCACCAATAGTTTTTATTTCCACAAGTAATTTCTTCGCTTGCTCATACACATTCCTAAAATAACACACAGGCAGGAAGTGTTTAGCTGCACTGCTTTTTTCCTATATATCATTCCTTCAGGTAACAGCAAGCATGAAAGTTGGCATGAGTTTTGAGTGTCCCTTACAAGAGACATAGAAGTTGTACATATCAGAAGGTCAAACTATGGCACCCCTCTTACTACTATTATCATTATTATCCCTTTTGAACAAGTTAAACACAGGATCCAATAGCACTGTTTGTCTACTACAATCTGCCACAGACCTAGCCCTTTCCCAAAGACTCTAAGATGCACAAAGTTTCAGTATTTACCTGTGAACAAAAGTATGATTTTTCCGATGTGCCATGAAACACAAGTCATTTGAAACTGCTCTCAAAGGCGTGTAACACTAGAAATTCCCAATTACTGTGCCCATCAGTGATGGTGTTGTTAGCAATTCCAGTGTTTAACAACACAGGGCTTGAAGTTAGATATGAATGAATTATTCCTTTCTGCATTCCTGGCCCATAGATGCTTTATAGCAGTACAAGGAAGCAGAAATACAGAGCACATTCTGAGATTCATCTTTTTCAAGAAATATAGAGATTAGGAACCTGAAGCTTACCCAAGTTTTGCTAAACATTATGTGGTTTTGCACTTAGATAAAGACATACCTCTGTTACCTGCTCCTGATCTTCCATTCTGTGTTATGCACAGAGGAATAGGCTCCACATAACTGTAAGTGCAAATAGACATTTTTTTAACCATGGCTGACTTTTATATGTCATAGCTTGTGGAAAAACAAATAGAAAGTTTAATTAAAACTGAGCTCAGTCATGTTGAACCCACAACCTTTGAAATAAGAAGCAGGGCTGTTATCCACTTGGCTACCTGGTCTCCATGGGTGTGTATATATATATGTATATATATATGTGTGTAGAGTTATATATATATATATATATAATGCATGTATGTATGTACGTATGTGTGTATATGCGAGTTTGCTTGCTGCACTTGTGTTCCCAGAGAATAATAGCAACCTGGAGAGAATACAACATTAAAAATCATTTTCAAAATCAAATATAAGTAGTATTCAGTTCAAACAAAACCTATTCCCCAATTCATACAAAGATTTAAGTGCATAGAAAATTTAATGAAGGTTAGATTTGCAGTAATAGTCTGTTATTTTGCTTGAACCCAAGATATTTGAGTAGTTTTACAGGCCAAACATTAGCACTATTCACTACATGAGCTACTGATTTCAGTGGGATCAAGGTTTGGCCCCTCATGGCCTATTTTGGAATTCTAATGAATTTATTGTTTGACTGCTTTAAAAAGTCTCTTGGCAGTGAGCTGTTGCAAATATAATGGTTTGATAATGAAGGGCCATTATTTTCACTCTATGCTGTACCGGCTGTACTTTCAGCTATTGTGGAATAGAAATATTGTTCAACAAAAGAACTATATTAACATTATGGAGGGAAGTTAATTAAAAGTCAGCTGTAAATGCTGAAAGCAAATAGCACTGTTTCCTTAATTCATAACTCCATATGTAAACAAAATATAACAGAAAGTGAAGCTAATCTACTGTTATTTTATCAGAAAGAACATATCTGAAAATGAGTTATATACTTCTTTAATTCTTAATCCATAAATATATACAGAAAGATGGCACTAATAAAGTGACTTCAGGATATGAGAGTGATTGTGTCTGTCTGTGCAAGCCCACCAAGAGACTAATATTTAAGAGTTTAGCATTAAAGCTCATATCTGAATATGAATTATTCCTGGGTTGTCAGACCATATTTAAGGCCTAGAAAAGAGTATACATCCATGTATATCCTGGCTTGTTTATGTGAGTTCTGTAGATTAATATGTTTTTTCTCTGTGAGTGATTTTTTTGCAGGCTTTTGGGGTTTTTTTTATCCCTGTGTGGATAATGTGCTATTTCACTCTTCTTAATTTTCTCTTGAAGATATGAGGATTTCTGCTTCTGACAAACTGTGCGTTGATATGTTTCTATTCTGAGTCATTTCCCCACATCACGCTGGTATGTACATTATCAGCATGGGAATTTGGGAATCTGAATTACTTACCTCAATTTTTCTGCCCTCTGTATGTGAGATTCCTGGCACAAGTAACGGAAGTCATGCAGGGGTTCAAGGTGAACTTACAGTACTAAAAATTGCCATGAGCTTTCTTAATATCCAGCATTTAATGGTTATCTGTGATGTCCCTCCCAGTCACACACACACACAAAAAAAATGTTCCTTACGAAATGAAGTCTGCCTGGGAAATATTAAAGTGCTCTGGATGACTGCGGCAATGCTGGTTTTGACTACAAAACCATGCTTTTTATGCAAAAATCACCGGATACTCTATCAAGTGTCTTCTTGCCTACATCATATTCATGAAACTCCCTATTCAGCTGAGATCAATCAACCATGATGAGACAGATATGTGTTAAAGTTTAGTGTATGCTGACGGCTTCTGATTTCAAGCAGCCTCTCTGAAATTTGACTTTCAGAGGGTCCTCTACAGCAATGTGAGAAAGGTAAAAGAGTTCATTTTGTCCAAGTGGGTGCCACTGAGTGAAACACACTTCATGTCTCACTCTGATAACTCCTCAAAGGAGATAGTGAGAGGATGTTATGAAAATTTTTTCCAGCGTGTTTCTGGAGAACATCTGTCGTAAGTAATCCATGTTTGCTGACAGACTGAGCCAACTTAATGAAAAGCTTTGTGTGTGCGGTGGCCTTCTGCAATGATATGTAGGAAAAGGAAAGAAAACTCAGTGGAATTACCAAAAAAAGCCAAAATAGTTGTGCTTTACAGTGCATCAGGGATAGCTGCAAGTGTTTCCCATTTACATATACCATGAAGAAATTACGGCATAGTAGACAGGTCTTGAAACATAAGGGAAGGAACTACAGAATTGACATTAATGTAGTTTCAGGGCTTCAATAGCTTATGCCTTTGCAACAGCTCCGTTGTGTCAGCTGGGCTATTCTCACTGACAATCTCCCTCAATCTCCTGAAATCTAGCTAACTTGTTGGGACACTGGTGTTTCAGGCAGGTTGGCAATGTCACCAACTGGAGCTGGAACAGCGGTCTTATTTTAACTTATGTTTTGGCAATAGCAGCGTTCTTGCTGACAGCACTAGGACAGCCAGCAACAGAATTCCCACCCTCTCTGCAACTCAGCAGCAGTGGGTGACAGAGCACAGACATAGATTCTTTGCATTTTTAACTATATAGACGAGTAAGTATGTTCTTGATACACAATGTTGTCACCATTATAGGTCAAATAGGGGACTTAAATCACAGAAGTAGAGCTCTTTATTAATAATTCCTGAATGACAACACTCAGAGAATGAAGACATGAAGTTATGCATTTAAACTTCCTGTCTATAAGTACACTGCAAAAAAAGTACTGGGTTGCTTTTGGAAGCAAATATTCCCCAGTCCTTGCACAGCAAAAGCAGGCCTGTGCACAGTAAGACCATTTATAGCCACTTTCTCCATTTTCTCCTCTTAGTCTTCTTCTGTACCTCTGTCTCTCACTGAAAAGCTCTTGGTGAAATTGTGGGAGCTTACAGCTCTTAGATAAAGAAAAACATAACAAGGGAGAAAAATGATGTGACTTTTGACTCCTGAAGGAGTGCACTAAATCTTAGTGTATGAGCCACCTACAAACATATAACTTTTAAGAGAGAAAAAGAAAGAGGGAAAGGGAAAGGTAAGGGGAAAGGGAAAGGGAAAAAGGAGAAAGGAAAAAGGAAAAAGGAAAAGGAAAGGAAAAAGGAGAAAGAAAGGCACAAGATCTAGGCAACAGTTTAGGATTACCTTAGTGTGACTTGCGTGAGTTGCTCTAAGATGCTGTAAGAGCTTTTCAAGTAATGTTTCTCCAATGAACCAGAAATGTACTGCAGACTCCTGGTAGCACTGGGTGGAAATCAGAGAGAAAACACCTTAGTAAATACACACTTTAATGATGCTTACAAAGACTCCCTAAACATTTGTCTTATGTTTCCTCATAATTTTTAATACAGACAAAATATCTAAGAGAAACATTTGGGGAAGAAAGATAATAAAGGAGAAGCAGAGTGCAGAAGCCTCCTGATTAGCTGTAATCCTGAGATAAATTACACGTTTTTGCAGGAGGTCAGTCACTTCTGTAGCAGAGAGGAGATAAATATCTGGTTAATCAAGCATAACAGTTGTACTCTGAACACTTGGCAATAGATGGAATTCACCATTTGATAAAACTGTTTACTTAAATTCAGTCAGTAGGAATAGCCAACATTTAAGTGAGGCTATATCTCACAAGAGTGTAATCTATGGAAATGTATGTCACATCCCATGAATACTAAGCAAATTCATTATGAACAGCAGTATTTACCAAGAATCTGTAGTGATAGAACCTTTAAATTAAATTGTATCTCTTGATTTTTCTACATAATAATGTTCATCAGCCCATTCCTTTTTTTTTCTTATTTAGGTCATCAAAACCATGAGCTCGTCAACATATGAAAGCATATTTGAGCAGCTCAGCCCAAGAACTAAACAGTGGGAAAGACACAAAGGAGTCATTCTTCACATCATGGAGCACCAAATTCTCTGTTGCAAAAAGCACAGTGAAAAAAAAGGCTGGGATTAAGAAATACAGATTGCTAGAGCAATAGAAAGGACTTGATTTCCTAATCTCTATTCTACAAAGGTATTATAATGCCTAAGAGGGATAAGATACCCTCTGACACCTAGATCAGTCAGCAGGATTTCTGAAAGACAATTGTTATAAAGCTTAAAACAGTTTCCTCCTTATAAACAAGCTCCCAAACCAAATGGTAACAGACAAAAAAAACACTATTTGCCTCTCAGACTTCTACCAGGAGCACCTCAGAGATATCATCAATAGCCTGCTTGCACTTCTACTGGTCAATTTCCCTCACCTGACAACAAAGTGGTTTTTTTCTTTGGGTGAATTACCCGCCAGAACATTTATCCAAGTGGCACACAACTTCTTTCATTTCTTCAGTGTTACCATCAAGTCATCAGAGAAACAACAGATGGTTAACTACTGTCCCAGTATTATACGAAACCCTACCCACCTTCATCTATTAGTGACAGTCTCTTTGTGACATTATCTTCCAAACAGTGCATTTCATCACCTGCATTACTTCCTTTTACAGTGCTCAAAATCTATAAATAGCCACCCAAAAGCAAAGGGTACTGATTCTGCACGGCTAACAGTTCTGAGTTTACACCTTCATATTTCCAGCAGATTAATAGGACAAGTCAGTATCAACACTCTTCCTTTTATCTAAACAGGGGATATACATATGGACACCTCGAGCATCTTACATTTTTTTAAAATATTACAGCCATCTGGAATGTATACTTTCAAGCAAAAAATTCTTCTACATCTATCAGAATTGGTGAAAAGAACCTTTACTGACAGTAAATGGCAGCATTTATCAATTTAATTGTATTTAATTGTATCATTAAATCTCTGTATAAATTTCAATATTTACCCCAGAGAACACCTTCTTATCTTCATTTCTCTGTCAGAAATTAGTGTGATTGCTGTATAAAAAGTGTGATCTTATTGTCTCCATGCACTGCATAAGCATATTTTAAAGCAGAGCATCTCAATTCAGTATACGTAAATTAGAATTAGTAATGGAATCAGAGAAACTTGATGCCATCGTTGATGACAAGAGGTATTGATGATTTTTAGCTGGTCACAAATGAATTGCACAAATGAATTCTTATTTAACCAACAGGTCAAAGTGCGTGCACTTTGCTGTCAGCATTTGAAACAGTTCTGTAAGTAGTCTTCCTGCATCTGATTTTTCATGTATGAAAAGCCAGAGATGATACTTGACTTTTTTTTCAGTAAATGTACTTAGATTTCTCACAAATGTTTCAGTATGTGTGTAAGACACAAAATTATAAACGTGGTTGAGTTCAATTCCTTTGGAAATGAAATAGAGTCATTAAAGAATAATTTTTTAATTTTTGGTATTAATTTGGCTCTCTTACAGACATGGTATCTTCCTTTTTTTCACCTATCTAGTTTCCTATTCAATACAGATACACAAAAGGGCACCATTTGTCATATCACATCAGCCCCAAGGTCCATCTAACAGAGTATGTCTCCTGTTGATGATGATAAATGTTAGATGCACCACAGAAAGTTTAGGACAAAGCTGACTAAACTGTCCCTTGATCTCTCTTAATAGAGACTGACTAAAATCTTGAGGATCAAGACAACATCCCTTTCAAAGTTTTGTCACCACTTTGAAGTTCAGTGAGTCACTGTACTGTTCAAATAATTCATCGTCTCTTCTGAGCAAAGCAATAAAAAATCCTGAAAAATGTCCATATATTTCAAATTATGGGGAGATGTCAAATGCACAAGAAAGAGGTTTCTGATTTTCTTGGTGCAGCCAACACCTGCTCTCTCCTGAGTTCACCTTGCACCTTTCAAACACTCGTGCTGATGTACCTTTGATCTGTTTTACATCTCCACAGAAGAACTAATAGGATAAAAAGTGTTCAGTGCCTTTTGTGACCTTTCTCTTTCACTGTGGAAGGACTGCAGTAAACACGTATTTATAGGAAGTAGGTAATGCAGCAGCAGAGCTGGGATATGTCACTGCAAATAAAGTGGCTTCCTGAAATTACTTCTCACTTTCCATTGTCCTGTGAAATGATGTTTCAACACAGATTCCTTCTCATCAGCATTTCACTGCTGTGGATGTATTCTGTTTAACGTGCTTTCTCAGTTTGGGAAGATGTATGTTTTTGGCAACACTATATTCATCTGTTGATGTCCCTACATGTGGCAGCATAGCACTATCTGGGTTGCCTGTGCCTGACTCTACACATAAACCTGGATTTCTATTGCTGACAAAGAAAAATCTCCCTTAGATCATATAAAGAAAACAAAGCAAATCTTAATAGATGTAGCTGCTATTCATTTTCCATTAGCATTTATTAAAGGTCTCATCCAATACAATATCTTCCTATATAAATCAAAAGCAATTTTTCTTCTTTGGATATCAACAAGCATTTGAGTAAGTCCCCAACTCATCTGTTCATCTTTTCTCAAAACTGTTACTTATTGTATCACAGAGAACTGAATGTACTTAGAAACACGTTTTTGTAGCACTACACCATTAATATCTACAGGAGTGCCATGGTGTACTTGACATAGCTCGAACAGAATGGATGGTATAGATGTTCAGCAAATCTTAAGATTACTCACACCATTTTATACAGCAAATACTCACATTCATTAAAAGAAAAGGTGCGTCAACCTGATGTAAGGTTCTGTAGCATTTACCATCTGGAGACATTCCACCAGTTGCATTGGCAAGATTGTTGCAGATTCAAAGAAGCTGAAACTTTGAAATAGATTTATGTATACAATTCAGTCACAACAAGAAAAGTACTTGGAAAGCTTTGATTGACAGAGGGTGGAAAAGATTACTATGTTTGACTAGTGGCAACTAAATCAACACCTTTAAAAAGTAAGCATCAAGTATCTATTAAGACTGCGATGGCAGAAAAATGTACTATTAACAAAAATATTACAATTTAACTGAAAGCCAGTTATATAATCTCTTTAAAACATTTTGTGTATGAGACGCCTTGAAAAGATGTGCTACTAAACAGAAGAGCCTTCCACAGGCAATTTTTAAAAAATAGAAGTAGCTTTTTCTTTTTTCTTTTTTTTAATTAAAAATCCAGTGGACACCTAAGGAAGAAATCTGAGAAAAATGAGATTAGTTGAAAAACTTGTCATAGTAGTTCACTATTTTCATGATGTGACATGATATCCTGAGTACTTTGAAGGGATGCACGAGAGCTAGACAGTAAGGCAAGTATCCCCAAGTGAGGTGTCCCATAATGAGAGAAAAGGTCCCCTGAATCTTGCTTTTATCCTCCCTTCTCCCCATTTTCAAAGAAACCAACAAATATCAGTATTTATGGAGCCACAACTATCTCCCAAAAGTTCTTGTTGTTTTCTCAATATACGCAAAATACTTGACTGTTCTTGTAGATCTTACAACTGATATTTTCCTTGTCTTCCTTGACTTTCATGTCATCTTGAAATTTAAGCAGAAATTGGCCTTAAGTTTGTCAGCTCACTAGCCTCTGATATTTTCTTCTCATTTAGTAACCACAATTTCAGAAGGCAAGGAAATAACACACCTATTTCAAAACTCAGGCATTTACCTTCTTTGTTCGTTAGGTAGGAGGAAACATCTCTCACACACTTAGAACTCTTGACAATTTGTGAACTGAAAACAAGTTGACACTTGATTATATAAAAAGCAAAATAAAAGAACATTGTTACAGCCCAATGTCACTTGCTGTAGTTCTTCCCTGAAATGAGTAAGAACAATGATTGGATGCAAAATCTATTTACACAAAATGACAGCTATGTCACCAGTGCATCAACTAAGTTAGCGCCACAGCAGATTAGCCAGGGCGAGTGGATTTATGTTAGAAACAAACTCAGAATTTCTTGTCCAGTTCAGCTAAAAACAGAAAGAAAAGAAATAGTGTGACATGGTGTGTACCGCCAGAATCATCCTGAAGCTTCTTCTCATTACTGTATCCTTACACAAATACTTGTGTTGGGCCTTAGCAATAACGGAGATGAAAGTTCAAGATAAACTAAATGGAGCACAAGTATTGCTACTGAAACAGTGAAATGGCCATCATTTGTTCACTTTGTACCACAAACCCATCTCAGCTGAGTGAAACTCCCTGAACAAAATTGCAATTACACATAATGTAGTCTTGAGGTTTTTGGCACACAGTGCTTTTTAACTGTTTTTATTGTCAGTGTGCTAAAAAGTCCTACACAGCAATTCATGTACACAAAATTTCAAGAAGGTCTTAAATGTCTCTAATATTGAAAATATTAGCTATTACTCATAGACCACAAAGTGTTCCTCTTAGGTTAATGGTCTCCCAGTCAAAAATATCCAGCTGGTTTACACAGGAAGCCACAAAAACTAACATTCACTGAAGAGGTTTTCCCTTAAGGAAACACAAGTACCAGAACATCAGAAGACAGGCAAGAATTGGATTCAGTAATATGAATTCTAAAGAATTTTCAATCAAACAAACACTTCAACAAAACACTTGAACAAACATTTGAACAAAGTCCGTACCCTACCTGACAGGGTGTAACAAACATTTCATGGAAACAACAGAAGTACAAGCACAGTCTAATGTATCTTTGAAGTTGGTTCTACTTTGAGGAGGGACCAGACCTCCAGAGGCCCCTCCCAACCCTAGCTGGCCTGTGATATTGCATATCTGTTGCTTTGAGCCATGAATGTCAGCTGAGAAACCACACATCTCATTTCTAAACCCTTGAAGAGTCATTGTTCGCTAACAGGTCTACTGCCAGAGAAGAAAGGCTCACTGGTGACAGGCAGGGGATTTACTTTTTCCCTCCAGGGCGCTAACGGCAGTAGACAGTCCAGACTGAAACAGATAAGAGGCAAACCAAGTGACATCTGGGCCAGGAGATCTATTTTGTATCTCTTCCAGGACAGCAAAGTATAACTTTTACCCACGCTACTAAGAAGGTCTTAAACTAGTACCTCTTCTCCTCTGTGCTAATATAGGTATCCTCTACACAGGTTTGAGTTTTACCAGAGAACAGAATTTTTGAGGAGATATTTGCTCTCATAGTTCTTAATATTTGCTCAAAACACTCTGATCATTATGTCTGAGTTCCATCACACCTTTAAGTGGAAGGGAGCACCCACGATTCAGAGATGCTTATTGTTAAAAGGAGTGACAAAAGTCAGAGGATCTGCAGAAGCTTATAAAAGTTTTATTAGTAAATAACACAATTATCATAGAAATTGGTATGTTAGACCCTGGCCTCCTATATAAGCACATGGCAGTGGGTTTTGGATAAAGGCGTAGGGTGAAAGGGAGGAGAGAGAGAGAGAGAGAGAGAAATTAATTAAAGTGGGGGAAGAGAAAGGAAGGAAGAAACATCAATCCAGCTGATGGGTGTCCAGAATCCTGAGCTATACACATGCGTGGGCTTCATGTGAGTACCTTTCTATAGACAAGTTTTCACCATCCTGGATATAAGTTTCTTGCTTTGTATGCAAATCAATTTCCATGAGCAGTCCTTTCTTCTAGACCTGTATGGAAAAGGTTCAGAGGGCTTTGAGGGTCTTTAGTGCTCTTGATCTCCCCTAAGAGGGTCAGCCTGTGGTCAACAGTCCATTCTCACTTCTTGACCTCATTCCTGCACTTGCACAGTACTGTGTTGTGCTTTTGTCCAGGATCCAGAACAAGGGTACTGGTCCCAGAAAAATGCTGCCCTGCCTCCATAAAGCCCCTTCTCCAGCCACATCCTGTTCTTTCTCACAAAGTGTTATTACCAACAATCCTTGTGTGGCTCCACAGCTGTCTGGCTATTGGAGTTTGAGACAGACACATTAGCCCCCTTAACTTCTAGTCTTCTACACAAAAAGGAATCTAACCACCTATGCACAAAAAAACAAGTTTTCTAACAGAGAGTTTTTACTTAACTGCCTCTTGTGGGGATGGGTCTGGGTAGTTGAGGTCAACATTTGGTTGAATTCTATCCTTCTGCACTGGGAATATGTGCGGAGCAACTACCTAAATGCTGAATGTCTGCAGTCATGATTACTGTTCATTCTCTGAGGACGGCAAGTGGTCTAACACCTCATGTCACAGGAAACAGTAGCAAGAGGTTTATTAGAGAGTTCTGCATGCGAGACATGCTGTATGAACTCTTTTGTGTTCAAAGATGTGATTTAAATTGATGTTTAAGCTGTGCAGACCCTGCTAAAATAGGCGGCATCAAGTTACATTAAAATACACATCTCAAATATTTCTTCTTATTCAGCTGCCATATTTGTGAGACATAGAGAGGATTGGTGTTGGTGTGGAACAAAAGAGAACTGGAGTGATCAGAAGTATTGTGGAAGACCAAAGAAGCTGTAACAGATGGAGCTTGACTTTATGAGGTAATGTCCTTTTGGAAGGCTTGTATTCCTCCAGCTTTCCCTGTTTTCAGGACTAAGTGTAAAATTTTCTTTCTCTGTCATGAGTAAAGCAGCATATTAAAACTCGTAACACTTATTTTTCAGATTATTCCATTCAATAAAATGAGATTTCTTTCACCCATAAAAAAATGCATAGCATCCTACATACGACAATGTTGAAAGATTTTAAGTTCTAACTCTGTAGGGACAATCTAAAGTCTACTTTCCTTCTTCCCACTGTTGGGTGTGCTGGGGTTTTTTTCATTATTACGCTGTTTCATATGTTTATTACACACTCCCCCTCTTTTTCTGAAAATGCTGATTGCCTTCAGCTGTTTGTTATTATTTGATTTTCTGTATTGCTTTAGTATCTATTTAGGATTTCTCCCCCTTCTTCTCTCTTTTTTCTCTGAGATAGATTTGATTGTCCTCTCTGCACTTTCCTTTTTTTAAAATCCTCTCTTTTTCCCTCTGTTTTCCTTCATTATATAGTCTTCCCCCATCATATGTTTACTTTACTAGCACAGGAGAAAGTAAGAAGACTCATTTATGGCTGCTGTGTCTTATAGAGTTGGGGTGAGAGGGTCTATGGTGGATTCAGGAGTTGCCTCTCTCATATAAGCTACTGCCCCAAGTACAAGTTGCTTTCTCTGTACCCTGGGATTACCACAGAGAGTCTCTTCAGAAAGTCCTTGCACAGAGGACAAATGTCAGAGATATAGAGCATTTTGTCCATATATCTCTAAAAATTTCCCCATTTGAGTCAAAGGTATTTGAAGTAATAAGCGATAAAAATTTTGCATCCTCTATTCATAACATAAAAAATGCCTGTGCTATCTGAAAGTATAAAGAGATAGCACAGAAAACAGCAACAGCTCAAATGCCAAAAGCCCTGGCTTCAAACAGACCCTTCCTTCTACTCCTCTGAAATATCTCCCAGAGTAAACTTGAGGGAAGGGCTTTGTGACTCTTGCTCCAGCCAGCAGGAGCTTAGTTGTTAACAACTGTGGGCTTTAACAAAATAAGTACTTCTGCTACAGATTTTCTTTTTCCTATCAGCAAACAACACATATGACAACCATTTGGACCCAGTGCTCTGTTTGTCCCATCATTTTTATGCACTTCATTTGATCATTTTGCACATCATCGCTAGAATGAAAATACAGTGGAAGTCAGTGCTTCCAGAGATCACACTTTACATTGTTCCTTGAATAAGAGATTTGACTACAGAGGTTTGCATAAGAATCAGTCTCTTTCCTTGTATCAAGTCAGCTATTTTCAGCTCAGAGTAGCAATCTTTGATTTCTTGGTTGTAACTATGGCAATAAGATTAGATAGCATTCAGTAAAATTCATTTTACAAATTAGCATGGGAGAGTGCCCATGACTGTGATAGGGAAAATGTAAAAACATTGTGGAATGAGTTTGAAATTAAATCAGAACTCAGAATACTCCTCAAAATAATGATCCTCAAACTCATCCAGCACCATCTGGTAGTTTGTGAATGATTTACAGTTAGCCACAATAAACGTGATGGGATCAATGGGCCTGATGGGGGTTATATTTCTTACTCAAAGCCATTTTAAAAAGGCATTTTAACCTCATTTTGGGTGGATGCTGAATTCTTTGATCTGGGACTTTTGTAACAGTAGCAGTCAAATCAATTTCAAACACTTTCATTACAGAACAAATCTACAAAGCTCGTTATGGTCTGAGAAAAAAAAATAGAAGAAACATAAAAGTTGTCCTCTAGGCCTCAGGCCATGTTATAATGAGAGTAAGAATGAGCAGTGGTAGATACTATTTTGAGTTCTGCCTCTGTATTTCTGCTGCATGGTACAGTCCTGTCAATTCACCAGAACAGCAGACCTTAATTTGCACACACTAAAGATAGCTTCCTGAAATTTTGAATCATTTTCAATAAATCTTGGGTTTAATCATATTTCTTTTCTAATGAGTCTCTTGTCAATACCTAGCCTTTGCTGTTCTTAATTATATATGCCATCAAAGTCAGAAGGAAGGCAGGTTTAGATAAGTTTTTTCCAGAAGTTTAATGAACACCTTTTTTTATTATTATTGGCCTTTTTCCCAAGGAAACTGTTACCTCAATAAGAAAAGCACTGGAAAAAAAAGAAGTATTTCCAGAAAATATTTTGCTAACTTTTTTTTCATTGGTTTGCTATGATATGACACTTTATTTTATATGATCTGATACTGAATTGATACTTGTGGTGTTGTATTTCCTCATTCCTTTTCTTACTACCAAAATGCCTGCCCTTCCCATGGCTCTCCCTTCCCCACCCCTAGTCCTAACCGCTCCCTCAGGTGTCTCCCATTGGTTCTGTTACCCCAACTCTGCCCATGTACCACCCCTATGCCCTGAGACCATTGGTCCATGTGCTCTCTCCGCCCCCCTCTTCCCCAGATAAACCAGAGGCTCCAGGCTCTGTGTGCTTTGCTCTGCCTGTGGCACCAGCTGTGCTCTGCTTTGGGGGAATCAGGTGTGTGCTGGCTCTGTGCCTCTGGGGATCGGCCTGTCACCACGGAATAAAGATCCTCTGCAGTCCCCCCCATGTGGGGAGCCTTCTCGCCTCCTTTATCATCACCGTGTTGTGAAGCCTACAGCTAGCTGGAGCAAGCGAGGGGCAGCCGGGAAGAGGCTATGGGATGCGGCAGAGCTGCTGTCCCCAAGAGACCCCCGCAGCGCTCTCCGGGAAGGCTGTGGCTTTCCATGCCACCTCAGGGAACCTACATGCCGCAACAGATACTGATAGGTTTCTTTCATTGTGTATTAAGAAAATACCAAATTACAAAAAGCAAGTGGGGTTTTCTTTTGCTTCTTTCTCTAAATACAGTTGTTTACAGCTTTTCTTGATGTAAGCTGACATATTAGGAGGCTGGCAGCAATCAACCCTGCAGCCCTGCACAGCAAGAGAGTAGCACTGCATGAAATTTCATCTCCCAACACAAGTTAAGCTCAAACGATGTCCTCCCGTATTTCATAAGGCCTGTAGTAGCCCTCCATGAAGTGAGCTGTCCTCACAGGAAAAAAACACATGTTCAAATTGCACAACTAGAATGAGTAAATTTTGCCTTCATGAATAATATACAGCAGCTCAGGATTCACAGTCTGTCCTGGTCATACTACCAAACTTCATACCCAGCTTCTAGGATGATGAGCAGCCAAACCTGACTCTTCCCGAGGAAGGAAAATAACAGATTATGTAGACCTATACAGGACTATTGCTTCTGTCAGGAAAGGTCATCTTCAAGTATTTTCTCAGTACTCAGTCCTGAAGCAGCAAAGGTCTGAGGAAGACCACTCAGAGCCTTTCAAGATGAAGCCATTACTTCTTATTTGACAATTCTGGGCATTTCCAAAGTAAGTGAGTGTTAAATTATGTTTGTTACTTTTTCATCTAATACCTTCCTCTGAAGTTATTTAATTGCAAGTCCTCATTTAAAGCCAGAAGCAGAGACAATACTCCAGTAAACACATCATCCATTGTCAAAATTCCTTTCCTTTTCTTCTCAAGTAAAAACAAAAGATATTTGAGTGGAAATTTACTTGCTCTCACTATTGGTTATCTGAATAACTGTTTACTATTCTAAATGAAAATAAATGGATGTTTGCATACAAATAATCATAACCCATTTTGTTGCTAGCAATACATACTGCAATTGGTGGTATATAAAGCACTGCTTGCTCAGTGGCTCAGAAAATATTGTCTTATGAAAATAGTCTGTTTTGCAGGATAAAAGAGCTTCTAGCACCATAGGCAAGAACTTTCAGGCACAGTGTTAAAACTATCCATACTTTTACATCGCAGGATTCAGCAGTATGCTTAGTTTGCTGTTAATTTCTGAAATGAATGACACCATGGCACAAGTCACTTTATACAGGGTATGCATTAAAACCAGGGGGTAAAATGCAATAGGACAGAAGAATGGCAGTGCATGTACCAGATTACTAAAATCCATGTAATACGTAGCTCTCCGTGCAGAGTTTAAATGAAGCAAAACAGTGGGAAAACTGAAATCAAATATCGTAATTGAGGATGCAAAAAAATATCCATGCTAATTTCAAGAACAAAAGGTGAAAAGATCAGTCAGGTAGGCCTGTGAGGGCTGTTCTCATGTAGGAAGAGCATCAGTTGAGGACACAGTTTGCCAGGCAGTGAGCTAGGTGAGAAGGAGTGGAACCAGACCATTCAACACATGTCAAAGTATTGTTAAACTCTTACCATTTATCGTTAAAAAACAGATAGTCCTCCTAGGTTTAGCTTGTGCCATTTAGAAGGAGCACTCATAGGATAGGTCGTTAAGGACAGCTTTTTAAGAACCACCAAAAGGAATATCTACTGCTACATTCATATGCAATGGATAGCTTTTCCTTGGATTTTAGCCCTAAATCTAATTTCATATTCAGGTGCCAGAAGTGCTGCATAAAGGCGTTTTATGGGTAGCACAGCTCCGTAACTATCCTTATAGCAGCTGCCCAGTAAGTCTATTTTCTTTACTTTTCCAAGCACCAAAATGAATACAGGCCCTCCAATTCTCCCTGTCCCAAGACAAAGAAGACACCCTGACTTGTTTCTGTATCTGAGTTGAATTAGGATGAGCTGGGTTGCGTGTACCGCTAGCACTGGGAAATTGCTGACAGTCCAATCAGAGCAGGTGAGACAACAAAAGTGTGTTGAGAAAGCCTATCCTGCCTGTCATGAGAAAAGTTGCAAATCATGTGTATAAAAAAAGGGAAAATAAGCCCACTTTAAAAGAACTAGTTTTCAGGCACTACACCAACCTGCAGACCTGCTTGTAACATTTCTTTCCTGTCTTAGCCAACCAAGGCAATCCAGCCTTGAAATACTGTGGGACAATCAAGTGTATCAACAGCCTTTGTAATTGCTGACTGCGTTTCTGCTTTTAATTTGTGAATGCACTAACTGTGTTTCGTAATGCCTGCCTCTGATAGCAGGAAATGCCTAAGTGTAACCAGAACCTGTGGATAAGGTTTGCTCTCCTGTTGTCCTTCACATACTGAGGACAATGCAGAAAGTGAGTCATTACTTAGCTGACAATGTAGGAGATCAGAAGTAGCTGATATTTATCTCTCATTAGGAAAGCATCACTATAATTCTTTTTACCTGAGCAACTTAAAACCTTTTCTTCAACCTGAGAGAAAGGAAGCTCTGCTGTGTACAAGTGGAGGATATTTTTAGAGTTACCAAATACTGTAGGATCAGAATTTCCACCTGTCTTTGAAACATACTTCGGCTTTCCTGTTCTTGTGGAATAGATTTCTTTGTCTCACTGTAGACTGTCCATCCTACTCTTTATGTGGTTCTCATGCAGTGAAAGAAATACATGGGAGTACACTGGTATATAGGGCACAAATAATGCCACATTCTCTGTGCAGGTAGCTAACCTGCCAAATTCCAGCTCCTTCAGGTGGGTATTTCCAAGGTTATAAGGCCCTATATGCTTAGGCCTTTAGTGCAGTTGTGAACATCACCTGCTGAAAGAGATTTATATAACATTACATTTTGAATTTGTGGGGAACTGAGTTGAAAGGTGCAAAGAACAGTAAAATTGTCTAGATGGAAAGGAAAAAAAGGTAGTAATTCTGATCAATTTTTACTGTCGGTGAGGTATTGAATTACTTTTAGCCCTTTTAATCAAGCCACGAGGAAAATTATGCAATATGTTCATTTTTGCAGGGTTTATACAGTTGGTATTCATGACCAGTATGGGTTTATTGGTCAGCAATAGAACATTCAACTGAAACAGGGAGATTGACCATCTTTTTTGATATAGCTGATACAAAGAAAATTGGTTACCTTTATTACAAAAACACAGGTTGATCATATATGTAACATTTTCTGCAAAGTCGTATGCTAGTTCACCAGACTCATGAGGAAAAGAGAGCTCAGCTTAGCTTAATTTTGCTCTACTTGTGCTTTGGTATACTAAGGGAACAGTGTTTGATTCACAGGCATGAAGAGTACATCTTCATAGACAAATCCGTACCTGGAGCAGGAGGCTCTGCTTGGAGTCTACCTGGCTTCTTCTTGAAAAATAAAAACAAACCCTCCACTGAGGATGGAAAAATATGTTTTGAAACGGGGATGATCTTCTGAACAAGGGCTTTGAGGAGTGAAAACCAACAAGCAATTCATTGCTTATTCTTTACAGTTGAGAATGTAGAGCAAAAACTGCACTTTCACCACAATGCCCTTCAACTGTTTACTAGTGGCAACGCTTCTACTTCTGTGACTCATTCTCGGCTTCTCACTGTCTCATGGTTATTAAATATATGAGTGCAGTGGCTAGCACTGGAAATCTTTGCCCCATCTGCAATTTGGGAGCCACCCATGGGTCATCATGCTCAAAGAGCAACAGAAAGTAGGACCCATCCTGAGGCCAATACCATAACTCTGCTGTCACAGATTGCTTCTGTTATTACAGCAGATCCTGTAGAAGTGCTCCAAATCCCCACACAATAACAAGAACCTGTTTTCTGAATACATATTATGGTGCAATCAATTCCTGTAGGAGATGCAGCACTTTAATGTGTAAATTTCCTCATTCAATCTTTGCTTTTCTTTCTGAACCAGTGGAGCTGCTCTTCACTGCAGAGTGTCCCTACTGTGCCCTTTCCTGATGTAAATCACAGTACACCCAGCTACAGCTCTCCTGCGTGCTTGCCAAATCGACAGGAAGGCTCACACTTAATTTACAGGTATCTGCATTTGCAGACTTGTGCTATTAAGCATGTTGTCTGGCTGTTTTACTAATTGAGAGTGCAAGAAAATGAGAAAGGGGAAGAAAGAAGAATGAGCAACCAAGCACAAACTAAGAAAACTGTCACTGACTTTCTGGAAACTTGTGGTAATTTACATGTTGTAACTCAAATGCCTGACTGTTTGATAGAAATTGGCTAATGGGTTCAGAGCTGCCAGTAAGTAGTGAGAGAATGCCAGGAGAGTAGAAAGGCAGTGTGGTTACACAGGTCCTGTTTCCCTGGTGAAAGCAGCAGGGAACTAAACAGCATTAAAATAAAAAACTACAACAACAACAACAACAAAAAAGTTGTCATGGAGACTTTTCCTCAGAAAACTCTGGCCTTTTCAGCTCCTTTAGCATTGCAGTCCATCACTGGTCACAAGGCCTATGTGCCACCTAAATCCCACATAATTTTAGTTGAGGGTTAAGTGCAGCTCAAGAGGGATGGATTTCTATTGCTCGTGCTCTGTGCTCAGGCAAGCATTTCATTCTAGTTGAGCGACACTTGGTAACAGGTTGAACACACAGGACATTGCTCACTTGTCACTAGAAGTAAGAATAAATTGCAGATGCAGAAATTAATTTTCACGGAGCTCAGTGAAGTTGGGATTCCTACGGCTACTTTGTTCTGTTTCTGACTGTCACAGACAGGGTAGGGTTGTATGAGCAATGTGCCTTACCAGGGTGTGCTAGATACACCTAGAAACAGTTATTAGACAGCTACCCAGAAAAGGAGATCATTTTCTCAAAACAGAATCAGCTCTAAAATGAAAACAACCCAGAAAATTATTTTTTTTAAGCTACATTGTATTAGCACATCTGTTATGCCAAAGAAGATCAATAATGTATTTTATTATAGGAGTTCTCATAAGAAGCATTGTAGTGTTTTTAAATATTACGGCTTAGACATTGTACAAATACAATGAATATTGGTTTTGATGAATAAAATGTAGTGTCAACTGAAGTGAAAGACTAGAATTTAAGATGCTTAATCTCATCTAAAGCAAAGTTATATCTGAACCAAAAAGTTCCCATTTGAAACATTTTGTTATTCTGACTTATTGAACGATTTTTCTTCAAAAACCTTAAAAAGTCAGTGATTTGTTCATAAGTCATCTGAATTTTGCAGAAAAAACATCACTTTTCATTTCTTTGGGACACATTCTGTCTGCTTTTCTCTAGGCAGCCTTCTAGGAAGACAAGACTAAAATTCTTCATAATGCACCTCATTTTTCTAGTGAAAGTCTTGACCGAGGCTTGTGCCCCACTGCCTCATTGTAAAATGACCTACTTGAAGGAGATACTCCAGACAGGAATTCCTTTTTTCTCCTTCTTCTTGAAACTCTTAGCTAGAGAACAGCCTCAAACACAGCAAAAATGAAAAAAAACGGTTGGTTATAGAAAATGTGGATTTACTGAGGTACATAGCTCATCAGTTTAGATAATTAGTGCACGTACAGTAGAGGACTGCATACTAAAATGTTTTCATTTACAGGCGAAAAACATTATCTATGGAACTGGTCAAAGTGTGTACTAACACACATACACTATCTGACTATGAACCAAGAAAAATATCTATTTTCTAATTCTGTTTTCTTTTTTACCTGCAAATATTGCTTAATTTTTCCTTTGTTTCACCCAATGCACCATATCAAAACATTCAGAACTCATCCAGACAATGCTTTGAACAGCCTTATTTAAGTTGACCCTGATATTACAGGACAGTTAGACCTCCAAAAGTTCCTTCTCATCTATATTACCATACAAGAAAAATAATATCAATTTCTTAAAAAATTATAATAATGAGTAAAGCTCCCTCCCAAACACTGGCAGCAGTGGGTAGAAGGCACCACAAGTGGGCCACCAGGATAAATACTATTTCTGCAACATTTCATTCTGCACAGCTGAAATTAAGTATGTCTACATGATTTTTCACTACTTGAAGTTTTCTTGACAAGCACCTAGTTATCCCTTGCCTTGCTTCATTTGGGACTTTCCAAAGCACATATAAAAGGCTCCCATTAGCAAGAGCAGAGATCTTGCATTTTTTTTGTCTTGTGCACAAACCTCGACACACTTTATCAAGGTATAAATGATTATGCAATGTAGAGGAGAAGCTAACTCCCTATATAGTTATTCACAGAAGGGACTGTATTTCCTACCTGTGTCTCTTGAATGATGCATGAAATCATAAGAAATAGTCTCTGAGATATGCCCTTTCCTATCCCCTTCATTCACCTCTCTAAGGCATTTCTGATCCAGTTCAGCACAAATTCAGAATTTTAAGGTTTTATGATAGGAACTGGGCTTTTAATTTCTTACAACTTGCAGCGTCATCATCTCCATCAGACTGTTCCCTCTTTCCATCTGAAATTACAGGCTAGTTTTAATCCAGTTTTTGAATTTTTTTTAATGTAAAATATGTGTTTCTTCCAAAGGCGACGTAGCAGACAGCATATTTTCAATGATATTACATGAAATAATAGTACAGTGTTTAGCCACTGCATTCATTTTTTGATTTTTGCTTTCACACGGTCATCGTGGGTACCATATTGTGACGTCATCTGTAGTAAAAATACTTCCTGGGTTTTTTTTGTTTTAGCAATTTTGAGCCAAATTCTCATGCATCTATTTCCTATCAGATCCAACTGATTTAACTTACTGCATACTGATGAAAAACAATTAATGAATTTCCTTTACCATTGGTTAAAAAGAGCATCCAATAACAATCCTTAATGTCTGCTCCCAAATTTGCTTCCTCTTCCATGACATGAAAAATTTCTTTGGAGGTGCCTTTGCCGTATCTCAGACTTGTAGCAATTTATCATCAAGAACTACAGCTTCTTTAATCAGACAATCCTAATAGCCATTGGCTCTGTTACAAGCATTAGGTATATACCTTCCATCTTAAAGTTCTTGTCCTAATATTTGCTAATTAAGAAGAAAGAAAATACAATTTCTGAAATTAAAGGGAGACTGTACTAGACATTTTGAACTCACATTGAAAAAAAATGTCATTTATCCAGCAAAAGGAGAGTGTATTCCTGGCCTTGAATGCCTTTGGAATTTGCTTTCATTGTGTTTATCTGAATAGATGTGAGGGAGCATCTTTACAAATCTAGTATTTCTAGTTATGTTAAGACTGCTCTGGTGAAGATCGGGGACTCTTTGTTCTAGTTTCTCTAAAGATATGTGTAACAGACTGCCTTGCAGAGATTACTACTAGGATAGGTAGTGAGGGAAAAGTGTGGGAAGAAGGACACTTTATGATTATTGCTCATGTTTTACAGACAAGGGACTGGAACCCAAGGAAGACTGTGCTGACATTTTGCAGTGTAATAAACACACACTGAGAACAGAGCAGGATATCAGGCAAGTGGTCTGAACACTCAGCGTGGAAACAAGGATGCTGGTTCTTTAGAAAATGCACACTCTAGGCAGGGTAATAACCCATAGTTTATGCTGCTTCTTGCTCTTCTGGGAACTAATGGCAAAGTAAAATTTTTGAATACAGACTAGTGACCTCTTTCATGAAAGATTTCACTCAAAGAGCTTGTCTACCGTCAGGCCTGGCCATACATACTTTTGGTGTCATGATCGCATATGTGCATGGTTGTGCCTGATTATGCCAGACTTTGCCAGTCTGTCTGAACTGGAACTACAATGGCTGCTCTGGACTCTCATAACTCAGGCAGGATCTTGGCTTAAAAGAGAGCTTGATTAAAAAAAAAAAAAAAGAGAGAGAGCTGGTGAGGAAATAGTCTCACCCTTTGACTGATGGTGTGTGCCCATTCACATCAGCCTGATCTCTTTCAGCCCTTCTCTAAAGAATTGTCCAGGATGGGAAGGGAGCACAAGTATATGGAAGTCCTTCTGCACAGGTTGTATGTGAGGTACATTTCATGCCTTTAGTCTTTATTCAGTCAGTTCATTTTTAGTTCAACCAAATAAATAATCGTCTTTGAACGGAGAGAGATTTGGTGAAGGGGAAGTACAGCCTCATTGTTGTTCTTAAAAAGATAAGACTCAATGGACTAAAAGATAAATAAGTTTTGTGTTCTCTTTCACTCTGCAGTGTTCCTATTTTTGTTGAGCAGCAATTTCCTTATGCAATGAACTTTCTTCTATACTACCCACTGCTTCTGCGTTCTTTTTAAAAATTTTCCATGTTAATTTTCCCAAGATTTTCCAACTTATTAGGGAAAGTTTGGGTATCTGATTCATACCTACCAGCATCACCCATTACTGCAAGAATTACAAGTCAACAAATTTTCCTGTAAATTGGGGTCCGGTGTACATAGTTTGTTATCATGTATGTATGTGTGTCTATCCAATTAAGATATAAGGAAATATAGTCAGTTGCCAGCTCTGTCAACGCAGAACAATTTCATATTTAATCATGTATTGTCATTACACTATATTATTATTATTTCTGTGACATACGCAGATATGACCTTTATTATTCAAATTTCTGCTTAATCTATTTTAACATTGCTGTGCTTTTGATTAATGTAAAATAGGGGTTTTTTTCTAAAAATAGACTACTTAATAACAATAATGAATGTGAGCTTTAATCTGCATGCAGCCCTGTCCTCTTACCCCATGATGTACTAAATTGGGATCTTTTCATGCATTGTAATTTGGGAAGTTGTTCCTGAGCAATTGCACACACAGCTAAGCTAATCTTTCTTCCTCAGGATGGGAGATTCCTTCCTGATGCAAAAGTAGGGGCTATGATTTCCTTTTCCAGGATACTTGAGTTTGACTGATAGCAGCTAACCTATTCCTTAAAAAGTTCCCTGAAGCTGATGCTGCCAAGGCCAGGGATGTGTGACCTGCCCTGCTCAGGCAGAACATCCTGTGCGTAAAACTATTGTATCCCAGGGTGTGTGTGCAGTGGCAATCTCTGTGGCTGCGTATAAGGGTGCACACAGAGAGCAGACCTCTTCCATCAAGGTTGCTGCAGACTTCCAGCTGAAACAGCAAGTGGAATACAAACACTGAATTAAAGTCAAGGCAAGAAAGCAGGGATAAAAAGTGTTTGGGCAGAATATCGATTTTTTAAAAAATGAACTTTTTTTTTACTGACACTAGTGAGAAAAACACATTGACATAATTCACTGAAACAGGAAATGACATGTTCTTCTAATCTATTTATGACATTCCTGAGTAAGTTCCTTGCTGTTGTGAGCTGTTACATGGTCATTTATACCTGCCTGTGTAGAGTATAAGTCTAACAAAAAACTTTCTTCATTTTGTCCCCTATGTTGAAGCTTTCCCTTTAGTTTCTGCTCATTCTGCAACAACGGCCAGGGATAATCATCTTTCCCAGAGCTGCATATTAGTTCATTTCAGTATCACACTTTCCATTCTCACTTTGATAAAGGGTAACAAATTTGCATTAATGCCATCTGAGTTGCTTTAAGAAGTGATCACTTTAAGACCATCTCCCACCTCAGGCCATTGCCCATCTTCCTCCCGTGCTCCCAGCCCCTAACCAGCCAGTCCTTCTCTTTGCTCACTGTCTTCAGACAGTTATAATTTTTCTTCCTCCTGCCAGACCCCTTCCTCTGCCAGGTCTGACTGGTACTCCTTGTCCAGCATCAGGCAGTCTGTAATTTCAGTGCTCTGCTATTTTACAGCCCCTTAATTTCTGACTCCCAATCCACTCTCCAGCTAATTCCAATGTCTATGTCAAGAAAGGCCGATCCAGACTGCTCCAGCACCCCCCCAACTGGTATGGCATTTATCTCCTTGATGTAGCATTGCATGTCTGGGCATTTCCGGGGATAGCATGGGAGACATTTCTCCAACTCCAAAACACAGACCCTGCCACCACACTGGCTCCTCAGGGACAGGCACAGGAAGGGTGCAGAAATTTCAACTGTGTCAGGGTGTAGCCCTGGGCTGTGGGATGGACAGCACAGAGTTCTTGCTCTCAGAAATGGCTGTCCTGCCCTAACAAGTGTCTCTGGAACATGCATTGTCTCCCAAGGGCTTGTAGCTTACATTCACCATGTGATTTAAGTGACCAGCTACTCTGGTCTGCATCTGATCAGCAAATGCTTACCATGCAGCAGGGCTGGGCCAGCCCAGGAGTTACTCACAGGATGAATATTTCTGAGTACAGAATAAATCAGAGTATGTAACAAGCTGACTTCTGAATTGTCACAAGCATGCAAAGAAGGGCGGAGGGAGCAGAAATTAAAAAAAATACCTTGTGTGAATTAGTTCTAACAAAAGCAGAGGGACAAATCCTCAGGTGATCTAAGTCACTCTAATCCTACTGAGCTAAGTCACGTATTTTAAGACCAACTGGGACTTCGACATCATGTATTTTGACCTCTACCAGGACACAGGACAGGAAACTTCACTAATTCATGTCTCTACTGAATTTAGTAGTAAATATTTGTCAGAACAGACATTAATGGGGTGTTGGGCTTGATATGTTTTTTCACTGTTAAAAAAATATTTTGTAGCACTGTCAGGATGGAGCATATATATACATACTTTTATATATATATATAATATATATATGCCTATGTATGTCTACATACACATACGCTTGTGTGTGTTTACATTCACTGTAGGCATGTGGTGAGTTCTTTAATGTCATGCTTATTTAATTAGGCTCAGGAAGGGTCTTTTCAGCTTATTTTCCGCTGAGTATACAAGTGTGACTGAGTGAAATTCACATCTCCAACCCTTTTTTAACAGAGCCTTATTGTTTCCCAGTAATTCTGGCTAAACTCTCTCAAACCTCAACAGAGTTTTCTCCAGACTGCTCTCCTTGGCAGTACCACGGAAACACACTCTAAGTGGCTGGTGTGAACAGAATTTTAAAAATTCAGTGATGTATCTATGAGTGCAATTGGAGAATCTGGTAAGGCACCACAGAGCAGTGCTGTGTGAAAAGAAGTAACACAGAAAGGAGGCCCCACATCACCAAGTCAGCACGTCGTCCAAAGTATAGGTGTTATTTGGTGATGTTCAGATGTTAAATATTTGTTCTCTGGGTCAGCATCACAGTAGCTGCGAAGAGTGCAGATACAGGCATTGGCCTGTTGCATTGCTTCTCTCAGCCCTGAGAAACAGCATCTGGGATAGACGGGACACCTAAGGCAGAAGGAGTACAAAACTGCCCTTCTTGCAGAGGGCAGGTTTGATATCCAAAAGACAAATTAAGTCTGGGGTGGAGATAACTTTCACCACAAGCAGCCCTCGTGGAGTTTTGCAGTGCAAAAAAACTAGGTGGCTAGGAACATGTTGGTAACACATCGGTGTTTTGGCTGCTGTTGTGCAGTGCTCCCACAGCACCAGCCTGTTTCTTCAGCATTCTGCGCTGCCATGCATAGGCTGGGAATAGGCGAAATCTTGGGAGGGGGCACAACCAGGACAGCTGACCCAAATTCATCAAAGAACTATGCCATACCATATGACATCTGCTCAGATATAAAAACTAAGAGGAAAGAGGGGGTAGAGTTCATTTGTTATTTATATCGTTTGGTGAGGGGGATACTTCCCTGTTTTCAGAAGAAGTCACAGTGACACTTGAACCAAAGAGAGAAACCTAGTATTTTCATATGCATGAATGACATACTGTGAAACATCTTGTGTTTTTTATGCTCTCTAAGTGCTTGTGTATCTGTATGTGGTTGCTAATTGGTATATATGACAGAACAAAATATAATTAAAGGATTTTATACTAACTTTCACCATTAAAAATTGCTACAGCTGATAACCTGTTTTCTGAGTTTAGATTAATGGTGACATCTAATTGAGCTGTAACTGAGCTACATCTGGTTATCTATGCATCGTTGCAGGAGTGCCCACAGCCACAGAAAAGACCGATAGAGATCAGCCTGCCATGCCTTTTCTTAGTGCCTTCTGTAACTTGGGAGGATAAAATCAATCATATGCAATTAGGCATTAATTTCATTATTGAAACTATACTGTAAAGAAAAATATGTCCCTTGTGCACAATAAGCACAACTAGGACAGATCATTTTTGCTAGGCAAATGTTTTCATCATGTGAAAATCCTGCTAAATGCCTTAATAATTTTTAAAGAGTAATTGCTTTTAAAAAATTCCCTGGTAAGTGGATTCTGATTCTTCATTCATGGTCCAGTGCAAGTGAAAAATGTTACCTATCAATTTAACTAGATATTCTCCCACTGATTCTTTTTCTGTGTTCAAAACATCTTCTAAATTGCTGCTCGTTCATTCTAATGTTTATAAGATGCCTTTTTGCCAACACTCTTTTTGTTGCGTGACACTAGCCTCTCCTTAGTGACCAAGTAATCTGTTTTTTGTTTTCATTCATGCTCTGCTGCTCCTAGACTTCTTCCTGCTATCTCTGTAAGGAGGAGACAAGGGAGAAGGAAAGGATTTTTGTTCTTTTATTTTACCCTCTGTTGCATCTGGCAGGGTTCAAATTAGTCCCAATTCCGCAACTTCAGCCCAAATGCCTGACACCTGCCTCTGCCCTCAGTGATTATATTATCTGATACTTTTTGGATTTTAGATTGCAGTCCACTGAGAGAGAAATCATGTCTTTGTTCTGTAGCAAAGTACCTGGTGCATATATGAAAAGAATCAGTAATTCATAATAATAAAATAACCAAGAAATATTTGCAGAACTAAAAAAACTTTTTGTAACTTCTCAGAGTATTTTTTCACATTAATTTTACAAATACTTTTTCCTATAATTCAAGCAAGTTTATTGTTTTGTTTTCTAACCTATCCTCCAAGCCTATATATAGCATAAAGGTAAGAGCTTTGGACAAGGTCTATCAGAACAGTCATCCTTTTTTAATGCATAAATCAGGCTTTTTTAATCAACAGCATTCAGGTGGTTTCATGAGAGTGTCACTCGTTTAGTTCTTGACTTCCTCAAAAAAATCATGCACAATGGCATTATAGGAATTTGGATTTTGATCAAGAGATTTTAGTGACAATATAAGCCACAAGAACAAAGCTGGTGTAGTTTTAACTCAAATTCACAGCTAAATAAAAAAAGACACACAGACATTCTAATGATGCACTCCAGGCGTAGGCTATTTATATGGCTCAGAGAAGATATGAAGAAAAAACGAAATCAGCTGATACAAAAGTTTACATTTGGAAAAATATTGTGCAAGTTATATCACATGCCTCCTTCATTTTTGGTATCTTGTTGCTGAAGCCCCACCAGCAATGCTTTGAACATGTAAGGATAGTGGCAAATTTGAGTAGCTTTTCTCAAGATTTTGGTTAAAACCTGATAGTTCCTATCAGAATCACACTGAGTGGATATTTATAGCATTTTCGCTCCTGCTGCATGCTTCCTTTCATACTTGAAAGCTTCACATCATCTTATTCAGCAGTCACAGAATAAATAGCGTAGAAGATCATAGCATTTAATTTTGCCAAAAGAGCTTTTTGTATTTCAAAAACTGTACTACTTTTTGCTATCTTTTATGTGTTATATTAATAGAATTGCTACACTTCAATTAACAATTACCAGTTAGCAGTAGCAAGATCACTTCTGTAATCCCTTTCTTTTCAGTCATTTTGTTTGTTTATTTGATTATCTGTCAGAAAATCAGAGATTTCAAGGCAGATAATATTCCCAGCAACACAGATGCAGTTTCCTTCAAATAACAGAACAAAGTGTGTTTGCATGGACTCATGACATATGGGTTAGCTAAGAGCTAAACATAGAAAGACTGCTTTGAAGTTAGGTTTTGCTTCTCGGTAATATTCTCCACAGCTTCCATGATTTCTATTTCAGACCACCTTCTGACTCTCATTTTGGGTCAAAAATAAAGATTAGAGAAGGGCATATACATTGCTTAGCTTCATAATTTTTTCTGAGCTTCAGTTCCCAGTGGTAAATGGGAATATTGCACTTCCCTGAGAAGTTTAGTATTTACTAGAATAGTAATGCAGTGCTACCTCACAAAGGCATGAGAGAAAATGAAAGAGAGATAGCAAGGCAGTGCCTTGAAATATGGGTGCTTTGTCCTGAATTTGGGGCAGGTTTACCCTTCTCCCCTAAACAGTGCCACCACTGCCCATTGTACCTCTGTTTCTTCCCTCAGGACATGCAGCCATGCTGAAGTCCAGCTTCACAGTGCACTGCTTACATGAATATCAGCATACATGGCTAGTAATAAGTGCTGGATTAATGGTTTAAATTTTGGATGGAGTTATCACTCATCTACAGGGGAGTAACTGACTTTGAAACCGTGATTACCTTGCCACAGAAAACCACACAAGAAGTCATCAGTTCTTCATATTGAGATGACACAGTAGCACAATGAGTCTCTGGCCATCCCAGGAGCTGAAGTCACAGTCTGTTATGATCAGGGAAAGTTATGAGATGGTACTGAGGGGCTGGGCTGTAGGGGCCAGTGGTGATCAGTCTAAGATGGTAGAGAGAATGGTTTGGCAGGATGGGCAAAATTTTGGGATTGTTCGGATGGTCTTTGGGGTGAGGCATGATGAAAGTTTTTAAGAGGAATTCTGCCATCTCTTTCTGAAAAACGCAATAAAACCATATGTAGTCTTACTTTCAAATTTCCTTGTGATTATTATGATACTAAGCCAAAGTTCTCCAAGCCAAAGGAACCTGAGAGCTTTTTTCTGTTATATTTCCGTGTGTTCAATATTCTTTTTTTCCTTCTGTTTATCACGCAAGAGCAGTCAATGTAAGCATTCCCAAGGACATTTTGCTACAGTTCAGCGGTGGAAACTGATGTCTGTCCATTTGTGATCTGGGCATCAGATCACAAAATGTATAGACACTCCTTGTTTTACCTCAAGCTCTCTTTACACCATGTGGAGATTTTCCCTTTTAAATGGCATGAGGTGCTCCACATGTCTCTTTCAACATTTCACATTCAGTAACAATACTTTTACAGGATTTTACAAGGTAGAAAGCAAAGATAAATGCTTGAGAGCTTTGTCAGCTGACTGTGAAATGAACTTCCCTTCCCCCTCTCCGGCTGATGTACAGCATCCCGAGTGGTGGTCTGACAGCATAAACAGGGACAGAAATTTCTCGTTCACTGTCTCATAGTTAGAGAGTAATTTCTCCTCTGCCTGCACTGCAGTGTGCTATGGAAATGTAGAGCTACTACAAGGGATGATGGACAGTCCCGCTGTGCGTAACTAACAGGTGCCACACAGATAGATTTCACTGGCCAAGCTGGATGTGTCTCTGCAGAGGGTCTCTCCTCACAGGCTGTCATGCAGTTTCTGCTCCTTCCGTCAGGGCTTTATAAATCCACAGGCACACATATAAGTTGCAGGAGGAAAAGAAAGGTGACATCAAACGATCTTCTATATAAATCACTTCTCTCTCAAGTAGGTTCACACAACACAGTTTTTGGTGTCATTTACAGAGGTGAAAAGCTGGAGTTCCACTACTGATCTCTCTAGAATTATAACTGGATTTACGGAGGTGTGACCAGAAGTCATGCTTGCTTTCTACAGAAATCTGCATATTTATCTTTCTTGATAAAGTGCTGAAAACAGTGGGTACAAAATTGGCAGTGTACCTTAGTTGTAAACAAAAAAAGAAAGACAGGAAAGAATGATGACAAGTTTAGAAATTATTTTTTTTCCCTATATTTGAAAGCCAAATGGGTTCCTACATCTTGAACTGTAGAGCCATTAAGAAAAACAAAACCATGCTAGGATTTTGTTAGGTTTATAGCACACAGAGATGAGGGAGGGAAAAAGGAAACAGTTTTATTTCTTTTCTGTTTTACAGTCAGTCTGAATCCTCTCTGTGTAAAATGCTAAACTTTTTCTGACCTTTCCCACCATGAATTTAAAAAATGTCTCCTCTCTTCTCAGTCTCGGATTTATAGCAGAATGTCTAATGTCTGGTTCGTGCATACACAATTAAAAAAATAAGAATTGCTGTTAGTAATCCGTGTAATACCATGTGGGTGAATTTGGGTGAGCATGAAAGCTCCAGTGAACTGTTCACCTCCACAGTAAATGTAGCAAACAATTCCCTCTAAGTTCACAAACTGAATGCTGTTTTCCCATGAAGAAAAACTCTTTATCATTCAGCCTGAATGTGCCCATTAGGATGGCAAAGGAGTGTGGGTCTAAAAAAAACTTTTTCTGGCATCTGTGGGAGAGGGATTCTGCAGTCCCATGGCAGCACAGGGTCCTCTCGGCCGCAGGCTCTGGATCCTCAGTGCTCCCAAGGACTGTATCCTTTTAGCCAGAGTCAGGCCTCAGCTACCTGGCTCCAAAGCCAAAAAATTCTGAATTTTAAAGCCTGATGAGTTGTTTCAATTTGCATCAGTGAGCTTGAGATCTGAACCTAGTCTATTGTGGACAGTCTGTCTGAAAGACTCATTACTTTTCCCTCTAAGCTTCGAGGCAGCATCTGGGCTATTGATAACAATCTTGGAGCCAAAAGCTGTGAAACACATCATGAAAACCAAGCTGAGAGTGCCTGAGTGAAACAATCATTAAGGACTGTTTTTCAGACTAGGAACTCAACCATCCTACCTGTTTGCTTGCATAAGCACATGCCATCAGATGAATCGAGATTAGAAGACCTTGAAGCATGAAGAGTTATCCCTAATTACAATCTTGACCTATCTAATGTAGCTGTGGATTGCCTAATTATCTACATAAATGTTTAATTACTCTTTGAATCCTACTAAGCCACTGGCCTCAGTGAGACTGGTGGCAATGATTCACAAAGGTTACAACTTGCAATTAGATAGAAGTAGGGCACACTCCAGAGGAGAGGGACTGACAGCCAGCACCACATAATTCTGCTAGCGAGCCAGCAGGGTATTTCAATTTTTACTACCAGAGAAGATAAAGGTCTGGTTTCATAATCCTTTTGGGTATTTTAACCATAGATCCTTATCTTCCACAATTTCTATAGCAGTCACTGTCAAGTTGCTTTGCTTTTGAAAGGTCTGCTGTCGTCAAGGTTTCTTGGTTGAGAAAGGACATGCTTTTGGTTTTTCCTTTTAAATGAGTAGGTGTAAAAGGGCAGAAATGTCCCTGGATTCCTTGGTCAGAGGCACCTTGACCACTTTCTATTGGGAAAGATGCAATGATAAAGCAGAAAGGTGCAGAGATAAAGCACAGATGAGTGGGATGTTTGTAGAATTAAAAAGAAACTTAATCTAAAGAACAAAGAATGGCTGCAGTCTTGGCTTGACTAATGCCACATTGCACAGATGTCACTACAAAAAGGACATAGCAGCTACTCTAATGGACAACAGGATTCCTGCAGGGACAGCACTGGGGAATTCACAGACAGTTAAAACCTGGCATTGCTGCCCTTAGCAAGTCCCTGTTGCCAGATCCATTTGAGGTGGTTGAGGTTTGCCTGGAGCAGAAGGTACAGAGCTGGATCAGAGTGTTTTGTGCAATTGGACACGGTGGAGTAAAGCACAGGGGGCTGTTAGAGCTGCTGTCCCTGTCACCAGCCCACCCAGCTCAGTGGGAGAGGAAATACAGCAGGCGTGCTTTTAGAAACACTGTCATCAACTGGTTGATGACTGTCCACCAAAGCCTGGATTCAAAGAATCATGAGACAGACTTAGGTCATCTGGGACTCGGGCTTGTTACAGCTGTCTGCCTTTTAGCTTGGAGATGCTGGAACTCACCAGGTGGATACAAGCTCACCGAGCAGGCAGCAACACAGCTTCCCTCCTCGGACCAGTTCTTATTACACTTCACTCTACCAGCAGCCTGATGATTTAAACCACATTCACATCATAGCAAGGCACATCACAGACAGTTTCATATAGAAAGGAAGCGAATCATGCTTGAATGCTTGTGTCTGAGCTGCCTTGTATCTTCCTTGCTGTGCTCTGCCGTAAGCCAGAATTTCAAGAAACTGTTACATAAAATGGAGCAACTGCTTTTCCCTCACTTTGTGACCAAAAACAACAATAGTAGGCAAGGAAAAGCTTGTCAGAGGTAAGCATTAGCCCTCTGAACAGATACATCTGTGAACTTTACCTTCTCCTAACTCTCCTTTCTGAGCACTTGGACAGCCATTGCTCTGAATGCTGTTGCAGAAGAGCTTGGCTCTTGGAGCAGCTTGGTTTAGGTACTACTTGCCATTGTCTCTAAGCATCCTGCTGTTTTTCTAAGCCTCAGTGCAGGCCAACAGTGGATTTGTTTCATTTCTAAATCTTGCATGATGAACACACAAAAGAGAAATCCAGTTCTTGCAGTCAAGGGAATGAAGGGTTGGGTATAAAAGGTATTACTCTGTAGATTAATGTTCAGGTGGACTTTGCCTGTGCATTATTATTTCTAAAGGAATAAACCACTCACTTTTGGGGCTCGCTACTTGAACCACTCACTACTTGAACCAAAGATCTCTTTGCAAAATCGAGGGCTGCTCCCCCCAGGCCTGCCTGGCCACGCTGTGCAGGTTGCAGAGAGCTGCAGCACACACAACACTGCAGGAGAGAGACGGCACTGCGCTTAGCCACCCTCCCCAGTCAGGAACAGTCGAGCAGGAGGTATTGTAACCCAGCAAGGACTGTAGGAGTGGAACAGGGAGAAACAGGTAACTTATATGTGCTGAGGACCCCTGCGGGAACTGAGAAGAGAAGAGCAAGCTGTTAGTCTGTGTGCACTGGCTGCTGAAGGCTTGCCGCTGAACTCTCAGCTTCCAGCTTTCTCCTGGCCTTTAGTGAGGACACCGGCCTGCAGCTCTGGGCCGTGTATAAAGTCTGACCGCAGGGTAGGAAGCTCCCTTCTCCTGCTTTCCACCCTGACACATGGCAGCTGTAGTTGCTCCCATTTCACCCATGCTGATGCCCTCCAAATGTGATAAACATTAGAGATATGGAGAGGCCAGACAGGATGCCGGTGCCCTTAAGATTGAGGGGAAGAATGAAGATGAAGACAGAAGCAGCAAGAGACCACAGTCTCCATAATACCTCATTAATACATCTTTCATTGTTTCAGTTTAGCAACTGGCACAGTAGGCACCATGACTTTGTTCCCATGACATTTCATCATTAGAATAAGTGCAGCCACAAGATGTGTGGAAAATTACTTAAAGAGTCAGTGATGAACTAACTTACTCAAAATCTTCCCTTGTTCAAGACTCAGAAATATTCTCCCTGCAAATCTGTTTGAAGATCTAGCTCAAGAGCAAAGACTCTGATGATAATGAGACATCTGACTCTTGTGGTGGGGCAAAGAACAGACCTGTTGTATCAATCCTGAATGCAATTTTACTAGCCCATTATTTTGCTCTGGTTTTTTATCATGTTGCCTGAAGGTTTGTGTCAGTTCTGCGTTGTCACTTACCTCTCTGTTTCTTGACCCGCTAAGATGAAACGCAGAACACATGTAAAAAAGTTAACATGTAAAAAATGAAATGATGAAACATTAGGCATTGCTGGAAATTTAACGGGGAAAACTTTCATAAAATGTCACTCAACACATTGAAAACTATATCAAACACTTTCTGTACTAGAGAGTCAGTATTCTTCATGAAAAATCAGCCTGTTCTTCCTTCTTCCAAAATAGACAGAACAGTATAGATTATGGTTGAGAAACACTTAGAGACTTGGTTTTTTTTCTAACTGGAAGAATGAAAAACTTATTCATGTGTAACAAGGAAAGAAGAAAGACTGTGTTACAGGAAGGTTATTTTCAGTTCACCTTTGTGTTACTCCTAACTGATTAGTTAATTTTTAGATCTCCAAAGCTTTCAAACAATGTTTGTCCTCTAGGCACCTGGGTGTCTCACAGTTATTAGTCTGGGCCTTACAGACTTAGAGATGAGATTTTCAAAGCTGCAGGAAGAACTTGAATGCCTAATTTGGTTACTTCATGACTTAATGGTATTAAAAGACCTATCCTAAGTGTTTAAAGCCAGACACTCATACTATGTTAAATTCCATTATAATGGTGATGGCAGTGCTAAGCTTATTGATTTGTATTTTTCTTTTCATAATTAAGGTGTTTATTTGGAAGGTTAATGATGGCTTTGTAACTGAGGTTTTCAATATGAATGCTTTGCCCTTATAGCCAGTACATCATACTTGCACACACACACACACACACACTCTCACACACACACGTAATCTTTGGTGTCATGGCAGCTGCTACATAAAAGGCAGGTCACACAGAGAGCTCTAACTCCTTGAGCACGCCAAGTGTAGGAGCTGCAAACATCTCAGGAAGTGGAGCAGTCACTAGGAGCTTACTGACAGCACTCAACAGAATGAGACCATTATGATGGACAGTTAAAAGATGCTTGAATTACAGATCTTTTGGACTTCATAGACTTAATGGGTTTGGTGGCAAGTACTGCACAGTATATAAGTGCTGGATTGCTGCAAACTGGGTTACCTGAAGCTTCCATTTATTTCTTAAAGGTAATCCTAATTAAAGTGTTTACTTGTACTCTATCTTTGGTATTTAAGTGTTAATAATTAAGTAAGCCTCGTTGTCTTGGGGTGACTTTATGCTATTGTATCCCCTATCACCACTCTATGCCCAGATATGATCCTGAGCCTTTCTGTGTTTTTAAAACTGGGTGCAAGAGAGAGAGAAAAAAACTGAGCGAACTTTTCAAAACAGTTTGTGCTTTGAGGACACAGAGATAGTGTGCTGCTGCAGTAGCGAGAGGGGAAGAAGCACCTTCTTGCTTTTCAGCCAGCTTTTCAGCTCCTTTTCTCTGGAGAGAGAGAGATGGAGAGTTGAACCTTGTTTTCTTGGAACTTTGGGGTTTTTTTCCCTTCTTCCCTTCTGGACTGTTTCAACATCAGAACACATCGGGAGGGTTCTCCCCCGAGGCCTGGAGGTGGGCCCACTTCAACCCAGCTCCGAAGAGGAGAGAGACCACACCTACAGAAGGACTCTAAAATCTTCCCAGGTTTCTCTCCAGAGCGAGAGGTTTTATTATTTAGCATTATTATCCCTTTCCTGTGTGTTTGTTAAATAAATAGGTTTTTTTCCCTTCACTTTTCTCCAAGGAAAATCTTTTTTTCCTGAACCTGGTGGGGGAGGGGTGGCTGTAATCTGTTTCCCTTTAAGGAGACGTTCCTTTTGGACGTTTCCCTGAATTTGGCCCAAACCGGCACACTTGTTTAACCGAGAAACAGCTTCTGAACAAAGTAGAGATACAGAATAAATGGTATGTTTATGTCTGTGATAGGTGTCAATGAGCAAATTGCAATGTAACATTTACTAAAGAGGGATGATCTTTTACAAAACTTAGGCCTTAACCTAGTTTGTCAGCTTTGCTTCTTTATCATTGGGAATTAGATTCCTCTTATTCCTCTCATCCCCACTCCAGCCTTCTTTTTGTATCTAGGAAATCAAAATCATAGTATCACTTAGACATCTGGGAGATCATCTAATCCAAGCTCAAAGAAACTTAACATTGTGCAATGCATTGTCTGCTTGGTGTCTTCAACCATGTTTAAGGTTTCGTTCAAGTTGGTAGTGGCAATGTCCGTGTTCTCTGACTTTAAGAGATTGGAAGGACAAATCTTTTAACCAGCATGCTCAGTTTTTTTCAGGGAAACCCTTAAGCAATGGGGTGGTGAATTTGTCTCAGTCTGACATTATCGTTCCATATGGCTCAACCAGCAAGAAGTATTACAGGTTCCTTTAATTCCGAAACTGGTATTATCCTTAAAGAAGAACATCCTGTGGTGAAGTGTTGCACTTTGTTCTGCCTGATATAAATAACTATATTAGGTTAATATGATTAAGGCTAATGAGACTCTGAACCTCATCCAAAAATGCTGTCATTAAAGCACATTTACTACTGATGAATTAATTAGTAAAATACAAATCACCTTTTAAGCAGGATGCCTGCCAGGGTTGTTCCAAAAATGCCAACATCCAAGCATTTTCTCTGTGGTTGCTTCAGCTTATATATCCAAGAAGAGTATAGAAGAATAAATATGCTGCTGATGTATGCTCTGGCACTGAACCTCAGAACCCTGAGAGTGTAATTTAGCACCGGGAAGGAAAAGGGTAGCATGGATATTTACCAGAATCTTTAGCTCAGGGGACTGCTGCTTGCCACTCTTCCTGCCTGTTTATTCCCTCTTTTCAGTTATATTTAGGACCAAAACAGAAAAGAACATTTGTTACAATTTTCTGAATAGCAGAACATAGTTCTAGATGTATTCAGGGAATTATAGATCATGACAGATTTTCTAGTGAGATTTGTGGACGGTTCACAAACAACTTACAAGAAAACCTTAAGAATCACAATTGGAGTCCTGGAAACAGGATTAGCCTCACTTCTCTGATATTTAAAGAGGTTCCAATTCCTTTCTAATTTACTTAACTTCAATTGAAATTGAGAGACCAATCAAACTCAAGCTGACGTGAACCAAAATTGTTACCTAGTCAGGCTTCTCCTGACACCACTGTGTCTCCACGACATAAAATGTCCAGTCATTTCTCAACAAGCCTGCAGCTCCTTTTTCAGCTCAGGCATCCAGTCTTGGCTACATTATAGCTCCAGTCAAATTGTTCTTAAAACTGATAATGCTGTTTTATTGTTATTTCTAATAACCCTGAGATTTTCTCAGTTGGTCAGAGCATCATGCTAATAACAACAAGGTTGTGGGTTCGATCCCTGTACGGGCCATTCACCTAAGTGTTGTGCTTCATGATTCTTGTGGCTCCCTTCCAACTCAGAATATTCTGTGATCTGTGATTCCAGTTGTTTCTGTTCTGTTGATTCAGCCCAAACCTCCCACAATTTGTGTCTCTGCAAGAGACCGAGCTCAGTTCAGCAGGGAGAGGGACTAAGCCTGACCTGTAAAAACTGCCATAAGGGTTGCAAAAACTTGAGTTGTTAATCTACAAGCACTTTGATAATACAGTTGTATGATGACCACTCTTAATTATTTTGTGGCCTCTTTTAAAACTCCCTTCTACATGGCTGGCCTGAGAAGCAAGTTTATCATGGGATATGCATTTGCTAAGGATTACTATCCTGATTTTGTATAGACATCGTGTGAAGCTATATGGAGTTTGCTGAGAGACTGGCTTGATAATCTTTGGTACTCCCCAGGAGAATCTGGTTTCTTAAGAAAAATGGGAAGTGGAGAAGTTTCAGCCTTATCAAGTTGTTCATATTCTTGTAAAATAATCTAATAGAGCTGATTAGGGACTATCTTAAGAAAATCTCCACAAGTCAACTTTAAAGACTCCCTGGTAAATATGTATCAGTTTCTGTTTAATTATTTAGTCAGGCTATCATATGGAGATGTAAAACCTTTAATCCATTAGTATCAACCCAGTGCCATCTGCATTTTTTGTCTGCTAAATGTTTGTTTTTATTTAAGCTACTAAGTACATTTAGTGGTATGGTAGAAGGGCTCAAAGAGCTACGAGAGGCTTGATATATACTGCAGTGCTTTTCACATCATTGCGTTAGGCAGCAGAGACCTGAGTCTGTTGTTGCTTTGTTTGGCCTAGAAGAGCAGACACACCTCCAGCACACATGGCATCGTGTGGGTGTGGCATGGGACAGGAGGCCAGGCCTGGGTGTGCAAATGCATGTGCAATGCATGTGCCATGCAACTGCACCAGGGAATTGTGTGTTCACTGTGCACACTGTCGTTGCATCTCTACAACACACAGCCTGCAAAAACTGCCTTTATTGAGAAAATGGGCACTGGATAATATCATGGTGCTGTCATCAGTCCATTTAGAAAGAGTGATAGGTTTGTTCATCGGTACCTGAGCAGCTGTAACAGCGAAACAGACAGGATCATAGAGTATGCACCCAATTTACTGTCTAGCTGATCCACAGGGATGCGAAGGTACATCATCAGTCAGACAGCACTGATGGGGACAGTATGTCTTTGCAATGCCTTGTATGTAATTAATCTACACTGTAAGGCAGAGTGTGTACCAGTTACTGTCACCAGATGAATGCAGTTCCTAAAATGAACCCTCTGGTTCGGCAGGGACTTTGGTCTGGGATTCAAGATCTTCTTCACGTCGTATGCAACAACATTGTTATCTCTTTTTCATTATTATCTTATGGACTGCAAAGGCCAAAACTCCCTGAGTATTTGAAATCCAGCATTGTACTTCCACGCTAAGAGCTACACAATCAAGAGCCTCTTCAAAATACGCATTCAAGTACAGAACATAGTTTTGCATATAATTACATATGTACTTAGTAATATATAAATGTAAATTCAGTAATTGCATATGCAAATACACAGAGCTGTGATCAGCACTCAGAGATGTCTGGAATGTGTCTGACGCTAAATTTCTGGGCCAGGGAATTTTGAATTGGACTGATGTTATTATTCTTCCAATTATGTGTATAATCATTACCTGACAAATTTCACATACAGGGTGTGTTTAACTGTGATCTCTAGCTCCTATTTGCTTCCTGCTGGAAGGTTATAGCTCTCTGAAGCATTAGAAATGCATTTATTTCTAATTCAAACATCTCTTTTATCATTTCTTCTTTATTTCTGGTAGATTTTGTGTGTTAGCCTTTTTTTTTTTTTTTTTCCAAGTTTCTGTTTTACTTTTATAAAGCAATTCTTTAGAAGAAAACAAAGTCCAGTGTTTCTGGACCTGAAGATCTATATTTAAACTTCTCTAATCAGATTTATGGTACATAAACAAATACCTCATCATCAAAGTTGTTGAGAACCCGTAATTATCATCAACTTCATCTTGTATCTTGTTTCCGCAAATCAAGAGCTACACAGGCTGGTTTTGAAAATACGCAGACCAGTGATGGTCTGTTTTTAAAAATATGATCTTTTGTGGCTTGTCTGTGAAATTGGTGGCAAGTTTAGAATAGAGGAATTCCTAGCTTCCAGGCCTATGGCTGATCCTTTCACTGCTGTAGATAGTTACAAAAGCACAGGTAATTCTTTCATTGAAATTCAGTCTTGTTTTAACCGGAAATTCATTTGTCTGTTAAGGCTTGAGGTAGCTGTACAGTTAGCCCATGGACCAAACTTTTTATAATAGCACAAGAAGCTACAAATCCACAATGAGTCTGAGATTGGTTCCTTGCTACCTGACCCTGCAAATACTGAAATATGTAATTTATCATCACTGAAATGTTCTAGCAATATGCACTATTTGCTAGTTTTCAGGAAAGACTCTTTGTATGTCAGTACTAAACAAAAGTGAGAGAAAGAAAATTACTGATGAGGGCTGTTACAGAACACCTACCTTGCAAGTGTAAACTTGCAAGGGAATGCAACTGCTTTTTTAATATTTTCTCACAATATTTAAAATGGTTTTGGCTATGGAAAGAGATGCTGAATGGTCACAGTAGATCACCCTAAAGGCATTATCTTCAGATATGCCTGCAGCTCATTACTGAGTTTTCCTTGTTCATTGTGCTAGCCTCATTCCACCGCATCCTCTCTAGAACCATTCACGTGCTGCTGTTTATAAAGGCTATGGTCGATCAATTCTCTGTAAGGAGAGGGTTCAGGCTTTCTTTTATCCAGAGCTTTGCAGAAGGAGGCATGGAAGCAATGTCAGAAAAGTTAAGACTTTCTAGCTTCCGTAGCTGCTAGATGTGGCAAGCTGAAAGCCTGCAGAAAATACTGTCTCAGACAATCATATGAAGCTTGAGAAAAAAAAAGTATTACTTTGACACAACGAAATGCTTTAAAAAGAGTCTTTTCCTGATGGTGTAAATTCAGGGGATAGAATCCATTAATAGATCTTTCACTAATGAAAAAGACTTTGTATCTAGATCCCAAGCTTTATTTTGTCACTGCTTTGACAGTCTGTGATGTCTGTAAGTGCTTTTCTGATATTCTCATGTATCGAATGAAGCTGACGTTCATTAACTAGCTTTTGGCTTTTGAGTTTGCTTCCAGCTTAATTAATGTATTTAGGCAGCTAGGAGCTACATTTACATGAAAATGAGCATATAACCAGCAGAACATCTACTGATCTTTTCTTATGTATATATAGAGATATACTTGGGAATGAAGATGGTCAGCGAAAAAATCCAAGAAAATGTTCCTGTATTTAGGGTAAAATAAATAGAACAAATACATATAAAATGCAAATCATTGATCAAGTCACTTGAAGAAATGTGGCAATGATAGATGTTATGAGAAAGAGTTTTGGTTTGCTTTGGTTTTATGCCATTTTGATTAGACATTTCAATACTGTAATGCTTCTCCAGCTTGTAGTTAATTAGCTACGGTTGGTCAGAAGATTCCAGAAAAATGCTTTGTACAGTGTCACCATGTCATTAGAGGTAGCATAGGGCCGAAACTTGCCAAAAGTCCTAGAATCGGCCTGCAAAGGCTGATAGACTTTCTCAGAAAGGGATTATGTGTCAGATACAGCACAGAATTACAGAATGAAATTGCCGTGCAGGGAGCACAGTGCAGCAATATGGGAAAAGACTTGGAGCCTATGCATGATGGTGACACACTGGTTTATGCGGATGTTTATCGCTAAAAGGGTTGTCAGAGCCCCTCACCAACAGGAGGAAAGAAATAGAGCAGAGAGACCACACACAGACCAAGCTGGCATAAGGAATAGGGTCATTTTTCAAGCCTTTCTCCACATCTACTTTAGATTATTCATACATACAATCATTCATTTAATCTGTTGTTTGCTGCCTTATATTAGTGAATAATTTGGTTTAATGAAGAGCTATTCAATGTCTAAAAATAAGCCAAGCTTGACAACCCTAAACTAAGGGACAATACTAGGGACGTTTTTTCAGAAAATGGGGTATTGTGTAAAATAAGGGTTTTTTTAATGAATGAATCTTAAAATTAGGATCTGCAGGCTCAAGCAATTTCACATCTCTGGCTTAACCTTCTATGTAAACAATTTTTATGTCGAAATATGTACCTTGAAAGGCATAAGACATTTCTGGTTGTGTACGGATGAAATGCATCTTTTGACATAAATAATTTGGAGAAGACATTCTATAAATAAAAATGAGCAAGGAAACATTTCTGTTTTACTGAGATGTAATAAAATGATCATGAAAAACTTATTCTGATTCATAAAAAATATTTGGCCCAAACTGATCCTGTTAAGTCAGGTGAAGGGGAAAGGCTTTATTGTCCTCAGAATATAAGGGATTATTCACCTTCTAATTTATTTCATTCCTCTCTGTCTCTCCCCTTTTCTTGTATTTTCTGAGGCTAAATGACACAGTGCTGAGTAGTGAAAGCATAAGGTTTGGCCGTGACAGTTTTGCTGCCTTGGCTGATTGCATTAATCTTTGCGGCACCACACAGGTGGCTGTGAGGTGTCCCCTGCAGCCACCCAGCCCATCAGGCTCTTGATGCCAGTGCAGCAGAGGCAGCATGAAGGTGCAGTGTCCTGGCTGCTTCTGCTCTCAAAGCCGGCTGCTTCATGAGGAGCTTCTGGTGTCATGACTCACCTACTGTAGAAGTTCAGAAGGGAACAAGCAGTCCAAGGGCAGCAGGGATTTTGGTGACTATCTCTCCTAACTGTGCAGCATAATGCTTCAGTTGCAAAGAGGTCTCATTTTCAGGGTATGTCTCAAAAGAGCCAGGATTTTGGGGTCTGTCTCTTCTCCAACAAGAGTATTCACTCATGGTACCATATTCATATCACAAGTTTTGTGACCCCTCCTGGTGGTGTAGCTGTGGTGTAAAGCTGTGAAAGTTACTTGTACAAACTGAGTTAGGAACCACTCAGGGAGGCTTTGCGTGATCTCCTGCCAACGTGGCTCGTGCCTGTGCTGGGAGGCGACCCTTTGTGAATGAGAAAACAGCTTTGGTTTTTGGCTTCTGTTTTGAGACTGTCGGATGTTAAAAATACAACACTTCTGCATCATAGATCAATGGCTCCTCTGCTCTGCCATCACGTGACCAGAAGGTTTCAGAAAAAGCTGTAAAAAGAGAGATTTAGAGACTTGTAATAAATATTAGAGCAAAGACATGAGACTGGAGAAAATGTTTTGGGTTTTTTTATATAGGGGCACAGAAAATAAGACTGGGCTCGTATCTCCTGCCTATCTTTCAATAGCATTCGACACTTAAATATAAATGTTGATCAGAGTTTGTTGATCAGATAATTGATGCTAACAGGCAAGATAGTTTAATAATCTTAAGTGAGGAGAAAGTGTTATGGCATAGTGAGAATATTTTTAATATGTAAGTAACTGTCAGATTTATTTTCCTGCTGTCTGTGAAGTGTTTCACTAAAGTCAGGCAAATGTTTTGATAATCGTAAAAAAAAAATTAAAATTAAACCACTGAATTCTCTTTGCTCCACATAAAATCTTCTAAAACTGAGACTAAACAAGTACAATTTCATGATCACGTGCATGTAGATGAGACTGATGTGGTATGATGGTAGGTCACAGGAAGTGGAGATCAGTCATTCAAGTTCTTCACTTGGTGAGACTAATGCCCTGGTCTGAAGTACAGAGAAGTTTAATGCCAGCTTTGCCCCCTAGGAAGAGGCCGCAAGTTCTGGTACTGGGACAGCATTTCAGCTTGGACAGTGATCTAGAACACCTTTAAAATAGGGCTGTGAAGTTGTGTGTGGTTGCACAGAGAATACAAATAGATGCACATTTACTGGGTTCAATGAAAATAATTACAGCAAAAAGCCTGTCTGCTAGCTGGACAACAAAATTTAGTTTTCTTGCTTTCCCCTGAGTAAGAAAGTAATGCAAGCATTCTAAAAACTGTTTCATTAAAATCTAATGATTTTATGGTTGAGAAAACAGACAAAGGGTCACAGTTTCCTTAAGTTTTCAGTGTTTAACCTGTCCTTTGGGCCCCTGAAGACATCCTAACCCCTAAATTCCTGATGAGCTCATGAGATCTTTATCCTGTTAGTAAAGTTTAGACCATCACATTAGGGAATACAGCATGAACTTACTTAGGCTAATCAGGTCCTGAAATGCCCATGAACCTCCCAAAAGAGCAGAGACTACTGTTAGTCCTTAGGATATTGCATACGGCCTGCCAGCCTCATTTTCATAAAGGTTAGGAAACGGCAATACTTGGTTGCTGTTGACTGATCTGTGCTGATGCTACCCTGTGGGCTCTCCTGGCAGCCACGGTGCTCCTGCCCATCTGCTCCGCTTCCCAGCCAGGTCTCCCCACCTGCCATAGATGGGCGGGAGGTTGGGGAAAATGCCAGCCCCAGCTGGAGTGCAAAGGTACAGAGAACTACTGTAATCACCGAGCAACAACTTGCATCATGAGCTGCAACACAGATGAGAAGGAGTGTTATCCCTGGCCCTTTTTTCTTGCAGTGGATGGCAAGGACAGCAGGCCCATTCATGCTCAGTGACGTATGCCCAGGGTAACGTGTTTTGTCCTAACTGTCCTTATTCCTGTTAGCTGTCTCTAACTTTCTAGAAATACTCTGTAGGAAGTGTAGGTGTGGTAACATAGGTGAAGGTGAGGTTGTACTTGCACAGCTCCTGTACAGCATGGCCTGTGCTGTTTCCTGCTCTTTGAGACCAAGGGAAAGGCAGAGGCAAGAGGGTGACCAGCAGAACTGAATTGTTCTGGGGGCAGTTGGGAGGAATTGTGAAGTGCCCAGCCAGGTCACAGACGCAGTCATAGGTGCAGTTTTTTACTGACACATCTCTAGCAGAATACACCATTTTCAGAAATACTTTGGTGCCAGCATCTGTGATTTGCATCCTCAGTGGGCAAAAAGGGCTAACCACACTGGAAAGATAACTTCAGTGTAGAACACCAGCTCTACAGAACTTGTCAGCTTCATCTGTGTTCCTTGGGTTAGGAAGACTTCTTACTTTAGTTGAATTTTTGGTTCACCTGTCTAATTTGAACAGTTTTTCTTGATGATGATGATGATGATGACTGTTTTCCAAAACCAAACACAGCCTCAGCCTTTTACTCATCTCTTTCTCATTATATCGGGCCCATTAAAAAGAACATTTCAGTAATTAATGTTGGAACGAGAGCTGAGATTTGGACACCTGAGCATTCCTATCAGCAAATAACTTCAAGCACTTTTTTAGTGCTGCACCATTGCCAGTTTACCTAGGAGCAGTTATGTAACCGTGTGATTACAGGACTCTCTTGTGGAAATTAAAAAAAAAAGAATAAGACAAGAGAACATTTTCTGAAAATTTTGTACAGTTTCACCTTCAGAATTAAGACAAGATGTCTGTCTGACAGCCAGAGGGATGGGTCTCCTGTTCCATCGATGAGCTGGCCTTGTTTTCACCTTTGCTCTGTAGTCTAGCAGCATAAATTCATCATCATTAGCATGTAGGTGTTTGGTGTTTCCAGCAGACAAGCAACGAGAGAGGTGTCTCTACTTCATTCCAGGATTTTTGCTTTCCAGCTTAATGTTGTAAGTTCAGTCATTTCTTGAGCTCAAAGTACTCCTATAGCTGTTTCCTAAGAAACCATTTGATGGGAATGGGGCAACATTCTCTGCTGTCTTTCTGCCAAGCCTCCAGCTTCAAAAATTAGCTTTTAGGATTTTCCATTAAAAAGCTGAAGAAGAGAAAGAATAAGGGCTGCCACAACAATTACAGCAGAAAGTAATCCTCCTGCTCCAACAGCTATGGAACTTTCTGATTTTATTTTGCAGCTCTGGCTCTATTAGATGGAGCTATGAATTAACCCCTATGTTGCTTGACTGCTGTTACTGTTTATTATTCATGTTGTTGTTCTCCCTGGAGGCCCCAGTTGGTGACTAAAGTTCTTTTGCAAACCCTCCATAAGTCTGGAGTATAAAGACAGCCCCTAATCTGACCTCAAAAGCCTAACAATTCACAGTTTGATCAAATACCCCTTTTTCCGTTTCTCTTTGAGATTTTCTGCTTATGTTGTCATACCTGTGCTCCACCTTATAGCTAAATAGTAACTAATAATTAAATAAGGGGAAAGTAAAGAAGCTCTGCTTTAACTCTGCATCAACCCAGTTAATTCACAGTTAAATCTCTTCTGCACTCACAGCATTGCAGTCATAGTACCCTGTCACGTACTTACATACAAGCCTACAAGACAAGACGATGTTGTGGGCTCCCATACCACCTCTGTATGATGGACAAGAGAAGAACACAAACCTTGCATCTAAAGGTCTCTGGGCTCTCTTATATATCTGGGTTTGTTTCTGTGTTGACTTCAAATTCTGCTCTATGTTCTGAAAAGCAGGATCTCCTCGGATGTGTACATTGTAAAATCAGTGAAGTCTGGTATTTATTTTTATTTTATTTGCAGGAAGAGCAAAGGCTTGAAAAAAAGGTCTTTGAAATTGTGCATGACAGCTTATCATGAACATCATTTTTATCCTGTCAGAGAAAATAGAGTAACTTTAATTCCAACAGAAAAGTATAAGAACTGGACAGACTCTCATCTAAATTATATGGCATAGATACTGAGCAATTCTTTGGTCTACCTGATTTATTGTAGCACAACTGAGTTCAAAGTAGGTCTTAGTATTTAATCTGCGGATTAATATTTTATTCATATTTAAAGATATTGCCAAAATGGTCCCAAATATTAATAGAAAGAGACCAACGCAATACAGAAGCAAGTTGTGTTCCAAATCTCCTTCGCAGAAATCTACTACAGACTGACTGCAGATTACTGCAGCATATGAAATAGTAATAGCTTCAGATGCCTTAGATGAAATCCACAGAACAAATCTATATTAAAAGATTTGGGTCAGAAATGTAACAGGTCTGTACAGAGGTTTCTGAAGAAAAATGCCAGTGCTTGTGTGAATTTGTATGAAACTTTAATATTTGTAGTTATCCCAAAGAGGGAATTACAAGAACTGTTCTTGCAGTGATATTCCTGGGCTGAATGGTGTCCTGGGATGGACAAGAGAAGCACGTGAAGAATTGTAGCCCATGTTGTACACTGGAACTTGGTTTTCTCTGTTTCACTAAATGCTACTTTTTCTCATCCCATTTTCAAAGGCAGAGGGGTGGTCATATATGCAACTGTTGTGTATACAATATCACAGCAAGACTAGGTTGACGGCAAATTGGACAGTCAAGGACCCAAAATTCAGAAGTAACAGCTGTCAGTCTCTCACCTGTGTGGTCACTGTAATAAAAAAAAATCTGTTAGGTGTATCCTCTCACAGTGCTTTCCACTTGATCCCTGTACTGCTTGTGGATAAGCTAGTACTCAGCTGTACCAGCTTTTCCATGTTCTCTTCCCTTTACTGCTTGTTTTTCCATATTATCTTTCCTTTACTGCACGGCTTGCCCCAGGCCCTGTTGGGTGCTTTTAGTGTAAAAGCCTCACTCTGTTCTAAGGGTTGTTTACTTCTTCCTGGGCTTTTCTGAGGCACAAATCAAAATTTCATGCCAGAACCAAAGAGAAATGGATTTTGTGTTTTGACCTCAAAAGACTGTGTGGCTGCCCTGCCACATGATGAGCTGGTTGGCCAGGTCCTCTGAATAACATGGGTTGGGGTAGGCATTGCAAGAGGCCATCCACAAGGACAAACACAGAAGGATGCAGCATCTACTCCATGAACAAGGAGATACCTAAGTTGAACCAATGGGGGAAAAAGGAAGTCCTGCTTCTCTGTGGGGCTTAGAATGCCCTATTGAATATGAGGATGTGATATTTCCCTACAGACAGACTCCACACCTTCCAGGGCTTGTGGTCCATTCCTCTTGCTTTGGGGAAAGGAGCAGGATTCACTCCTTTCTCTCAGAGTGTAGTCACTAATAGAAGAGAAGAAGGAGGTGATAACTCCTAACCGTTTATTGGAAGCAGTAGGAGTAAAAGGGGAACATGCATGGTCCGTTTCTTCTCCACCTAGGAGAACAAAGGTTTAATTGTCCTAGAAGGTTTACTAGTTTTCTCTGATTGGGCAGAGACATTTTCTTCCCAGTTCATGGAAAATTAATTAAAAATGTGACACACGGGGTCTGAAAACAAATGTCCATAATGGAAGACGTTGAGAATATCGTTAATAAATCGTGGCTGCCCTTCTGCTGATACCTTCGATAACTTTTCTCCTTCTCAGCCCTTCCGCTCCCAGCAGCTTAGTTTTTCTAATCTTCGTGAAAAAGAAGTACTTTACTTCCTCAAGTATTCACAGAGGTGTGGTGTGATGTCTCCTATGACTGGAGTGTTGGAATGGAAAGATACAGGCTCTGTGGGAAGGACAAGCAGGGGAGATGAGGAGAAGGTGTCGCTCTCTATGCCAGACACTGGCTGGAGTGCATGCAGTTCTGCCTGGGGATGGAGGAGAAGCTCACTTAGAGCTTATGGGCCAGGATTAAAGGAATGGCAGGGACAGACCACATGAGTCATCTATAGGCGTATAGGAACTACCTCGTGTTCACAAGCCCTGGTCCG
>VZTD01003338.1:134951-239265 GCA_013397725.1 Rhagologus leucostigma | reverse complement strand
GAGGCAGGAAGGGTCTTTGTGTGGAATTCCACGGCACAGGTTTATTCAAGCCCCATCCGTGAAGGGGACCAAGCACCAAAGACCAAGGGGGATGGAAAATCCCAGCTCATATATGGGGGCAGGGAAAGCAGCAGGGGCAGTACATAGGCGGGATTAGGGTTCAGGAGCCAATGGGAAAATCCGGGTGAGTGGCAGGGAACAAGGTCCAATGGGAGAGTGGGGAAGGGAGAACTTTCCAAAGGAGCAGGCAAGGTACAAGGGAGCGGAGAGGCGAACTGGGGAAGCAGAACTGGGATACATTTCCATAACAGAACAGGGCATCCTGGGGGAGGCTTTTTTAGTCACTTTAACCTGGGGAGCTCTCTCGGGGTCTGTCTCTTTCACTGGCTCCCACAGGCTGGGGTTACACCATGACACTTAAGAACAACCAGTATCCAGTGGTTTGCAAGCCCCAAAGAGCTATGATCCAAAGACAGATACTTCAGTAGAATACTTTTTTCCTAATATCTGCAAAAAATGCACATTACTTCCTAAGATTCTGCAAGCAAAATCCATGCTGTAATAGCTGAAGACAGAACGTTCCAACTCAAGCAAATACATAAAATGTATGAGATGAGCATTGAATTAAGAACATTCCAACAAGTCTAGCAGTTTCCAAGAATGTGACTCATCTACAAGTTATAAGGCACCTGTAGTAACTGCTGCTGTTGGCAAAATGCAGCACAGCTCTGAGGCGGGTTTGTGTTCACACACAGCAGGGTATGGATGTGAGAGTTACTGAGCTCCATTCATCTCCCTCTTTAGGAAACGCTAAACACTTTTACCTCGTTACTGTCTCATTTGCAGCAACCCAGAATTTGAAGGCTATAAAGAATATCCATTATCCATTCTGAAGATCGCCAGTGCCTGAAGCTTCAGATTTGATCACTTCTTTTTTTCTGCAAACAAATGACTGGGCTGTGACTAGGTCTGCTTAGTGTGACCTGAGGTTAAGCTAAACAAACAAGATGTGGAAAAGTGCTGGACATCAAATGAGAAGTTGCCTAATGGGACAAATAACAGTGTGAGAAGCTGAAAAAAAAGATAAAGAAAATTACATGAATTTCCTAGGTGGTTAGTGATAGAATCATAGAATGGTTTGGGCTGGAAGAGACCTTAAAGGTCATCTATTTCCAACACCCCTGCCGTGGGCAGGGACACCTTCCACTAAACCTGGTTGCTCAAAGCTCCATCCAACCTGGCCCTGAACACTTCCAGGGATGGAGCACCCACAGCTTCTCTTGGCAACCTGTTTCAGTGTCTCACCACCCTCACTGTCAATAATTTCTTCCTGATATCTAACCTAAATTTACCCTCCTTCAGCTTCAAGCCATTCCCTGACAGGCAGATCTGACAGGCAGATCAAGCATCATGGTGTCACTGTGCTGGTGTTCAGTGCAGAGCTCCAGATTTCAGACCCCATCTGTCCATGCCTTCATAATGATCTTCTTTTCTTCAGGATTTAAGCCCAATGAGGTTACTTAATTTTGAGCAATGGATCATGCATTAAAGTTAACCATCTAAGCTGACCTAGTTGCATCTTTGCTCTGCAGGCAGCGGAGTAATATAAAAATGAAAGAGCAATCCATCCAAGATAACATGAGCAATACAGAGTTGATAAATCATCAACTGAAAGTTTTTGTTCCATTGTACACACCAGAATTATGGACACAATGGGATCCAGGATGAAACTAGGCTGTTTGTATCTGTATATATGTATGTGCATATACAAATACATACACAGGTAATACACTCTCCCGTCTCGTTATTCACACTGAAACTATTTCTTCTTTTTTATTACATAAAATATATGGACACCACTCTTCTTGAAACACATAATGGTATTATTCATCGGAGACGACAGTCAATTTTAAAGTTCTTTTCCCTAAAGTTTTGTGCTAAAATCAATTTAATTATATATATACTACTACTACTACTACTACTAGGCTTGGATTATATATTACATCTCAGGTCATACTCATGGAACAACTGTGTTGCAAGGCATTAGCCTCAACCTGCAGCAGCTGCTTAAAGCAGAGGAGTTATAATGAAAATTGGTATAGGATTACATTTCCTTCTGACTGCCCCCAACAAGCATCTGCAATTTATTTGCAAATCACTGTCATGTTCCATATCTTGAGACTGGAAATTCTGCCAGCTAGTCTTCAACCTGTCTAGTAATACCAGAAACTTTCTGCAGCCCTGTATTTGCTCTCATATAAAGGACTGTGTGGAGACAGAAATAGCCCAGAGATCCATTTTTAGAGTGGCTCCACCTCCTTACTACCCAGAACTTTGGACTAATCTTGTGTGTACTGTACATAAATAAATTAAGAATACAAAGAACCACTTCCAGCTTAGAGATAACAGGTGACTGGCAATTCTCGGTGTATTGAAACAAACCTTCAGAATTATTCTAAACATCATTGCAGACAATAACTTTTTCTTTAGTGCAGTGGAAAGAAAGCAGAAATCAGACCATTTCTGATCTCCGTTTGGCCTTGGAATAATGTATTCCTGCTTTTCTTCATTGTGAGGAAGACCCAAAAATGACAGCATGCTAAGAAATATGAAACTGGAAGTGTTTTAAGTGACTGAGTTGTATCAAGAGATTTCTGTTCATCCTTTACTCAAAAAGATAACTTTCATTCTTCATTAATGAACTCTATCGTGCTGTCCATGATTTCTGGCCCACCAACAATAGAACTGTGAGTACAAGTAATTTTAAAGTCATATACTTTTCTTTCTGCAATTTCAGTAGTAACCAAACTTATCTCTCAGCCTTGAGCAAACATCCTTGACCCCAGCAGCATTTTAAATGAACCCTACAGCAAATGTAAGAGCATAATTACAGTGAAATAACAACTTTACAACAAAATATACTTCAGAGTTTTTCTGTCCAAGCCTTACTGTGCTATTCATATCTGTCTCCATTAGTCTGAAAAGCTCCGTGCAGCATCAAGGACAGCTTAGGAGAGGGAGGCTGCTGAATCAGTTACAATATCACAAAAATGGTGTATTACGGCACTGTGCCTTTGAACACAAAAAAGAGCCTGGGAAGAATTTTAGACATGGGTGCCTGTGTATATAAACACAGAGGTTTAACTTTAGCTGGGTGATCATAATATTTTCCTGAAAACTATAGTTCTAAAGTGTAGAATGATAAAAGCAACACAATGTCTGTTAGCTGGAACTGTAAAAGAATATATTTGAGATATGTGCATTTTGTAGCCTGAAAGAACTTCCATTCTGTTTTATTTGAATACTATTAGAAATAATCAAAAAACCAAAATGAGCTCTCTTCATTGCCTAGAACTAGTCACTGAAAACACAGTAAATCCTCACCAGTTAGAGCATGTCCTCTTCCAAGCCTGATTACACAGGAGAATGATTATGAAATGGAAACATTAAAACAATACAATTGTGATATTTGGTTTTGAGTTTTGCATGGTTCTGAACTCCAAGTCAATGCTGCTGAAGAGGATTGTGTTACCTGTCACTGCACAATCTAGCTTTTGCATACCACTCATGAAATATTGAAAAAGAAGAGAAAACACCAGTGTTTATTGGCACAACAGATCCATTTGCTGAAAGCATAAATATTTATGATCAGCCCATGGCTAACACTGTGACAAAGTATGCCTCTAAAACAAGAAAGGTTTGTACTTTGAAGAGACGGGGCTGTCTTCCCAGCAGAGGCTGTTCCAAAACCTGGACACTGAAATATGTGAAGACACATCTTGAATTCTGACCCAGAAAGGCACCTCTTCAAAGAAACTGCCACAGGTTTGGGAATTTGCTCACACAACTGAGACAATGGTTTTTAAACTATAATATATGAGCTCTTGGCATTGAAACCACGTGGATTATGTATACATGCGTGCAAGTTAATTACTATGCGGTGGGCTATGTTCTCTAGCAGTTTGTACGTTTGTTACTGTTATTTGCTGTTTCTATTATGACAAAACACAGAGCCTGCATCTGAGAACAACACCATGCTAGGTAATAGTCAGGCACAATAACAGCCTGCTTCAGAGAATTTGCAATTAAAGAATTAGACAGCTGAGTACAAAATTATGATACTTAAAACTGTACTTTTCTGAAAAATGTGCAACCTTTAAAGTTGTTTTAATCCTTACTGAACAGTTCAGGTTTTTCATCATTTGTTTGTTTTTCCCTTTGTACTTTCATTTTAAAGTTCTTGGAGAAAATTATTTTTCTAAGAGAAATTTAGGATTTTTTGTTCTTAGCCCACTCAAGCTGCTGGATTTAGTTTCAGTGTAGATTCTCAATTCAATTGCCTAAATGTAGGATTCATAGAATCAAAGAACATTTTGAGTGAGAAGGGACCTTAAAAATCATGGGCAGGGAGGCCATTCACCAGATCAGGTGGCTCAGAGCCCCATCCAGCTTGGCCTTAAACATTTCCAGGGGCAGGGTGTCCACAACTTCTCTGAGTAACTTGTTCCAGTCCTTCATCACCCTCTGGGTGAAGAATTTCTTCCTAACATTTAGTCTAAAACCTACTCTCCATCAGTTTAAAACCATTCCCCCTTGTCTTCATTCACTGCTTGTATAAAAAGTCCCTCTCCCTCCTTTTAATAAGCCCCCTTAAGGTATGTCCTGGTTCCAGCCAAGACTGGGTTAATTTTTGCAGGAGGGGGTATGGCTGAAATACAGAGATTATTTTATAACATTCTCATAACTGAGGAGGTGGGGGATAAGGACTCTCACTTCCTAGGAGAGGAAGTTCCTTCCAGTCAATAAAACATGGCAGGAGAAGCTGTCTGGCATTGTTTGTTGTCACAGGCCTTCCGTGTAAATAATTTCTTTTTCTTATACCTTTTGTTATTAATATTGTTGATGTTTCTGTTCATTCACTTATCTCATTGCAGTTTCCAGTAAACTGTTCTTATCTCATCCTGTGATCGCTGCCTTTTGGAAGGGAAACAGCTCATGGATTTAGCCACTACTAAACTGGAAAATACCATTCCTAAACCAAGATACTTCCAAGGTACTGGAAGGCTTCGAAGAGGTCTTCCCAGAGCCTTTTCTTCCCCAGGCTGAACAATCCCAGCTCTCTCAGCCTGTCCCCATAGGAGAGGTGCTCTAGTCCTCTGAGCACCTTTGCAGCCTCCTCTGGACTCACTCTAACAAGTCCTGATCTTTCTTGATTTGAGGATCCCAGACCTGGGCACAGTACTCCAGCTGAAGTCTCATGAGAGAGAGACCATGTGTTGCTAAAGGTACCTTTGGATACTTAAGGCATTTAAATTGAGCTGGAAGATAATATTCAACACCTACAGAAAAATTATGTCCTTCTGCAACTGCAGCTTGCAGCCAGCCAGGATACAGAGCATTTTATAAGGTACTGGGTGTGCATCTCTAAGCAGCTGAACAGCTGATCTGTCTGTTGTAAGCTACTCTTCAACTGCTTAATACAATCGATAGAGCTTATTGAGCTCTTCAGATCACCCAAAGGTAGACAAATAGAACATGATTTGTATACTAAACATATCTAATGTTGTTTGGCATGCCCTATGCATCTTTTCTGCTCCCCAAAGTGTGATCCAGAAGGATGTGAGCCTCCTGAACCTCCCTGTGTCGGATCGCTGAGTCCTGCTGCAGATTTCTGAGGGCACATTAAGATAACAGAATTGAGCCCATGTTAGCTCAATACCTGAATGGATTTTCCACCTGCGCTGTTCTGCCACGATATCCACGGACTGAAAGGGAGTTTAGGGACAGCTAACACCTTTACAGATACCCAGATTCAGGGATCAGCCAGAATCCCTCCCTTTGTGTCTCATTCAAATCCTTAATGCCAAAATTAACTGGACTGTAATCCATCCAAAATACAGCAAAGACTTCCATTTTAATGTAATACACATTTAAAAAAACCCCAAAAAACCAAAACCCCAGCAAGTTTTTTTTTTATGCAATAGACAGATACTTAGAATACTATCTTCAGACAAAACAGGTCAACATTTTATTCACTTCACTTCAGCTATTCAGAGCAGTATCACTTCTTTCCTGAAGCATGTTCTTTCTAGCAGTCTACAGAGTAGAGTGCTGTGAGATCTAAGAAGCAAAAACAGGGTTTTAGTACCCTCTTGTTTATGCTGTTGTAAATAAAATTGAATGAGACACAGAAAAAAGGAGTGCACCTTGCCTGTATCTACTGTCTCAGCTTTCAAGCAGAGGAAAAACTGCTCTGACTTCTGCCTGTGAACATCTTCTCTAGTTTATATTTCACATCCACTTTATATGTATAAATAATTAATTTATAGATCACCTAAACACATCAGGTCTTGTTTTCTAAGAGCTTCTGCCCTCTATTTTTAGATTAGCATTTTAACGTCAGCACTTCCCAGAATGTTCTCTAAATGACATAGCATTCTTGCTTCCCTCCCACATCCTCTTTCCTTCTGTAAGGCAGGAAGCAAATACTCATTGCAGGGCATTTAAAGCTCTATGTTCTTTAGCCTTAATCTGTCCTTAAGTAATTCTGTCTTTCTGTTTTGTTTTGTTTTCAAGAGAGCACATGAATTCTGGTCTCTTTCCTTTATTCAGATGCTACTTTTCATTAAAAGTATGCTTTGGCTGATGTTAGCAACAAAGACTAAAATCTAAGAAATTGACAGATAGTTCTAATATTTGGTACTTTAAAAATGAATGAAGACTTTAAATAAATAAATATCTTTTTTTTTTTTTTTAAAGAACATTCTAAAACATAAAGTCCTGTGTGTAGACCTCAGACTTTTCATATTCAAGTGACTATTTTAATCTCTTGGAGACAGGAAAATTTTCTTTATTTCTGTCTTCTCACCAGCTGTCCAAGTTTTCTGCAGAATAACGTTGCAGTCACTGAAGGGTGGAAGTATGCTCTGCCTTTGGAAAACTTATAAGCCAGCAGTTAGGAAATATTCCAGGCATTAGAGCATTTTAAATCTGAAACCCTTTGATATGAGGCTGGAATTAAATCAGAGTCCTGTAACCACTCAGATGTTAGAAAAATATGTGGGTGGTTTTGCTGCCTTCATAGAGAGCAAAAACTGAAAAAGAGAGCAGATGACATTCTTTTTATGCAATCTGTCCGTTCAGAACAATTCCAGACATTATCAAAATATTTCTAAATTACTGAATCCCTCAAGTATTTTCAAAGGCAAAATCTAGTTTCTGGATCCATATCAGTTAGAGTCATACAGCTCTGCTAATATTGAACCTGTATGGATGTAACTCTTAATATCTGGGAAATTTTCATTCTGAGGATGTCAATTAAAAGTTCTATTATAGAAGAATTGCACTTTGAAGGTAGACTATGGAATTGAAATAAACTTATTTACTTGTCTTTTGATTTTATTTTGATTGTATTTTTGCTTGTTTTCTCATTTTGTCTTGGTCTTTAGTCCCAAACCTCACAATGAGCAGATTAGATAAATTAAATGATGCTATCTACAGCTTTAGTCATATTAATGGTGCCTGGAATAATTTAATCTTGAAAATGCCTGTCAACAAATGGATTTGTCCAAGGAAGTCTGTACATAATCTATTTCTGTCAATACAGTTAAATTGGGAGGATGAACTTGATGATTGCTGCTGTGAGTTCATTGAAACTGTGTTATCTTGTGTGTGTGTCATGGATTAACCTCTCTGATGCTGCTTTAGATGTCTTGATGGCTTGGATCCTTCAGATAAAGATTGGATCTAGGGACTTAAGTGTATTGATTTGACAAATCTTAAAATCTGTCCCTTAATGATGTAGTGCAGCTAGGCGGTTTCTGCTTGGGATCCAAGAATCTTCTGTTGTGTGAGCTCACTTCTCCCCCTTGCCAAATACAACCTGGCGGATGTTCGTTGCCTCAGGAACTGACTAATGAACCAGATGAAGAGTGCATGTGACAGCATGTCAGCTACAAGGAGAAGAAAAATAGAAAAGGAAATGATTTGGAATAAATAATCATTTTCATTCAAGTGTATAGGAGAATGTGGCAGAGAATGAACAAATAGACATATTGTAAGGCAAAAGAGAATGCAGAAAATTATCTTTGATATTCTCATGTCAGTAATAATTTTCTGGAATATTTTATTGTTATTGTTTTGAACTCGGATAGGAACATATTGCAGAAAACTTGTGTAAGAGAGACAAGTATGCCAGATCTGGGAATCTGCATACACCACAGCTACTGAAGAAGGGCCGAAAAAATGCTCAAGGGTTTTGTTGTTAAAAATGCAGAGCATTGACCTATGTTTGTTCCTGCTGATGCCAAGAAGCTCAGTGTTGCTGTGGCTGAGTTTATTCTGACATCTAAGAGATTATACATGTCAAGCTACAGTGATCATGTACTTAGAAAAGCCATACTTCTGCTTTAGAAGCACATTGCTTTATGAGAAGGAGGTTCTCTAAACAAGTCAAGTGTTTAAAACTTGATCCTTCACGCAGAAGAGGAAAGCAAGATCATGTCTTCCAGTGTTTGCAGGATGTTATCAGCTATCTTTACCTTGCAGTGCAGTCAACTGTACAGACCAATAGACTATCATTATCCAAAGACTGAACAAGCAGTGAATTAATTTCTCTGTAGAAGAGAGTTCCTGGAGAGATTTACATACTGAATTAGCAAATTCACTGATCTGGCAATCCAGTGTGTTTTGCATTTATATTAATTAGGCAGGTTTTCTTTCATTGTATTTATATTTTTGAAGTGAGCGATTCTGGCTTTGTCAGATGTGAAACTTTTTCATAAGCTAAGAAAGAGAATTTTGCTCTAGGAAGTAGCGAACAGGACTGGGAGCAAAAAATATTGATTTTTTCCTACCTGAAATAAACACCTCCATTAGAGTTTCTAGTTAAGGTTTTACTTGCTTCTTGCAAAGTCCAGATTTCTCTAACTGTCTGTCCAAAATAACTTGAAGAGTAGCAGACCCAGAAAGGGAAGGGAATCTCAGGGAAACACACAGTAACTTCGTGGTTTCTTTGTAGCCAAATACTTTAACACAATCATAGAGGGAGATCTTTAGTAATTTCCTCATGCCCTTTCACAGGAGTCTTCAGCAAAGCAAGCTGGATCTGGACTTGCAAAATAGGGCTAGCTTTGTGTGTTGGGTTGACCCGGGCTGTCAGAGAGATGCCCACCAAGCTTCTCTATCACTCAGCCTTCCTGCAGGACAGGGGGGAAAAAACACAATGAAAAAGCCCATGGGTCAAGATAAAGACATGGAAATCACTCACCAATTTCTGTCACAGGCAAACCACACTTGACTTGAGAAGATAAATTTAATTTATTTCAAATTAATAGCAGTAGGTTAGTGAGAAACAAAAATAAAATTAAAAAGCACTTTCCCCTCACCCTATCCTTCTTCACACACTCAAATTCTCTCCCAGCTCATCAACCTTGTCCCCTCCAAGCAGCACAGGGGTAAAGGGAACACCGGTTAGAGACCATTTATAACATTTAATTTTAGCTGCTCCTTCTTCCTCATGCTTTTCCACTGCTCCAGCTTGGAGTTCTTGCCAGGGGAGACTGTCCTGCACAAACTGCTCCAGCACTGGCACTTCCCCTGGCTGCAGTTCTTCACAAACCGCTCCAGCATGGGTCCATTCCACGGCGTGCGGTCCTTCACTTACTTGGCACCTTCTTCCTTTCTGTCTATTCATCTTTTAGCAGCACTGTTTCTTCTTCCTGAACCTCAGTGATACAATCCCTTAGAGATAAAGCCCATCAAAGGATATAAACCAGAGAGATTTACATAAATCTTTTGGCTGAGAAAACCACTAAGCCAAGGGGTCCTGCAACTTGGAAATACGATTGTGAGAATGTATCACTCTATACCCTGTTCTTGTATCTTTTCTGAGTACCCACTACTGCCTAATGCCCTTAGCTGGTGTCTCCGTGCTATGTTCCTCCATACCCTTCGAGTCTGGGAAAAGACAGATTTGTGTGGCAGAAGGAAGAGAAAGTCAATGTGTCAGAGTGAGTCTGTGCTGACAGACTTTTTAATTTTAAATTAGCATTTGAATTGGGTTTTTTTGCCCGGTTTATGATACAGGTTCAGCCTATTCAGGTTTTAGAAACAGAGGACACAGATGCTGCAGTTCTTGAACTAGAACTCCAAGATGTCAATAATTTAAGTCAATATAACCTTAGAAAGATGAACAGTAATTGCGGTATGGTAAAAGTTACATGGATAGTGAAACTACATAAGACAGAAAGCAAAAGTCACAATAGAAAGTCTGATTACACACATCTGCTTTCTCCCTTCCCATCTGCTGATGGTAATTGTCTGCAGCATGGATCTGCTTAGATGTGAAAATCTCAATACAAGTAGAAAAGGCTGGACCAGACCTTTTGATATTGCAAGCCATTAAGAGACTCTGATATATTTTACCAGATCAGAGGCTACCTCACTGTCTTCATCTTTTGCTCTGGTGTTGAACACATTTGTGACAAAGATCAGTTCTCACTCTTACCATGTATCAAACGATCTAGTGAATACATGGCACAGAAATGGAAAGGTTAAAAGCAAATGATACTTTTGCGGGTTCTGCTCTGTGTCTGTACAGCACTGAGAGACGTCCAGTGCATAGCTGATTTATTTTCAAGAAAATAAATGTCCTGTGCGAAGCAAGGAGAAAAACATATGAAGATCAAGATGTAATGTAGAGATGAATTGTTTACAAGTTATCATTTCATATTAAGTGTTTATTTCATTCAAACATACAGAGCAAAGAAAATAAAAATTACTGAGATCATTTCTTAACAAAAAGGAAGTAGGAGATAAAGATATGAGAGGTGGAGGATTGGAAGGTTATTACTCCTTTCCCTTGCAATATCCGGAGAAAGGTCTGGCTGGATTTTGAGCTAGATGAACAAGTATGTGGAAAGATGTTTGGCATCCAGCAAAAAGGCATAAGATGTAATACAAACTTGTCTTCAATCCCAAACAAGCATCTGTATCTGTATTTACTTAATTTTAACTGTTTACTGAAGTGAAAAGAGAATAATTTATTGAATACAATCAGCTTGAGATATTGAGATCACAAAATCATCACAGAATCACAGAATGGTTTGGGTTGGAAGGGATCTTAAAGAACATCTTGTTCCAACCCCTCTGGCATGGGCAGGGACACCTTCCACTAGACCAGATTGCTCAAAGCCACATCCAGCCTGGCCTGGATATTGGCAGGGACAGCTTCTCTGGGCAACCTGTTCGAGTGCTTCACCATCCTCTGAATAAAGAATTTCTTCCTAATATCTATTCTAAAACGTACTCTCTGTCAGTTTGAAACCACTGTCCTTTGTCCTGTCACTACATGCTCTCGTATGTAGATTTTCTCCATCTTCTCGTAGGCTCCCTTTGGGTACGGAAGGACCCCAACCAAGTCACTCCGAACTCTTTTCCAAACTGAACAATCCCACTTCTCTTAGACTTTTCTTGTGGAGACCTGCTCCATGCCTCTTATCATCGTGGTTGTCCATGCTTATATTTGATCAGGAGCAGCCCTGCTGGGACTTGGGGGTGCTAGTGATGAGAGGCTGCACATGAGCTCGCAATGTGCGCTCTCAGGCCAGAAAGCCAAACGTGTCCTGGGCTGCAACAAAAACAGTGTGGCCAGCAAAGAGAGCCAAGTCCAACCTTTGTGATATTCTGGACCTTCAGATAAAAATCTCTATACAATGCCGATAAAGCAGTCAGCTGCTGCATTCCTCTGCCACCAGACAGTGGTCCAATTCCTACACAAACTACCTCTCCTGTGAAGTCTTCTGACCCCTAAACATGATGGCATAAGAGATATTCAAAGATATGCTGGGACCTGACAAATTAATGTCCACTTCTGTCCTTTGCTAATTCAGGTTAATTATCCAGGACCGGTGCATTTCAAATGCATGGAATTCATCTTGTCTCATTTTAGCCATCTTTAAATTAGGTGGTGAAGTTATTAATCTAGTTTCTATATATAATCAGTAGAGGGTATGAGAGCTTCCATCAGAAAGTGATTCATGATGTCTGTCTGGAACGTCTCTTTCAGGAAATACTTCTTGCTCCCCATCAACTATAGAAAGAAGCTTAGGCAGCAAGTTCAGGAATAGCTGCCAGTTTCTGAATGCTGAAATCAGGTGGCTCAGTCTGCACATCAGTTTGAGGGTGAGGCTGTACCACCGTGCCTCGCTAACTGGGGTGTGTGACAGTACCAGCGAGCACATTGCAATGCTGTAGAAAACTGTGAAATGAATCCAAACTGTGGTTTAACAGCAACTAGAATTCCTAGCTGGTTGTTGGTTTACGCAATTTTGTCTCTACTGTGTCAGTACGAATAACTTTTTGTTTGTTATCACAAATATGCCATTCTCACACCTCAAACTCGCTGAGAAATTGTATCCGCTGTGGTATCCATCCCCTTACCCCTGCACTTTTCCTGCAATAATTGAATCTCACCATAGCATCATAGTATCATTGTTGAGATCAATAAACTCAGTTGAATGGCACATTAACTTTCTTGTGAACTGAATATTAAGCAAATAGTTGTATTAGCTGCATTTGACAGTAACTGATAACACAGATATTTGCATAATTGGTAGCTAAGTGATGCCATTATAATCTGCTCTGTTCTGCCCATTCCTGCTTTTATATAATAAAAGCAGAGTCAAACCCAACACTCCACACATAATTTGAGCAAAACCACTCCTGCAAGTGCTCCCAAGACTGCTTTCACACAGAGCACTGTGCATGGGGTATTTATCTTTGCACATGAGCATTAGGTTTGCTCCCCTCAAGCTGCTGCCCAGTTTCTTTCCTGAAGAAAAAAACACTAAAAGGTAGGTGCAAATTCACACTGTGAGTCTCCAGTCAGCAGGGGGTCAAGCAGAAGTGTCACATATCGTGTCCTTGCAGGCTGCCTTCAGGACAACATCTGGGAAGGTCCAGAGGAGCACATTTCTGTGGACTCTCTCTGCTGTGTCCGTGTCTCTCTTGCACTGGAGAGCCAAGAAACAGACACAGAACTCCATGCGTGGTCTCACCACTGCTGAGCAGAGGGGAAGTAAGTGACTAAATTAAATTTTGAGTAGATGCTGCTCCTGAGAGCAAGGATGAAAGAAACATGGAGAGAAATATAAATCAGCGGAAAAATGAGTCATCAAAGGTATCCTGAGCTGTTTCCACCTTGCAAGAGGCAACTCGGTTGAGCAAAATACAGAAGATGGACTAAAAAAGCATCATCATGACAAAAAACTACAATGTATTCTGAAATTTGGTCAAAATTAGCATGCTTGGAGCAATCCATTAAGTTTTTAGCTTTTCAGGAGGGAAAAATACTATAGATGGTTGGCTGATTCACATGAAAGCTGCAACTGTATCTTGGATTTTATGTTAACCCAGAGAAACTGGATCAATAAATTGAACTTCCTGTGAAGATACAGGGAAAGTGAACCTTTCCACTAGCTGCTGATGTTACTGGATTGGTTTTATTATAATTTCTCAATTAAACCTATACAGGATAGGGCAAGAGAGCAAAACTGCACATTAGGCATCTAATCAACACTGTAAACCCAAACCCAACATTTCAGTCACAGTAGGATTCATCTAAGCACCCTCCCACCCAGATGAGTTATTGGAACAATCTGATTTATGAAATTGCAATATTCAGATTCCTTATGGTTAGAGAAATCCAACCACTGAAACTTCAAGAGTAGAATTAAAGTGTAATCTAAACACCAGCTCAAATATTGCATAGCTATAATCATGACATTAATTTTGCTAATAAATAAAGATAACTCAAAAGAAGATTCCAGTTTCACATGAAATTTTAACATTTTACAGTTTAAGAGATTTATTTTCCATCCTGAACAAAGGAAATAAGTGAAAATTTTGAGTTTGATATGAAAATAAAATTTATCTTGCAGTGATTTTCATTTCTCTTCTGCCCCCCCACCCTTTTCTCATTTTCGTCCTCTTTATTTTGCATTTTAGAAAGAAGCAAAGGAAAGAATGGAGCAAAGGAAGAAGGAAAAAAGGGAGGGGGGGAAGAGCTAAAGAGAGAGAATGGAAAGAAGAATGAGAATGAGAAAGAAGAAGAAAGAAAAGAGAGAAAGAGAAATCATTATTGCAAATTTTAGTAGTTTCATTCATCATTTTTTCTTCTCAAAGTATTAACAGCTGCACAGATGAAAAACTTTAAAAAGTTTATGTGCTTTATTAGCTTACATGTACACAGTGGTTTTGGGGTTATAAGCAGAAACAAATTATTTGGGACTAATAATTTGAAACATTCAGACTTCCAGCATCTTCTCAAAATCCCTATCATGAGGATAATTTTTGATAGGAAAAACATATCTGGTCATTCTGGATGATAATGTGAAACAATATTTGGATGGAGAAAAACTATTTATTAGGAAATTTGAGACTCCTTTTCTGTGCAAATTATGAAGGAGCTTATATACACACACATATCTATGTATCAGTATATCCATGTTTCCTCTGCATGGCAAAAGTGTTGTACAACTTAATGACAACCTGGAGTTCAAGGTTTCGGGCAAGAGCTGTGTTACTGCCCTCTTTACTTTGGAGTGCTTGCTGCGAGGCTGCTCATCTACAGGTATTGCTCCAGTTCTCTGCCTTTACTGGCCACCTTATTGAATTATGGTTCAAATGTTATTCCTCAATAAACAACGAGCCAGGGTAAAATATTAATTAAATATCTTGATTTTTTTTCATGAATCCACTTTAATTTTAAATATATGTGTAAGCTTGTCCTTCTTTGAATGCAGAGATTATAAATTGATATTGATATGTATTTCTGGGGAGCATAGTTGGAAACAACGGTTTTTAAATTAGAACAAAGACCTATCTTTTTTTCCAGAAGTGTTCTCTATAACCATACCTGTGGACACTGAAAAGTTTTAGCAGAGGGATTTTTCAGCTTTCTGCTGCATTCTGTGAGAACCTTATGTTTCTCACAGAAACTATGCAAAATACTGTTAAGGGTTTTTGTAAGCTATTTCTCTATCTTTGCACCTGCTGTTTTCCAAAGGACTGTTATGATACCCTAAAAGAAATATTTTGAAATGGGTGTTGAGTGGACTGACCAATCACCTGATGGGTGGTTGGTCAGAGGTCCAATAATCTTCTGCCATGCTGGCAACTCAACTTATAAAAACCGATTTATAATTAATTAAATAAGCCATTTTCTCCGGACTTTGGTCGTGTCCTTTCTCATCATCCCAGGCTCAACAGCGACACATACCTAGATGAACAACAGCACTGATTTAACCTAATTAAAATGTCTATTTGTATTGCACTGGCCTTTGATACAGATATCAGATTCCTGGAGGGTATAGATCAGCACAGTGCACCTCTGCTGTTCTGTCATTTATAACCTAAAGTTCTGATTCACCTCATGTCCTGCTATACTTCTATGCATCTGCATGGTTCGTAGTCCCACTTCTTGACTGCATTTAGAAAGTAGCTCCTGTTATGATTTTTAAAAAATATATTCTTACTTCAACTCAGCATTTAAATCAACTCAGAACTTTTAGTTAGTCCTTTGCGTATGTTATATCACTCGATGGTTTTCTGTACTGCACACCAGAGATTTGTGATATTAAGAAAGCACTATAATTACTTCTATCAGTTAGCAACGTTATAGTTAAATGCCAACTAAATTACTGAGAAATACTGCTTAGTGCTGTGGGGATAATCCAAACTGAAATACTAGAAAATGCTGTTCCCACCTATTCTTGACCGACAGATTTGTTCTTTCCCTAAAGAGATCCATTATGCTCCTGATTCAAACTGAATGGCGTTTCCTTCATCAAATGAGGGTTGGAGATTTTAAAAGCAGACAGGTAGAAATAGCTAAACATATCTAGATGAAATAAAAACCAATCAGAGTTAAACCTACTAGAAACCTAGAAGAGATACAAGAGAATTTTATGCTTTAGAATAAAGCTAAAACAGTTTTAAAAAACTGCATGATCTTTCTAGGATTATGACTTAGTTAATATCCCAAATGCCTCAAGTAAAGGGTTGCCTCAATAGTAGGTGAGCTCTAGAACTAATGTGCCTATTTACGTCCTCTTCAGTCTCTGAGCTCTTCTGTGGGTTTGCATATACACCTCCATTACACAACATAACACTGCACATTCTTTGCTTCAATAGTTTTTCAAACACGCTTTATCTGGTCTGGCCAGTAGAATAAAAATACGTGTTCTTAAGGAAAACTATTATAGTTTAATATGTTTGTTTACTAGATAATTTTATTACAAGATGATGGAGGGAAAAAAACCCTGCCAGTGAAATACAATAATAGGTTAAATCCAAGCTAACTCTATAATAAAATAGAACAGCGTTTTATAGCCATCCACTGCTTTGGTCCAGCTGGTATAAATTGAGATAACTCCGTTGATGCCAATTTATAGCAGATAATGAGCAATTTTAGTCTTTCAAGCAAAGAAGAAAGAGAAATGAGATGTGGAAAATGAAGGAAAGATGACTTTCAGGATGTAATATGTCAGAAAAAAAGAAAGGCAAAGTCCAGGAACTTGATACAGATGACAGTGGCATCTGTCAGCAAAAAGTTCTTATGCTGTTTCAAGGTGTCCTACCAAGGTGCTGTGGTGAGTGCCAACAGCAGAACACCCAGGGTTAGCTGTCTTTTATCAAAAACTACTCCTATCCCAAAAAAGAAACAAAGACCATATGTTATTACATCTACAAAGGACTTCTCTGTGTGTGCAGATGTGTGGCTATGTGTGTTTGTGTTATTCCTATTTAATGGCAGAGATTTTGTTAAGCGCTTGTACTAGTTTGAAAGCAAACCATGGGAGATCTGTGGCAGGCCATGTCTATCCCCTCTCTACCACAGATGGTTGGTGCATACGTAAGACATAACTCAGGCTGGTCACAGGCCCAGCATGGGGTATCTCTGGTACCAAAAGGGCTCAGGCACCTACCTAAGAGTAAACATCTTAGTTTGGAAAGCAAAGGTGGGAAGAGATGAAAGAAATATTCTTGACCAAAAGACACGGTTCTTATGTCTATAAAAGCCCACACAATTATCACAGAGGCAGAATTCTCCTACACACTCCTCGGAAAGGCGTGAGAAGATTTCTCCCTGGAGCCTGGACACAACTCCAGGTCCCTTTCCCCGGGAATTGAGAGAAAGGATTTTTCAATGTGTGCCCCTTCAAGAATTGGTGGTAAGAAACGTTGAATCCTAAGTTATACTATTTCTTGGCTAGCTGTAAATTTAATGGTACCTTTAACTCCACGTATAGTACTAGAATGCCTTTTTATCCTATCCCTGTGTAGTAATAGTCTAAGTCTTATGTCTGTGAGTTTTGTGCCTACTAATAAATAATTCATTTTATAATAGACCAAATCAGACATTATTAAAGAACTCGCGAATGGTAGTGGATTTTGGGGTGCTGGCCACCTCAGTAATGCAACTGCCTGCTGCCAGAGGCCTGGGCAAAAGGCAAGGACTGTTTTAAACCCACATCATCCATTCATAACAGGATCCCAAGTCAGAATTACAAATTAATAGGAAAATTAATTTAAAGGCAATAATACATAAAACACTAGCTTAAACTGACAGAGTCAGGATACAGCCTGACACCGTGTCGGGCAGGGTGGTGGTAGCAGTCTGATTAAATGGTGGCTGCAGTCCTGTTGAAGTGACAGATGTGGTTCTGTTGAAGCAGTGATCCTGTAGAAGGGTCTGGTCTTCCTCTGAAGGTCCAGTGGGTGTTATGGAGCTCTTGCCCTCTAGGAATCCAGTAGGAAAGGCTGGCTGTGGTTTTCCAAACCTCAGGTTCCAGCCAGGTAGGAATGCTTGGTTACTCAACAGGATGGTGTAATTTTATGAGTCACGCACTGTAGCTGGATGGCCCATTAGCAGAAAACATGCCCCGGAGGGAGTTACCAGGGATGAGTCATGAAGGAGATAAGAAACACTGCCCCACCTGCTTTTAACGGTTTATGAAGATGATGATAGAATACATACTTTTGGTTATATTTCACATTGTAACTTAAGCCACTGCTCTCTCAACAGAGAGACAGTTTGGTAGCCAGTCTTCAGCACAGATCACCATCAGAGAACTAGATGACTGTTGCCAGACTGAGAACCCAACCGGAATGGAAACTTGCCATAAACCACTCAACTAATATTAAATGGCATAGGTTTTCATCTAATGTAAATAATCTAATTTAAACCACGTGGGGGTATGAAACGCTGTCTCTAGAACTGGCTCTAGTCTGACTCTAGACTGACTCTAGTCTGTTCCTGATTAATTTTAAACTCCGTGCACGAAAGGAAGGACCAAGGAAGCTCTCAGGTCAGTTTGAATCTTCAATACTTCCTTTTGATATACTGGTGGAACAAAAGACTGTTGAAATATAAAACCATATCAAAATCTGTTATTTTTGTATCTTGTGGATTTTTCTTAATAATCCTTTTTTTTTTTTTTTAAGTATACTTGCAAATAATTCTACTAATTGCAAATAGTTCCTAACTAAATACTAAAATACATAATCTGTGTTCATGGGTGTGCTGTAATTGTCCCACCACTGTATTCTCATTGCAGGTGACGGAAATTATAAGTGAAAGCAAACAACAAAGTACTTCGAGCAGTTATTAGAAATTCAAAGAAAATTTGTCTTTCATTATTACAGGGAATTGCAAGTCACCTATGGCCATGGATTTCCAGTGATAAAATTTTCCCTAGGCAGCCCTTATTATCCTTCATATTAAGTTTAATAATGACCTATGAGTACTAAGTTATGAGATTTATTTGATTTAGGTGGACTTCCTAATTCAGTTAGACTTATGTACTCATTGGTCATTAGAATATTTGACAGTGGATGAGGCTCAGTCTGTCACTTAGCAATTTTAGAACACATTACCGGGGTAATGAACATTATTTCTATTTCAGCCCTGTCCTTTTTCCCATTCATTATGATTTCACCCATCATGACCTGCCTGATGTTGCATTTTCCAGTGTCCCCCACCCACACCTGGCAGCTTCATGACCATGGAGGGAAAACCTTTTTGTAGAAGTACAACAAATTTAAAATTTCTTAGTTCATTTCAGTTATTTTAAAGTAACTACTAGTACATAACAAAAAAACAAATTATTTTTAGTGTTAACTTCACTAGTGCAGTTTAGAGTTTTTATGAGGTGATTTGCACAAAGATGGAATATCTGCTTTATAAGAGAACTGGCTTCAAAAGATCCCAAATCAACAAATCTTGTTTCTCAGACATCACCTGAGTACTCATGCTAAATTTCAGGAAGCTCAGAAATATGGTAGAGATTTAGAACAAATGATTATTTATCTAAAATTTCATAGCAGAAAATGAGTTCTTCATCATTTTATACTTATTTTCTTATTAATACTTTTTTATTCATCCCATCAGGAAACAGAAAAAAATCTGACAAAATAATCAAACCTTTCCTTTATCACTCTTTTCTCTTAAATAATGCATCTTGAATTGGTAAAATAACCACATCTAGCAAAAATGGCAAAAATAATCTGGAGTTTAAAGAATATAAATGGTATAAAAAAACTATGCAAGGAAAAAAAAATCAAAGAAAATTCTCCAACAAGACAGAATATTGAAAACAACATATAGAAAATATACACGTGATATGACAAACTGAGGTTTACACTTTGATGAGCATTAGCTGTACAAAAATCAATTTAAAAAACCCTAAAGCAAGAAAAAAAGAGGGTCAGATCGCAAATAATTAATTAAAAGCATGAAAGAGAACCCAGATCAAATCCCAAAGCAAGCTATCTCTAATTAATTCAATCAGACGTGTTCATGACAGAAGAAACATGGATTTCATTACTCGAGGGCAGTGAAGGCTCAATTTCCTATCCAGTGAAACCAGTGAAACCTTTGTTATTAGCATAGGTAAAGAAGCAGGAATTTGGAGTTTACATTGATAAACTGCATAACTCTTTTTCCTTCCAGCAGGACTCAAACTCTCTGTTCTTGAACAGTGTGTAGGAAGATTGAGCTCTGGCAAAAAGGGTTGAAAACAATTTGGTCCACGCAGAGGGAAATCTCACAACGTGCCCAGAGGCCAGCAGCAGGAGATGTTACCTGAGAGCATCTACAGTTCTGCAGTGCTACGTTGAGCACGTCATTGAGAGATTTAAAGTGTTTCTCCATCCGTTTACAACATGATATCTGGAAGGTATGTATGTATGCATTTTATTTCAGGGTTTTTCCAACCAGGGAATGATTGTCTTTTCTTAAATACCTAAGGCAGAAGTTAATGGTAATGCAAACTCTCCTCACTTTTTTTTTTTTAATTTTTTTTTTAGAGAAAGGAAAATAATCCACAAACCCAATCAAAACCAATGCAAAGTCCCAAAACCCCCCAAATCAAAAAACCCACAAAGTTTAAAACATTCATCGAAGTCAAGGAACCAAAATTTCTATTGAACAGTAAGTGGGCAAAAGGTATAAAAAGCTCAGGAAAACACAAGCACCCACCTGGAAGGCAGAAGGATAATTCCCAATGACACAGCCCCTCATTCCCGAACTATCTAGTTCCAATCCTCCTGCTATGAACAAGTATAAGGTGAACATATTTGTTTATGAAAAGAGTTCTTATAAGTCATAATTAATTTTTGTCTGTAGCTTGTGGAAATAGAAAAAGAAACACGAAGGTGAAAGCAGCTGTGTACTTTAGATCAGGGATACTTGCTTAAACAAATAAGAAAACTAAATTTTCTAACATCAGAAAGAGTCAAAGTCTCTGGAATAGAATGTCCATAAAAATAATTACTAAGAATAAATCAAAGAAAGATGCAAATAAAAGATGTGGGGCTCTTTTCTTCAACACATCAGATTAATGAGATGACTATTTTAGGATCAGCAGCCTTTGATTCTGTGCTTCTGTGATATAGTGCCCATTGATATAACTTTTTCTCATACTGCTCTGAAGCCATTTCACTGATTGCACTGCTCCGTTCTTCACTGCTTTTCCTGATCTTTGCATTTTTGTTGAATAAGTGTGGTTAAGGAGTTATAAAGTGGAACCATATTATAATTTTATTATCTTGAATTGTGCGTAATTGAATAAAAGTCTGAGCTTTATAGTGATAATTAATTACTCCCTGACCACTTTCTGCATTCTTTTTAATTATTTTTTTACATTTATTTGCAAAAGAAAAGATATAATGGGTGACTACTTCAGAGTGCTTTTCTCCTTTGCTCCACTCTTAACGGGATTTCCTTCGACTTCCACGGAAATTAAATGAATGAATACTTTGCATTTCAGTGACTGGGATTTAAATCTGTACATTTTATATACATATATATATATATACACACACATACACACACACACAACTGACACACACATATATATATGCATATATATATTTATAATTATAAACATAATTAATTACATAAAATATTTTGTCCCAAACAATAGAAGAAAAAATATAAAATATGAAATACTTTGTTCTTCTGTAAGAAACATCTTCCACCAGATGGCCTCTAAACACAATTGCAAGGATTAGTGAATTCAAGCATTTATCATTTATGTGAAAAAAGAAACGTTAGCACTCAATTTTTTTTGATAAGAAGGGTAAACTGAGTTAGAGGAAAATAAATGAAAAACAAACCTACCAATCTCTGCTTTAAAATGGAGCTGCATCAGATGTGAGAACAGTTTTTAAAAGTGGTGGATCATGTGGAGTGTCTGTGAACAAGCCAGGTTCCTTCTGGTCTGTGCTTTCAAGATGGTTTTACCACTGCAGAGATATTTTGAGCCTCCACATGGAGCTACTGTTATGGCAGACACAGAGCTCAATTTGGTCCTTCTGCACTGGAGGCACCTGACTAAAAAGCGAAATTAGAATCTTATTTGGTGTCATTGTTTTCCTGTCATAATAGAGAAAGAAGCCTCCAAAAATCAAATAAACTTCATATTTTATCTGCATTACAAGATCTGTCTCTACTGACTAGCATAGAAGAGCAATGAAACTCCAAGCCTATAAACCTCATTTACATGCCTTGAATTAATTAAGATCTATCAAGAGAAAGACACAAAAGGTGTAACTCAAGGGACAGCTAAACGAAATAAACAGGTGATAATTTTCAGATACTGATCGGCATGATAAAAATATTCACAGGCTTTGTGACAGAGGGAAAAATTCAACCACACAACTCATTTTAAATCTCCAATAATTTATTTGTCTATTTTGTATATTTTCTGTGATGTAAAAGTCAGTGTAAATCAATGTAACTGTCAATTGCTGTAAAGTTATGTAAATCCTAACTTACATCAGTTGAATTACATCAACTATTTTAATAAAGACCAAAGTAAAATACTGTATTGAAATAATTTTGGTCAATATAGTTTGGTAGGATATTTTCTTTGGTTAGATCCACCTTCTCAAAATTTTCTTTGCATTTCATGTCCAAACTCAGTGTTTAGACACAAATGTCAATTGATCCTGAATAGTTTTTAAATCAAGACCAGATGTGCGATTCATCCTCTCCAGATTTAAAAGGAAAAAGGTTAGGATCCCAGGAAAAGCCAACATTTGTCCGTCAGATAGAGACCACGGTTCTGCCAAATTGTGACAAAACCTATCTAAAAATAAGAGCTTGAAACTGATGGGATAAATCCTACCCACTGAGGGGGAATCAGCTGCAAGAATGGACAGGGTAGAGATGTGTTTCTAAGCTCACTATCTAAATTCAAAATGCAGTCAAGGAAGAATTTGGCACTTCAGATGTTTGTTCTATCTCATTGTGCGGTGAACAGCTAGAGCAGGGAGCTGGCTTGCTCCCTAAAAATGCCCATTTTTCTCCACTGCCCAGTGGAGCTGGATTCACATGTGGTAGCTAGGTAGCTGGTGAGGTGTCTGCATTACAGATGTCTGTGTTGGTCAGATGAGACTTATCCTTAGTTCTTTTTAATTCTGGAACTAATAAATTATAATTGGCTGATTTCAGATCTGATTCAAATAATAAATCAGAAAATTTTCTGTTTTCCAGCTGTGTTGCAGAAGCTTCCCTGTAGCTATTCCTTCGCTGTAGCACCCTTTCGCGGTCCCCTGACAGCCACACGTGTAGAAACACCTACTGGTGGAGTTGTGGATTTACATGGAAGATTAAAAACGTGTTTCCCTGACTTTCAGGAGAATCTGAACTGATAAGCAGTTGCCTTGCTGCCATTTTCAAACAGGAGAGAAGTGGAGAATTTTCTAAATACAACTGAGAACATCTTAACCATGACACACCCGCCCTCTAACTGAACCACACATTGCTTAAAAACTCTTGCAAGTGCAGAAACTGTTTGAACAGGGGGGATTTATATTTAATGAACAAAATCAACACTAGTTAATTAATAACACTTTGGGAACTGGAGTTTTCAGGAAGGAAAATAGATTTCATATATTTTATTTCAGGAAAAGATGCTTGATTTAGTTTCACACTAAGTTCAAGTGATTAATCTTTAATGTTGAATAACTACTCAGTAGTTTCCAGTGCTGTCCTGGTTTCAGCTCCGATAGAGCTGGTTTTCTCTTCGTAGCTGGTACAGTGCTGTGTTTTGGATTCAGTATGAGAACAGCATTGATAACACACTGATGTTTTGGTTGTTGCCATAGACAGCTACACCAAGACAAGGACTGTTCATCATCTCACACTCTGCCAGTGGGCAGGTGCACGAGAAGCTGAGAGGGAGCATGGCCAAGACAGCTGACCCAAACTGGTCAAATTACACATAAGAAACATTTTCAGAGACTTTTGTATGTTATAAATCAGAACCTGACAAAACAAGGAACTTCTGACAGCAGTGGTAAATCTCTGCACATAAATGAAGTGGATAAGATGGAACTGAAGCATTTTCGGACATCAGTAAGCAATTCATGCACCTAGTAAGTGATAGAGGTCAAGTTAGCTCAAAAGCATATTTTATACTGAGAAAGTAAACAAACAGCAAACAAACCAATCTCTCCTATCTTACATCTCTATGAATGTTCTTTTATAGTCTCCGGGCTTTGAGTATCCACAAATCTTCATGTCAGTTTAAATAGCACAAAAAAGAATAAAAGTAGTTTAATATTCTAAAGAGGTGTGTAGAGCAGTTCTATATGGGGATGTATTTTACTAGAATTGCACATCACATGCTCGTGCTTATTTCAGTAGGTTGCTTTCTCTGAAAAATAAAATTTAAAAACATCATTGACAAAAAATCCCATTTGTGGAGCTGACATCAAGGTACATTTTTAACAATGTTTAAATAAAGCTGCATTCACCCTAACAAAGAGTGAGGTAGCATACTAAACTTTTTTTCTTTTTAATCTTTCTTGGAAATATGCATTGTGAATGCTGATAACAGCCCAGAAGTTTTGAGTGTCCAAATCAGGACAGCAGAGCTGGTGAAGGGCCTGGAGAACAATTCGTGTGAGGAGAGGGTGAGAGGACTGGGGCTGTTTAATCTGGAGAAAAGAAGGCTCAGGAGAGACCTCATCTCTCTTTACAGCTCCCTGAAAGAAGGTTGTAGACAGCTGGGGGTTGGTCTCTTCTCCCAGTAACGAGTGACAGGACAACAGGAAATGCATTTAAGCTGTGCCAGGGGAGGTTTTCCTATATTCGGTATCAGGGTAAATCTCTTCACTGAAAGAGTGGCCAGGCATTGGAGCAGGCTGCCAAGGGAACTGGTAGAGTCACGGCATCTGGAAGCGTTCAAAAGGCACGCGGATGTGGCACTTGGGAACCTGGTTTAGGGGTAAACATGGTGGTACTGGGTTAGCAATTGGACTTGATGATCTTTGAGGTCTTTTCTCACGCTAAAGATTTTACGATTATATGAATGTCTAATGCACTCAATATGTGGCTTTACCTTCCAGAGTTGATTTCCCCTAAGTGGTTATCATGCCAGCAAAAAAACCCATTGAAGTGCCCAGAATATCCAGGAGAAAACACAGAGAACTGGCAAAGTGCCACTAAAGCAAAAATATGTACTCTCTAATGGTGGCAGCACACATTGAAGCCAAATCTTCAAAGCCACATGGGAGGAGATGAAAAACGGAACACTTCAGAGACTCCTGGTTTTAACTTTTTACCCTTGCTCTCTCCTAATGAGCCTGCAAGGTAAGTTTAAAGTCTAGCTGAGGGGTGTAAGAAACAGGAAAGAGAAGAAGGTGTTAAAAAGGATCAGCTATCATGAACAGTAGCACAGGAGCCTGTAGTTGTGCTAATTTGGCATAGTCCTCTTTTTTTCTTAGGTCGTGGTTTGGAACTTCCAGTGTAGAGCACGTGGGGATTTTGTGCAATGTTTGCAACTTGTTTGCTGGTAACTGAAGCCACTGACGGACACTGACTTCAGAATCTGTTAGGCTGAAAGAGATTACTGTCTCTCCCCCTGCGTTGCTGGCTTTCCCCTTCATATTGCCAATCCCGTCACTTAGCCTGCAAAAACTTTCATGAGCAGTACCTGATTAAATTCAGGCAAAATGACTTAGATTAACTGCAATGGCTTGTTAGTCTCAACAAAACCAGTAATTTTATCAATTAATTAGAAAGCACTTAAATAAACTAGTCTGTAGATGTTGGAGGGATGCAGCCTGCACCTGTTGAGCAGTAATGAGCAGTCAACAATGATGGGTAAGCAAAAGTTGCAGGCAATATGAGTATCTTCTCAGAATATTCTTATCTAAGTTTCGGTTGCACTGTCAAGAAATAATTTATTACTAATAAAAACCATACATATATCTATATAAAATATACTAGTAAGAAATTTTAGAATCAGTGCAGGATGGGGAGAAAAAAGAAGTGGAAGAAACAATCCCTGGTGATTAGAAATAGTAATGTGTAAGCAGTGACCTAAATGTAAAAGTCTTAGGCTGACTGTTTCCTTGGGGTGCAATCTTTGACTCACCAAAGGTGCCTTGTTGTAATTTTAGAGGCCGTAGGGCAGCTCCTCATGGAGCTGATGGCAAGCTCTGAGTGCATTGGGCTAAAACTTCCTTTGCCATATTATTGTAAAAGTCTAGTTTCATTGAAGCTGCATCTCTTTAAGCACTGTTGGTTGTCAGCTTTTGATAATGGTCCAACAGTACCAACGAACGAGTGATGGCAAGAGCCTTTCGGCACCGTAACTAACGCATCGTGTGTGTGGGATACCCTACACCTTGCACAAAGACAGATGGGGAGACTTTGTCTCACTGGAAAGTAGTTGGAACAGCCAACAGATAGAATTTAGATTAAAATTGCATAAAAGTGAAAAACTGTGTGATTGAGGCTAAATAGCTGTAATAAACACAATGGAACAAATTTTACCCTTTCCTTTAGCTGCCTGGATATCTGAGGTACAAAACTTGGGGCCGGACTCAGCTCTTCCACTCCTGAGAAAAGAGAGGTGCAAGTGGAGTGACCGTAATGTTGACGTTGGGTAATTTACAGGGCTGGAATTGCCAGCTCCACTGATAATGAATTTAGCAAAAACAGAAAGGGTTGAACAAGGGAAAAGAAAGGGTGAAGAAAAGAAAAAAATGGTGTCACTCACTGGTATCAATGCCAGTACCAGTTTTAGCATCAATAGGTCCACAGATCTCAATGTGAAAAGACCAAAGGGCTAAACAGCAAAGAATGGAAATGAAGGCTATTCAAGATTCTCATTTAAGGCAAAGAACAGAGGGTTTGCTTTTTAATGTCTGTGTGTAACAGAAAGAAAAACTGTGTTACTAAGGAGAATTTCAATTCTGGAGACATATTAAAGGTCTCACACAGACAGTAGTTAGTCATTAGAGTTCTTGAATACATGTACATACAGGTAGGTTCTTCTTTTCTTTTTTTTCCTCACTGGAGGTGTCACGTTTAACACAAGCCAGCTCTATTTTGGACCTCATTATATGGATAAAGATGAATTAATTGCTGGATTAGTATCTGTCTGTTGCTTAGAGACCAGTGATTATAACCTGCTTATATTTAATAAAAGAAGATAAAACATAGTCCAAATCCCTTTTATTTTGTTTCATTTATCTTAAGACGGTCCTGACCACTACTTCCTAGGAAACCACCAACTTTCAAGCTAGTGATTAGCTTGTCTCTATGAATTATATATGGCATTTCAGACAAGCTCAGTTTCCAAGCTAAGGAGAATTTAATGTAAAGTAGAAGAAAAAAAATAAAAAAAGGAAGCAATAATGTCTGAGTATCTCTGAGCAACCTGGTCTAGTGGAAGGTGTCCCTGCCCATGGCAGGGGTGTTGAAATTAAATAATCTTTAAGGTCAGTTCCATCCCAGACCATTCTATGGTTCTATAACTGTATGATCTTTGAAAAATAGAGCTTTATGAAAAGAATTTCTGAGACTATTTTACTGTTTATTTGAGAAGTACTGGTTCAATATTTGTAAAGTAGACCATTTTCATGCAGCTCTTAACCTGTCCTAGTGAATAAATTAAGGCAATACATGGAAAATAAAAATATCTATGAAAAGGAATAAAAGCAAAAGTTATTAATTGATATAAATTAGAAACCAGTAAGAGTAAAATTTGATACAAAAAGCCAAGCACAAAAAGAAAATTAATGGCTCAAATAACAAAGACTATGCAAATGAGAAACAAATTCTGAGAATAATTCTACCAGTATTATAAATAATTTTTGAGAAAACACTGATGTTTTCTTCTGTATTTGGAAAAAAAACCCAAAAAAACCTACTTGCTATTGAACCACAGGTGCAGAACAGGTAATTTTGAATTACTGATTACTGAAGAAGTCACTATCTGTCTTCATTAAAACACGATGCCTCCAAAACCATGTGCAAGTTTCTCAGGGAATTTTTTGAGCAGATCTCTGAATATAGAATTAGATATTTATTAAAGGATATAATAATAGAACATTAAAAAACCCTGAAGAAAACTAGTATTTTCCCAGTATTCAAAACAACAACAACAACAAAAAGAGTAGGATGACTTAGTGATTATAAATCCGTTAAAGTAAGGGGAAGTATCACTTAATTTTCATATTAAATTAAGAGACAGAACAATTAAAAGACAGGAATGGAATTAATGAGAGTAAAAACAGCCTTCTAGAATAGAGGTTTTGTGAAAAAGATTCTGAGAGGATGCCTGTTGACACAGTTAACTGCTCACAGCCTCTCCTGACAGAGCTCAACGTGCAGAGCCAACATCCTGATGTGGACACACAGTACAACTGTCCACTGATTTTTTGTTTCATTTGGTTTTATTTTTTTTATTCTAGTGCAGAAAAACTTTAAATTAATTGCTGTCTGGAAGTTGGAGACAGAGAAATAAAAAATAGAAATCCAGATCTAAGCTGCTAATGCCGAAAGATGATGAACATCCAGAAGGAACTGCCTGGTGTTGATTTTCTACCTGCTGATGCCTTCAAAGCATGCATGGATAACTGCCTGGAAGTTAACTAAATTTTCCATTAGTCTAACACCAACTGTTAGACTCTGTCCATGGGTGAGTGAAACTTAGTGTCCTGTGTGGAGGATTTGAAATGGAAATGAGATTTCATTAAAATATCACCTGCTCCATTCTAATGCTTGGATTTGCAAGTAATGAAATTAAACTTTCCTTGGTTTATTCTTTTAACTTCAGGAAAAAAAGGGAGGAGATATAAAATATTGTTCAGAGAATGATAAGGGCACCAAAAGAGTGGAAAAAATTCTAAGTACTGTTTGAGTGGGCAGGCCAGGCTGTCTGCCTGTGTGTGTGGCTTTCCCTTGTGCTCCCTCCTTCTGAGTCCTGTTTTGATAGATGAAAGTTCAAGCAGTGAAACACACTGTCAGACTAAAACCATTTGTCACTGAAAGCCAGCACTGGGCTGTGCACAGATACCGGGTCTGAGTCATGTCTTTGCTTTTGACAGGGATGTCAGTGCTATTTGTCACAGACTTGTTTATCTGCCAGATCTGCTACCCTGGGTCAGCGCATGGGAGAAGCAGCTCACCCCCACTAACGCTGTCAAATTACCCTCAGCAGAAAGACGCCCAAGCTGGGGCCTTCATAATTTTTAACGTCAATGAGACAGGATCAGAAGGAGCAGTTTGGCAAGTCCTACAGGAACATTCGGAATGTGAAGGCATTTAAAATGGTTTTAATCTTTGTTCCAAAGACGAGACATCAGAAATGACCATTTTGATTTTTGTCCTGTATTTTTATGTTTTGGCACATCTGATGATCAACTCACATTTGGCTGCTAAACTGTGCCTTTTGGGGCTAGAAATAATCCTTTCTTTAATCTTCATGTTAACAGAGATCTGAATTGCAAATGTAGCCATAAATGGTTGGACCTGGTCCCATTATTGGGTTTACAAACATTAATGCGGGGATTTTTTTTTTAATCTAAAGACTGAAGGATTTAAGAAAGGATTTATGTAGTTGTCTTGTTCTCCTGAATCTTTTGTTGCATTTCAAACATGAATTACACAGACAAGGGCAGAAGACATCAGAAACATACTGCAAAGTAGTATTACAAACGCTGCATTTGAACTGGAAAGACAGATTACTATGCTAATATTGGAAGAGTGGGGTGAAGAGTAGATAAATATTTCAGATCCAGATTTGTTCTTGATAAGCACTATTATCACTAAGGATTAGTTTAATTTGTAAGTATACTGTAGCAACTACTCATACATTCCAAAGTTTCTCAAACAGCCTGGAATTTTGATGCCAACAGAGTCTGAAGATTAGAAATTATGAGTGTTGAATAGTACGAGTGAAGTGAATAAAACCAAAGTGGCATTTCCTCTCTTCTCACACAAGTGTAAGTTAATTTTGGTACCAGGTTTGAACTAGAAATATTTTACAGCCCTAAAGGCTCAGTATTTTGATGCCCAGAGTGGTTATGGACTCCCCATCCCTGTAAGTGTTCAGGGTCAGGCTGGATGGAGCTCTGAGCAACCTGGTCTAGTGGAAGTGTCCCTGCACATGGCAGGAGTTTGGAACTACCATATCTTTGAGGTCCCTTCCAACCAAAACCATGCCACGACTCTATAGTTTTCCTTCTAATGTCCTTTTTTTCCACATTCCTGTAGACCTTTTGGCTCACTTTGCTGTTCTTTTTCTCCTGAGTTACCAACAGAGACAAGTGAGAGAGGCAGAAGGTATATTACTTGAGCTAGCTGAAAGATGAGGTATATAGAGCAGATATTCCTTTCCTATGAGCCCCAAATCCTCTTTCTGTGCATTGAAAAGACAGAACGGAGCACTGAAGTATTCCTATTTCAGTCCTCTATGTTATGGTCTAAATGTTCCCAGCAAGACTGAAGGAACAGAGCGCAATCTGTGGGAAATAAAGCCCGTGTGAGAATTCTGTAACTCTGAAAGGTCTAAGAGTAACTTTGTTCACACTCAGTGAAGTCAGTCAGACTGCATGGGTGGAACTCGAGGTACAATTTTGCATAGATCTTAGATTTGCCTCAGTTTAACAACTGAGAATTTTGAAGTTTCACTACTCATTCTTGCCAGCCAGGCTGTGAAGAGGTGCAGGTGTTTCCTCAATTTTTTCAGAATCAGATGAATTTCTTTCATGTCTATGTTGTTAAAAGAACACTTGATGTTTCTATACTTGCAATTTATTTTAATCTTTGTTCTTATTTTTTGCTTAACATCTCTCCCACTCACCCCTCTCTCTTAGCAATTCAGAAGAAAAAAGTAAGTTTTATGAACTTCCAAAGAAGTATGAACACGTAACATCATATCCCTTTTCCTATCCAGTATATTAACTGGCTTAAGTTTAAGCACTTGTTTTCATGTCATTCAGAATGCAGCCTAGTCCCTTTCTGTAAACATCAAACAAAAAACCAAACAAACCTGCCAGTGAGATTCATTATACAGGAGTAAAAAAAAGATATAAAAAAATTAAAATTTTTCACTTATTCATACGATAACTTCTGATGGGGAAATTTATGTTCCACTTTTATTGAACAGATCTTGATGGAGGTAAAGGAGGAACAGGAGGTTTGGACTCTGTATGTGCCATAGTGATTTGGGCTATTCAGCAATGAAGGGAAAGTTCTCTGGTGCACATTTTCATCTTCAACCTCAGGAAATTCCCAAATGCAACCAAGACAAGGCATTCCCAGTAAAATTTTCCTTGGCCTGAATCAGTATTTTCTGATGAATGAGGAAAAAAATCCCAAACCAAAACAAAGAACAGCAGCAAGAAAACAATTCCTGAAAAGCTTTTTCTCAGCAAACATTACTGCACTGACCTCTAGTAGGCTAAAAATCCTGCTGACTTTTCTTGCAGGGAAAGAAAGGGAAGACAAACGTGCCAAATGGAGATGCAAAGAAATTCAGTGCTGATTATCTCTTTAGTGCAGGTCAGAGCTTGCATGAGACAATGGTAATGGATCTTCAGGCTTTTTTCTTCGTTTTCAGGGAGCAGCCCAGCCAACTTGAAGAGATAATGCTAATACATGTTAGTGTCAGACACTTCTGATAGCACATTCCTGGCATGAGCTGTCTCAGGAATTCCAGACATTGCTGCTGATTACTAAGCACCTACAATAGATATCGCCATGTATCACAGAGGAACTATGATGATTCATAAGTCTTTAACACCAGTGTTCTTAAAATCCATGTTGGTTAAATTGTGGTTTCAGTCCGTAAGAGGGCAGCTGGGCATGACCATTAACAGAGGAAAGAAGCATGAGGGCCTGAAGAGGTATGAAGCTTTGCAAGGCTCTGGATGGGACACATGCAGCTTACTCCCTCATTTCTGGAATTGTTCAAGGCCAGTCCAGGTTGCATGGGGCCTTGACCAATTTGTTCTAATGAGTGGCATCCTTGCCCATGGCAGGGGAATTGGAAACTAACTGATCTATAAGGTCCCTTCCAACCCAGACCATTCTGTGATTCTACGACTTCATATCAAGCATTCTGTTTTCATAAGCTCTTTGTAAGAGTAAAGCCAAGTAAAACAAAAATAATTTTAACCTTTGCCCACAGATTTGGACACGAAGAAAAGTTGTATTATTTTCTTAAAGAAGTGCTGTGCTGAACACTGTAGCCTTCTGATGCTCTGCCTTGTAAAGCGTTGTTGGGTTTATATGAGGAGCAGTTAATGCTGTGTACTTATCTGAACCAGGAAGGTGTGGAAATGAAAAGCAACACAATTTATTCTTTGCTGTATTTGTGTGGTATTGCGTCTCTGCCAACAGAGAGGATTTGGGACACTATTCACAACAAACACAACCAGCCTGCTTTTTCCAGCCAGGTGAAATCATAAACACTGTGCAGATTCATATGGAATTTCTCAGGTTTATACTGATTCAAAGATCTCTGCATTACACTTGTTTACTCCACATGGATTTGTTCACATGCAGAAAGAAGTTGTTTTTAATAGCATCATTCTATGGCTCAGGGATGGGCTAAGATTATTTGTGTCCTCTCTGAGCATCCTCAGCGCTCAGGAGATGCTCCAAATTTGCAACATCTGCTGCTTCAGCTGGTCTGCTAGATCTCATGTTGTAGTTCTAGACTGTCCAGAGCTCTTTGCTGTCATCTTCAGCCAGCAATGGTACATCCTATGCAATCCTCTGCCCACATTGTTAATAAAATTAATAAATTCTGTAAGGACGAGCGGAAAAAAGTCAGAGAGGTCGTAAAAGACAGACAACACATTAACTGTAGTTGTATGACACTGTAATGTAACAAAGTCAATAAGGTATAAAACCTGAGTACTCATTTTATAAGCAAACTCTTCCTTGTAATTAAACCAATAGAGCAGAGAGACTCAGCTATGGTGGTCTGTGACCATGGATACACAGGTACTGAGGACATCAGTCTGCTGTACACAGCTGCAGAAAGCATTTCTGAATGAGGGCTCTGATGCTCCTTAACAACAAGCTTCTGCTTGCCAAAGCCACTGTAGCTAGCAAATCCCTGCTAGCAGGAAAACCCTTTATATGAACTCAGGTCCACTGCAGCAGAAGGCTGTCACTCACATACTAATTTGAAGAGTAAGAAATACCAAAAAGGAGGAAACCTGAACTGCTTTAAAAGTACTGAAACTGCTGTACTATTTCCACCCATCATAGACATAATCAAGTACTCAGGGAGGAAATCTGCCCTCACTGAGAACAGAAAAGGACTCAAACGAATCACAGAACAACAGAAAGGTTTGGGTTGCAAGGGACCTTAAAGATTTCCTCTTTCCCCTGCCTTGGGGACACCTTCCACTAGACCAGGTTGCTTCCAGCACCACCCAGCCTGGCCTTGGACACTTCCAGGGATGGGGCATCCACAGCTTCTCTGGGCAAGCTGTGCCAGGGCCTCACCATCCTCACAGTAAAGAATTTCTTCCTAATATCCAAATGGACTATCATTTCTCCAGTGTGAGTGAGAGCCTAAACTTAGCTAATATTTGTTTCCACACTAATGGGAATGGGGGAACTTTCTGTCAAGAAGACCCAAGATTATGATTATGTCTCTATATCAGGTCAAGGAAATTAATTTGGAAATGCCAAGACCTGTTTATTATACCTGTTATATAAATCCCTTGGTGTCAATTGCGTTCACCTGGGATGAATGTCAGTCATAAAAACAAAGCTATTAGGAAATGTCTTTGTCTTACTGCCAAAGTAAGGCTGTTCAGACTCAAAAACAGGCTCATAATAAAAAGTAATTTCTTTGTTAATATTCAATCTTTTGATGAAGGGACGTGTTTGGAAACCTGTTCTAACTATGAATTTAAGGAATGAATTTTTAGCTTCCATGTATTGCCTTAACAATGAAAAGACATGAATTTCCATAGAATGTTGAGTATAAGCTACATAAGGAGATTAAGTTTCCATCTAGAAACCATCTGACATATAATTACTTTTGCCAGGTCCCAAGGTAGCAGAGTGGCCTATATAAGCCACGTTGGGCTGTTCTTGTGTTTGAGTTGGACTACACACTGCATTCCCTGAAGTCCCAAGGGAAAAGCAAATGGGTTTACCTGCCAGAAACAAAATAGGATAAAGGCTTGGCAAATTTAAGTATTTCTGTGGAAGTTTTAAAAATTGATTCCTAAAGAGTCTGAATCAATATCTCTCCTGTAGCATTCATTAACTCTTAATGAATTGCAAAATGCTAACTGACATCATGTTTATAACCTTAAAGCATAGCTGAGAAGATGGCTATTTAAAAAATATTCAGTATAAGATACACTGTGTTATGCTGGCATAAAGAAGAGCTCTACGCATTCAAAAGAAGGAAGTACTGGGATGGGTTTTTATTGTTTGTTTGTTTTTAATCTTTTTAACCAAATGCATAATTGAATTGTGGTAGCTATTTTCAGAAGACACCATATTAATCCAGAAAGCGCTTAGAAAAATTCATAGAGGACTAGTTAATTAAAGAAACACTGAACATATTTGGCCCAGGAATTCCCTAAATTTCAGGCTGCTAACGAGCAGAGTGGCAGTCAGGGGCAGGAGTTATTCCCTATTTCCCCATGTCGTCTACTCGTTCCTTATTCAGCCACTGTCTCTAGAGAGGGAGTGTCTTGGTCACATTTCTGCATCAAAACAAATACACCTTACATACAGATCTGAGAATTTATGGTTACTGCAATTGATATTGAGGTAATATAATCAAACGCAATAGTTATTACAGGCCAGTTTGGATGACACAACATTTTTAGCTAGTAACAGAGTAAAGACTGATAAACAAAAGCTTTCTAGGATCTGTACATTCTTCTGTGGTGTTATGCTCACCTCTGCAGTGTTCATTTGCCTCTGAAGGTTATCACCTTCAGTCACTCTCTAGAAGGATATTCTCTTTCATTCTTCCAGTGACTCACCCAGTAATTCATTGTTTTCCAGTACAATAGTAGACTTGTTTTGCTGTTTTCTTGCTTCCTCTGAAACCTCTTTCACCCGACCCACAACTATTTATTTACGTGTTTGTTTATACCTTTGGTCACCAGTGTCTGGCCACCATGATTTGTGTGCAAACCCCAACTAATTGCGCCCTTTTGTTCCTGTCCTTGCCTAAACCCCACATTTTTATCCTGAGGCTATGAGATAGTTCTTCAGCCTGTGAAGAGTACCTGTTTTACTACTTATCCATGAACAATAGGCAGTACACCACACAAAGCTAAACTAAAGCTTAAACAAATTTAGATGACACTTACTTGATGGCTTGACAATTGTCACAACTGAAAGGAGCTGAAATAAGCACAGGCTAAGCCAAGCCCAGACAAGCCATGCAATCTTGGTTTTCTCTATTTCTATTTTCTTCCCTGTGAGACTAAAATGACTTTGTTCGGATCAATATAGATATCTTGCTTGCGCAGTTGGACTGCTTATGCTGTTCAACAATGCATGCCTTTGGAATTGTTTTCATTGTTTTCCAATGAAGTGCATTTAAATGGCAGCACAGATTCTCCTATTATTCACATGACATAAATCAGAAGCAGTTCTACTATGTCAAGAAAAATCTGCTCTGAGCAAGAGCTGAAGAATGTGGCCACATCATTTAAAATTAATATGTTCAGCGTAAGCTTTGTTTGTATTCCTTGCTTTCTGTTCACTAAACATTCCTTTGTTATTTGGGATATGAGCCATATCTCTCAAGGGTAATGCTTTATTCTCTAAAACAGTAAACATATTGACCACTGCTAAGAACCTTGTAAGACAATTTGCACTACATTAGCAGGCCATGAATCTCCCCAAGAATCCATATTACAAAGCAGAAGTTTAAGCAAGAACATGGCATTAGATTGATTTCTTGGGAAGTAATATACACAAATGTGTGTTTTCACACAAAGATACGTGTGCACATGCAAACACATACATGGAGTTGCATGAACATCATGTATTGCACAAAAGAGATTAGTGGTTTCTTGGCTGCATTGTCCTTCTCTTAGGTTTGGTACTAATTCCACTTGTATGAAATATTGATTCTTAATCAATTCAAAAAGAATACGGGCCTCAGATTGCTGTTACCAGCCGTAAATATCTTTTTTCCTCTTCTCAGTTGATTGTCATCTTTGATTTTTCCACATTTTCCTGCAGCTTGTAATATTTTCATGATGTTTTCTTTCCCTCAGAGGATGCTGCATTGCCAGTTGCTAACTGTTCTCTTACTGCATTACAAGGAGTTTCAGGGGATTCATTTGTTCTTGCAGCAAGTTCAGTACACAGCCACTCAGAACAAGCTGATACTGGCATTTATCAATAACACAATGGGGTAAAAGGAATCAAGACAGATGATTTGAAAGGATTGTCTCTTTCCCTGATGCAATATTAACAGCATTTTGGACCTGTACTGAGGCAGAGGTCTTCCTACATTTGGTGTTCATTAGCCTTCAGCTGTGTGATTAACACCAAGAAAAAATTTATTTGAGGAGGGAGAACGTAAATTTTATTCTTGCAAATATAAAAAAAACCCCTTTATTATTTTTGAAGAGACTGTCCACTGTGGACATTTTGGAGTGCACTGTGCACAAGTTTTTGTTTTAGAGAATTTGAATAATTTTTTTTTTTTTCTTTCTCTCTTCTTCCATGTTTTCCTGGAAACAAAGAAACAAAGTCTCCAAAAAACCCAAATCAAATCCACCTACATTTAAATTTTTTTTAAAGTGGAAGGCAAAGCATTTGGAATGTGTCAAGCTGGAGGATTTTAACAAATTATTCACTCTGTAGAACAGATTGTTTAAAATATCTCCTTGATTATGACCTTCAGTTGATCTCAGATATGCCTCAAATGAAATTAAATCCTAAGGTTATTTAAATGCTGTTCAAATTTTCTTTCTTTATAGGTTATTCCTTAGGTAGTAGCTGTGCATGAAAACTGGGAAAAAATTATGATGAGACTAGCTCATATTTTACTTACTCAAATGAACTCTTAAATCAGGCACCCTCATCTAGAAATAATTGCACTATTTCCTCTAAAAAAAAAAAAGAAAAAATTCTACAAGTGCTATTAAATTTGAAGTATATTTTCCATCATTCTTACAAATTTTTAAAAATATATTTTTTCTGCCAAATTCCTCAATTTTTGCTGGGTATCTGAAAAACCCACTAGTTCCTTCCCTTCTATTCTGTTCTGCACAAAAGTGCAAATGTTTATTTCTTAATTAGATTTTTGAACTCTAAACTTCAGTGCTTTGTCAGGGGTTTTTAGTACCAGGTTATCTCTAAGGTCACTGCGAAAGATAGATATATTTTACTTTTTTAGGCAGAGTAGCTGAAGATTTTTTTCCATGAAAGTCAATAAATAAAGATGTAAATGTAATGCTCTTCAGCAGCCACAAACCAAATTTCCATGATTTTCCACTGAAGTTCCAGCAAATGGCACCTGGCATTGCATGGCTTCCTTGCTTTAAAATTTCATGGGAATGAATGGACGTGTCTCTTCCACACAGTTACATAACATTTTTACTGGTTTGCCCAAAACCATCAGCTCTAAGAGCTGCTTGAGCACTCCTTAAAGTTAACTTTGTGCTTTCATATTAGCTTGATCCACCAGCTTGAATTGAGGCTTCTCAGATTCCTGGGCAGGCCACACTGAGGTCTTTATAGCCACAGCCACAAAAAAAAAAAAAAAAAGGAGACACAGCCACAAAATAATCCACCACAAACCATCAAAAACCCCAGACAACCCTACCTGGAAGTAAATATTGAGGCGATGTCCTCGAGATCATCCTCACAAAGAGAAGGACATGTTTCAACACAAACCTGCAGGATTTTTCTCCAGCCTGGTTTCACTCTAAACAATAAGACAGGAGCAGCTGACATGTCAGCTTTGTGGATGATCACAAATTGAGTCTTAAACCCATACATAGATGTCTTGAATGTCAATAGCTGGGCTTATGGAAGAGAAAAATACTCCTGCAGGGTTGCACAAAATCAGTGTCAGCTGCTCCTGTGTCATTTGCAGAATGGCAAAAGTAGGCAACTGCAGTTCCAATTTTAAATCAAATTAAGTAGCACCTTTTTACAATCACAATAAAATTCTCTCCAAGTATTTCAGGTATTTGAATAACATTCTCAATTATACCAACACAAAGCTATAATGAGAATGAGTTAGGCTTGTATCTTTTGCAATCATCTTCAGAATAGATTCCATTTAATGCCATTTTCTGTTCTCATTACAATCTTTGTCAGGCAAAGGCATCGGAATTTTAATGGCCAGTAAAATCTGTTTAAAAACCATAAACTCTTAATGGACTTGCAAACAGACTTTAACCTTTTAAATATTCTGGACTCATCTCATTTCCTTCTTACAGAGTTCAGGAGACACAAGCAAGGGAAAACAGAGAAGGCAAAAGCCAAACACCACCCATTTTAGAAGGAAAACTAGGGTAACTGAAATGAAAAACATACGAATGAGGATCTAGAAGTCACATTCCTTGATATCCATGTTGACCCTGGATAAACTTAAATTAATATTTTCAAAAAACAGTGAAATCCCTAAAACAACAGAAGGCAGTAGTCAAAATTGACCTGGCATTCTGAGTAAATTTTTTGTCAACTCTTCGATGTACATGTGGATTTCTTATTCAAAGAAAGCAACAGCCTTTTTGTGCTGAATTTATATCCATCAGAAACCAAGGCATCAACAAAGGGTAGCCAAGGATCTGGGAACAAGTCCACTGACACAAGATGAACCAGAACATACCATGCTATTTTGGACTGCTCTTCTCCTTCAAAATGACATCTCAATGAATCCTGACCTGTCTATTTAAAATTGAAATATCCACAGGAAAGAAATCGCCAAATATAAATTTACAACTAATTTGTGGGTTTATCACTGCAAAAATAAATATTTATGTAATGATGCATAGATTTCAGAGATCAGGAGTTAGGGCAGCTCACACTGGTCTCTGAAGCTCAGTGCAGCACTGTGTGGACACAAGCTCGTGGCAGCGTGTTAATTGGAGTTGTGTAGTTCTGCATCCAAGTTAATCCATTTTCTTATTGGATAAATTCACTAGAGACAGGACTGATTTAAGCAAGTGTGTGTGTGTCTTAACCTGATTTAGTCATAGGGATAAATGGGTCCTTCTCAATGAAATTATTTGAAGATGTGCATTCAACGTGCTTTAGAACCAGCTTAGGCGGCTTGAGCTTCCATCACTGCTCTGCCCAATGCACAGCAAGAGGCTGTTGACCATTTTGCTTCCAGGGAATGCTTCTCATGTGCCATTTGGTGTCCCCCATAACCTTCATCCCTTTCTCTAGAGACCTGGACCCCAGTCTGTACTGGTGCATGGGGTTATTCCCGCTTTGGTTCGGAACTTGGCTCTTCCCTGTGTGGAACTTCACAAGGGTCTGTCAACCCATTTCTCCAGCCTGGCAAGGTCCTCCTGAATGGCGGCACAACCATCTGGTGAACAAACCACTCCTCCCAGTTTTGTCTTATTTGCAATTGAGCCTTGCCATGTGTTAAGGAGCCTTGTAGTTTTAACATCACTAATTAAAATTAGTGATTCCAGAAAATAGCAGATGTCCAGCCAAAACCCAGTGATTGTTACATCCTTGAAAAAATATATGCAAGGTGGGGTAGTTTGGCTACAGCTGAAAGGCCTGGGCTTTTCTGCAGTTTTTGCTAATTTCAGGCTGGCTTCCAGAAGAGAAAAGCTTTATTGTTCTGACATTTCACAAAATAAGTCAGAGATATTTTTGAGCAAAACATGTTGATCATAGCAGTCAGTTGTTTTTGGAAAAGACCTGTCACCTGGAAAAAACAGCAACTGCATTATTTTTTTTTTTTTACTCTTTCATCTGTAAATGTCAGAGGGATAAAAAAATAACCACTGCACTAAAAGTCTCTTATAATTCTGGACAAATTGTTCCTTTATTCTTCTTGAATCTGGGATTGCAACATTTCCAGTGTAAAATCTAAAGTAAGTATATTTGAGCCTGTATCCTGTGAGTATTCAATCAAGTTACTGGTAATTAAACACACTCATTTACTCATTCAGGTATGGCTTATTAATGTAGAAGAGTCATAGCTATCAGATCACCCTTATTCATCAATGTGTTTTGAGAATATATGTCTTTAAAGAAGAAAATCCAATTAACCCAAAGAAGCATTTCAAAAGGAACATGCTGTGTTGGGTTTGCACGGCCAGGGTTTGGTAGGGGAGGTGGGCTGCAGGGGTGGCTTCTGTGACAAGATGTCAGAAGCTTCTCCTCATGTCTGACAGAGCCAGTGCCAGCTGGCTCCAAGATTGACCTGCTGTTGGCTGAGGCCGAGGCCATCAGTGATGCTGGTGGTGCCTCTGGGGTAAGATGTTTAATAAGGGGAAGAAAAACCTGCTGTGCAACACCAACTGGGAGAAAGGAGTGAACACGTGAGAGAAACAGCTTTGCAGACACCGAGGTGAGTGCAGAAGGAGCGGCAGGAGGTGCTCCAGGCACCAGAGCTGAGGTTCCCCTGCAGCCCCTGGTGCAGCCCATGGTGAGGCAGCTGTGCCCCTGCAGCACATGGGGGTCCATGGGGGAGCAAAGATCCACCTGCAGCTCCTGCAGGACCCCACATTGGGAGCAGGGGGATGCCCAAAGGAGGCTGTGACCCCGTGGGAAGCTCATGTTGGAGCAGGAGAAGAGAGGGCAGAAGAAGGAGCAGTAACAGCAATGCATGTGATGAACTGAGTGAAGCTGACACTGGAAAGAAGGGAGGGGTGGGTGGAAGGTGTTTTTCAGATTTGGTTTTATTTTTCAGCATACTCTAAGGCGATTTGTAATACATTCAATTAATGTCCCCAAATAAAGTCTGTTTTGCCCATAAAGGTAATTGGCAAGTGATCTCTCCCTGTCCTTATCTGAACCCATAAGTCTTTCATTATATTTTTTCTCCCCTCTTCACATCAGGAGGGGAAGGGCAGAAGGGCTTAGTGGGCACCTGGCATCCAGCCTGGGTCAACCCACCACACATACATCTACCTGTTTTATGAGCAGATTTTACCTTATATATTCCATTTAGTGCTCTTTTGAAGTACAGACAAAGTTTTTCTGAGAAACTATCTTCTAAGCAGCAAGTGTCAAATGTGCTGCCACTGACTTCAGTGTTGTAATGGAAACAGAGAATTCTTGGTCTTGGGTATTTCCATGTTCCTCATTAAGTCTGAACACTTGTTTTTATTCTTATTTTTCAGACAAAAATATAGATACTTTTTTTTTGCTATTTTGGGAGATATTCTGTATTTCATGTAACTGCTAATTCTGTTTGTTAAATTTTAGGTCTTTTCAATACATTCTATGTTTAGCTAATAAAAATAGCTTGTTTAGTCTAGTCTTAAGCAGAGTTCTACTAAACTAGGAAGTTGATACTGAACCTTAAAATTTTTTAATGACTAAGCTAGTTCCAGCTACAGACAATTAGTTAAAACTCTCTTTATTAGTATTCAACTGAGCCTAAAAAGCAAATTGCATAGAACCTTGCACTATTGGCAAGAGGTCAAGGCAGAAAAAAACCCATAAAATCATTCCTTAAAAAGTTTCTAGAAACTTAATTAAAAAGGAGAGAAATAACAGTCCATTTTTTTACTTTTTTTTTTAATTACTGAATTGAAACTGGGGTCACCTTCCCAACTAATCAATTTGCAAATAAAATTTTTAACTCATTTCAACAAGTCTTTTGAAAAAGCTTGAAGACATACTAAACAAAAAATAATCCTACTTCTAACCTTGAACACGAAATTCTGTAACACACACTATGGATTACCAGTAAAGCAAAAGCCATTTGCAGTCCCATTTTTCTGGCCTTCAAAAGTACCAGTGTGGCAAGAGCTACGGAATTTTAGTAGTAAGTTTGAATCTTATGTTTTCTTAATAAATATGGGAGATCTTGTGTGCACTGAGTGCACTTTCCTTAGGTGGCCCAGGAACTCCCCTCAGCTTGTCTTTGTTGTGAGCTCCGCGTTGTCTTCTCAGTATGGGTGAGACAATGGATGGGTGTAAGACAATAAACCGACCTGAGACAGGATGGTTGACCAAACTCCTAACCTGCTTCACAATGAAGTGCTTGATTCAGGTGCTCGAAAGTTGTGAATTTCAGAACATCCCAGACTCTCCTCAAGGAGCTCAGGCTGTGCCTAAACTTATTTTTGTACTGAAATGTGTGATTAATATTCCAAGTGGACAAGATGGACATTACGCAGATTTGATTATTCTGCATAATTATTGTAGCATATTCTTCAATAACCCTTAATGTCTAACAACATTGTTTTCTAACTAAAATAACTTCTAATAACCTATTTACAGAAACAGAAGTGGTCATCTTAATGTGCTGTAAACCTCATATAATGTGGGGAAAAAAAGTGACCAAACAGAAGGTTATGGTAGATAGCAAATTGCTAAGAGCTTGAAATTATTCAAATCAATGTGTATGAAAGATTCCTTCCATTTCATATCTGCTTTTTTGTTAATGATGGCTTGGCTTGCACTGGGTTTTTTTAGACGTACACATTTCTTTTATTATTGTATCTAACTGTTGTATCTTACCACGTGTATCAAAATAAGAAAATTGTTTTTCCTCATTATTTAACTGTTGAATTAGATTAACAGGTAAATTCTCAATCCTTAAAAGTGCTTGAATATCTTGACAACACAGTATTTAGAGATGCCTCTAAGAAAGGTTCAGTCCTCATATGTACAATCAATACCTCTGCATTGGGAATTGGAACTGAAGGCAAAGTCTTACTTGCAGGTAGAGTAGTGCAAATTTCCATGGAATTCATTATAGTGTACAATTTCCTTTTGTTGTCTTAGCTTGTTTTCATTAACTAAATTACGTTTGTTTTAAAATAGAAAGCTACATACAAATAAGATCTGTTGATTAAATATCAATAAACTCTAGGCATGCAGGCTGGGATTTTTATTGCTGAACTTATGCCATCTAAAAGTCAAATCTAAGCTAACCACCGAGGCTCCCTCTACAGTCCACAGAGTTTAAAGGGCGGTTCTCTTTTAAAATTAGCATTCGTCTTACATCAAATGGCTCCCTGGGGTACCCATTTCAATCAGTTGTAGAACAAGTCAAACTTGCATTATATGCCTAACTTTAAAATAAATTTCTTTGGGACTGACTTCCAGGGCAACTGTTGATTTTGAAAGAATTGCAGATGCTAATGTCTGTATCAGCAAAACTCAACAGTTTAAGTGATGAGCAGCTGGTACCAGACTGATGAGCAGGATGATTGCAATTCATCAAAGGACTGATGACGTTCTATGTACGACAGGTCTGGTACTTTCTGGAGAATATGAAACCCAGGAAATAGCTAAATACAGCATTTCAAAATTCACAAATGAACAGAATGTGCTGCAAACGACTGGAAGCTGTGTGTGAGCTCATTGTGTGGGTAACCAGATCATCGTGAGAGCAGTTCATCCTGGGTGCCATCACACGGCACACAGAGGATGGGCAGGGGATCAGGCCTGGCCTGACGGATTTGTGAAAGGCAGGTCCTGACTGACTGACTGATCTCCTTCTATGACAATGTGATTCCCTCAGAGGGTGAGGAAAAGGCTGTGGATGTGTCTACCTGGACTTCTGAAAAAGCCTTTGACACTTTCCCACAGCATTGTCCTGGAGACACTGGCTGCTCATGACTTGAACGGGTGCACTGCTCTCTGAGTTAAGAACCCTTTGTCTTTATAGACGATTCTGGTTTTAACATCAATGCACTGATGAATAAATGCAGTAAAGAGCTGTAAGCAAACATTTCGCAGGTTATATTTACTTGAAGAGAAGTTATTTTAATCATTTAATGCAGTAAATTCCACTACAGCTCACATGCAATCTAAAAGGCTAATTTAAGAGTATTTCTTGGGTCAGCAGTAATGTATTTCACAAGTATAAATACAAACTGGAGAACTCAGGCCTGGATGACCTAGACCTCATAGGACTAAGTGCTACAAAGCACCACGAAGGATTGGTCACAGTCCTTTATTTTTACTGAGGAAAGTAAACTGATCTTACTTTCTCATAGTTTTGCTAAAGAATAATTTAAAGTCACAATGTATCCTTGACTGAGATGTATGCAAGTGGCACTCATTGCTCCTTGATGAAAATGCTGTGCTGGACTGTAATATTTTTTTATTTCTCAGTTCTGTTTTGAAGGAGAATATTATTTCTGTGACTAAGCAGTCAGTCTCCAGCAGAAGGAGCACTGGCAATACAATTAGGTAAACCACAGTGCTTGGGATTTTATTTTGATGAAAGACTTTTAAGAATTACATGTGATGCTTATTCTCTGCTACAGGACATTTTCTTCATTGTTCATTCCAAAGGAAAAGTGACATCAGTTTAACCAGGGACGTTAGCAGCTGTGTGCTGGTCCTCCCTGCCTTTCTGCCACACGCTCCTGAATTCAGTCCAGCTTTAGCTGGCTGTTGGAATCTGACAGACTCGCACCACAGACATCAGTGTTGCGAAAGAAAGGAGGGGAAATTTAATTGTCTTTACCTCTTTACCCAGCTGTAAATGCAACTTGTGCTTAAGCTTTCTATCTTATTTCTTTTCAAAATATGATGCAGCTGTGCAATAGCTATATGCTAGACATTCTTTTATTTTGATAGTTTCATGCCATCTTTCTATTGTCCACGGCACCATTTAGGTCTTGAACTTACAGATGATCACAGTGGGGACACCAACGTTTCTGATCTCTGATAACTTGAGGAGAACTCAAAGGTGAGAACAAACCAATCTGGGATGGCTGGAGGTTTTAGGAACTGTAATTTCTTGGAGGATTTGTGAAAGATAAAGAAAAGGAGACATTTAATCTATTTTGTCATATTGCCATCCCCAGTATCATCACATGACTCAGCTAAATGGAAGCACTGGTGACCTCACAGAGTTAACAAGTGTTCCCTTGCAAATTCTGAAATGAACATGCCAGCTTTAACGACCAGAGACCAGACCTCCTATTTCTGATACAAAACAATAACAGCAATTTATGAGCTATATGTGCTTTATGTGCTATACCAGCCTAAACTGAAGTTTGACTATTTACTGTAATCTATAAATACCATTTCAGGAATAAACAAATTTTTCATTCTTGTTACTGAAACCTGAACAGTTAATGTATCTTCTGCATTAACACATTAAAGAAATCACAATGATACTAAATGTGGGATGGCAGATAAGTAAAATACCTTTATTTTAAGTAGCTGGTTGTTCACAACTCACAATCTCATTCTGATAGACCATTTTCTTTTCCTCTCTCTTCTCAAACAATTTATCACTGGTTTTGCTGTTTGTTTTTTTCTTGTGTGTTTTTTTTAAATATTATATCCTCATTATAAAATGTCATTCTTAGCATCCCTGTAAACAAATGACTAAGACACACTTAATTGTATTCCAGAAAAACTCTAATCAGTAAAGACTTATTTTCTCTGGAAAAATCAAATATATATATTTTTTCCACTGAAATTTCACATAAATGCAAGTCCAAGGCAATCTCAAGCTTGCAAAATTACATTTAATATCCTGAACTTGATATAATCTAGTTTCAGACTAGCACATGAAAGGTCTTGGTGACATGATGGATGGTTTGCTACCATCAAGGATGATTAACAGGGAGCCATTCTTATCTTTGACCTCCCTGAGTCATTTGACACATCTGTCAAAATTCCAAGGCAATGTTTTCATACTGAAGTACATTCAAAGAAAATGTTGGAAAAGGGTTCCAAAGGTCAACATCTCCCTGGGGCTGCGTGGCATTTAAACGCAGTCATAAAATGATGTAGACTCACATCAGCAACCTCTCACCGTGTATAGCCCACACCCCTTCAGTACGCATGGCACAAAACTTGAAAGCAGGTCCAGGTCTGAGTCGAAAAACAGCTTGTTGAAATTAAACCCAAAAGGGCCAGAGATGATCCTGATGAGGAAAGAAAAACACTTTAAGAGGCTTCTACTAAGAAACAGCTCTTTTCTGAAGAGTTCATATCTATGTTGAGGCAACACAGTCTATAGTTTATTGCCCTTTCTTCATTCCTTGATGATTTATTCTCTTACTGACCCACACTTCTGAGTGATGTCTTTTATTTGTCACCAGCTGTCCAAAGAGACTCAACACTGCTATAGCAGTGACTGTGATATTCATGGTTTTCCCACTTCTTGGCTGAGTTAAAACCATGAAATATAGTTTAGAATTAAGTCACTAATTGCAGATCCTGTCTGCATTGGATCTGGTGTGTCCAGGAGACATAACAAACACAATTGTCTGGTTTTATCATTGCTTGCTGTTGACACCAAATCAAATTCAGAATCTTGAGCCTTATTTATGATCGTCAAGGGAGAGAGATTATATTCATCTTGTCTAACAGTGAAATTTGCATCATATCTATGTGTGTATGTGCTTCAAGTGTCTCTATAGCCTTTGGAGAGGAACAGGGTTTGTAGAAAACAGAGGCTGTGAGTCTGTGATCAACTGCTCTGGTCTGATGTCAGCACTAAAGTTTTTATATAACTGTGAAGTTCATGGAGTTTCATGGGATTATTCCTAAATAATACAATGAGCTCCCTTAAAAGTAGAGAAACATGATAGAATCATAGAATGGTTTGGATTGGAAGGAATCTTAGAGATCATTTACTTCCAACCCCTCTGTCATGGGCAGGGGTGCCACTCACTAGATCAGGCTGCTCAGGGCCCCATCCAGCCTGGCCCTGAACACTTCCAGGGATGGGGCATCCACAACCTCTCAGGGCAATAATGAACCTGTCCATCTCCTACTGCATCTGTATAACCTACCATCTCTTTCCTAAACACATTTTTAAAAAAATCTTCCAAACAAAACGCTTCACTGCATCCACAATTCTCTACCCTGGGAGAGGATGAACAAGAAAATGACCTACAGCTGACACATGTGAGTCACTTTACTCAAGTTGCTAATGGAAGATCCTCCCACCTTGTGGGTGATGAGGGCTGCACATGAATTGATGCGGGAGAATAGACACTGCTTGCTCGCAATGGGCAGAGAGGAGACATTCTGAATAGCACTAGATTTATTTTATCAACCACACAGCAGTCAAAGCTGTTTCAATGAAGATAAATGAAGAACTCTATCATCTTACTTTGTAGACTTACTTAACCAACAGACTGTCTTCTCTATGATTGGTGATGGCTTTACACATTAGAAGCTAACTGAGATATATCATAACTGTCAAATCCTGGTATTCCTGTGGGTTTCACGTACAGTACAATAGAACCACTTTCATTATCTTTGTGTTACAGATAATGGATAATAAACCATCTTACAGTACCCAAAGGAAAGCCTCTTGGAGTATAGAAACAGTCTTAATACATGGAATACATTTTAAACTTTTTTTTTTTCTGAAAAATTGTTTGAATCAAAATGAAGATGACTTTATGTTCTAAAAGCTACACTTTTACTTTTTTCCTTTTTTTTTTAAATGGAAAGACTACTTAAGCTACCCTGCTATCAGTAACTGTGCAGTTATTCTTGCTTACCAAAGCACTCACTTTTCAGTAGTTGGAAAATGTTAAGGGTTTCAGATTCTGAATAAATCACTCAACAATTCCAACAATCAACAGCAAAAACTGAATTTCTACTTCCCCCATTTGAGCTCTACATCAGTGGTTCTCCTTTGCCTGTAAAGTCCTTCTATTTTTGTTCTTCCAAGTGCTGAAGTATTACAGCTTTTCCTTCCCTTTTCCCACAGTCATTCCCATCTCTCTTCCACTCTCATACACCTCTATATCTTCTTCATTTGACTCCTGTAATTCAAAGTGAAAAGGATTCACATCTAGCCTTTTATCCCTCCTAAACAGGTAACTTCCAGAGTAAGCAGCAAGATCTATGGAAGGGAGCAACACCATTCAGTCATGAGACAGCATTTCAGTTTCTGAAAATTGTAACCTTGGGCTGTCTCAGATCTCACCAGAGCCTGCAAATGACTATTCAGACAGATATCAACCTCCCATAAGTTCTGTGTCATTTTGCCAGTCATGTGTGGCTACCTTAGATACTTTTGGGCAACCGACGTGACACTAGATGCCTATGTTTCTTCCTAGCTCTCATTTTCTTTGATATCCCCTCTGTTGTGAAGTGACTCTGTCACACCAAGCTAGAAAAGATATTTTTGCTGAGATTTGTATATTCCTGCAAGGCATTGTTCCCTCCAGATTTTCTGGCTGCCATGGCAGCTCTTTAGAAGGCAAAGGTAGCTTTATTACCACTCTATCATGCTTTTTATCCCTATTTCATTCATTAATTTTACCATTTAGAGTAGTTGCCTTGGTGGCACATGAGATATAACAGAGGCAAAGTTTGTAGGGAGTGGTGCTATTTTTAATGACATCAATTCACACAGTGAAGGCAAGCAGCCACTGAAAAGCACAAGGGTTTTACAAATTCATCTTCAGGTCACAAGGAGGAACAGCAATTCTCAAGTCGAAGAATAAACTGAGGATAAAAACTCCAGGCTGAGATAACTATGTCAACTGATTGACTTCTGAGGGAAGAGTATTCCCATTCCTTGAACAACATATGGAGCTCTAGCTGTAGTATTTGTTAATCCTGCAACTGGTTTTCACGGCAAGGTTTTGGTAGCAGGGGAGCTACAGGGGTGGTTTCTGCGAGATGCTTGAGGAGGTCAAATATTCTGAGTGCAGAAAGAAGTGGTCCTTTCTGCAAAGACTGTTTAGTGTACTATTTAAATAGGTTTACCTGTGCGTGAATATCTTATATAAAGCTTCAGACTCTCCTGGGAACGTGCACCCTAAACACTTGCAAGTTGCCTAGCTCAGTTTGAGCATGCAGTTATGGCCATAATGATAATGAACTCATGTGCATATTAGTTGGTTCACTACAGTGTGCGTTCATGGTATTTAATAAATATTTAACTGTCTACTGTGTAATAATTAATCTCTTCAACTTTCCTTCTAAATGTTCTTCTGTTAAAGCTGTAAGGCAGTTTTATCTCCACAATAAATTTTCCTCTCCAAAATGCAAGCTGTGTCAGACAGTTCCTCTATCTCCACTGTAATCCAGCCCTACAATATGTATTTGTTCAGAGTTCACAAATAATTGCTTGACAGGAGGAAAACAAAGAATTTGAGACATTCAGGAAAAATAAAACCCAACCAAAAAAGAAAGGCAGACAGTAGTTGAAACAGGATCAGATGTGCAGTTTAAAAGAGTATCTTGAGGGTATAATGAACTTGTAACTAGACCTTCACCAATGACACCGAAAACCTCAGCTTTTTGGTCTCAGTGATGGTTCTGCTCTGCTGTGTGGCATTTCCTTTCAGCCCTTTGTGACCCTGTGTCACTGGATCTACCAGGAAGATAAGGTTGCTGTTAGATTCAAAGAATAAAAACTATGGAAATTACACCCACATTCTGGACCTGCAGTGTGGAATTCAATAGTGTTTGGAAAATACAGAATATCTGCACAAAGGATTGCACACACTTAGAAGCTTAAAAGAAGCATCTCTATTGCTTGCATAGTCCTTCATAAAATACATAGAGACAAAACCCTTTACCTTTGGGCATCCTCTCTAGTTCCTAAGAAAAGAAAAATGTGTTTAAGCCAGTCATCTATCACTACAGGAATTGCAAAGAACAAATATACATTTTCTTATATAGTCTGCCTCTGGAGTTCAAGTCTTTCCACTTTTGTTTGCTATCCTAAACTGGGGTCAAGTATCTGATGCATCTTTTAAAAATTATAGTATTTTTTCCAGAATGATGCAAAAGATGGTGGCTTCCACCTTCTAGTTCTATAATGGAAGATATTTGTTCTGTTCTGTAGATTGCTTCTCACAGTTTTTATTTCATTTTCCATCTAAGACTTATTTAAATTAGAAGAGCTCTAATAGGAGGGAATGGGATTCCCCATCTTCCAGTCAGCCATGAGACCCTATACTCAGTCTGTTTTAACATCCTCCTGAGATGTTTGGCTGCAAATTTCTTCATGCTCTAAAATTGTCTCTTCTGCCTCTTTCCTCTTCTCTCTTCCACAACAGTGGAGAAGTGACAGTGCTTTCAGGGAAATATATAAAGGTGGTTACTGTCCTGTGCTTTCACAGAGTCTAAACTCCTAGGAATACCCTGAAAATGACTGTGAGATTGAGGTCTGTGAGCAAGGCAGAGGGATGTCTGAACTATAGGTTCCTCAGAGGTCTGGGGTGAAAAAGAAGGTTTTTTTCACCTGCCGGTTAACCCTGGCAGGTTATGTGATATAAAGATTGTCCCAACACACACAGAGGAGCTCAGAGGCACGAGGGAGGCAGAAAAGCCCCAATGCTCCAGTCAGAGACACAAGTCCCTGCCCTGGCCTCTGCCAGTGCTGTCCCAGAAATGCCTCAGTGCCATGGGCCAGTGGTGGCACCCGCACTGTGGGTTCACTGCCCAGAGTCCCAGGACACGTTATGGGATACAGAGGAAGAGCTTCCTGGGAGTGTGAATGACTTATTATGTGGGTTTAGCAGGGGAAACGAAGGTACCAAAATGGACTGGCCTACGTGATCCAAGGAGTATGGTAAAACCGAGGGATAAGGGGGTAAAAGTGCCGCATGTTAACAAGTTCCTTGTCAGTGAGTTTGTCTGACAGTGTCTGGAAGTTTTATTGTGTTATTAAATTTCTTCCTGTTGTTTTTTTCTGGATGAAGGACTCTCTATTCCGTGTGTGTTTATGAGACCTTGGCTGGCAGCCAGAAACCCCACTCAGCTGCACCCTCACTCCCTCTCCTTACAGTACACAGGGAGAAAACAGGATGAGAAAGCTCATGGGTTGAGATACAGGGAGATCACACACCAGTGACCATCACGGGTAAAACAGACTAGGCTTAGGGAAACTAATTGCTTTTATCACTAATCAAAATAGATTTGACTAGTGAGAAACAAAGTAAAAATTAAAATATCTCCATGCCTCTTTCCCATTACCACCTTCCCCCCTTTGCTCCCAAGCCCTCTCTCCCAAGGGGTACAGGCATGGCGATGGGGCTGTGGTTGGTTCCTTAGTAAAACACAGCTTCTTAATGCATGAAAAGAAAGGCAAGGAAAGAACTGCTGGAGCAGAAAGTATTTAGATCCTTTCCTTGATGGCAGCTGATGAAATTAAAAAATAAGACTACAGATGTCTAACAAATAGGGATTTGGGGTTTTTTTCTGCATGTTTGATTTGGATTTTTTTAATCCTATTGTCAGTTAACTACCTAGTTGGTTCTACCTTATAGATGCATTTTAAGTATAAACTTTCTGACAATATAGCTCAAGATCTCATTACAAAAGCTCAGTGGAGGGAATCAGAAATTAATCCAAAATTAGATGGCAATTAGAAACGTGTGTGAACTGATGTACCACACACTGTGGGTTTGAGTAGCACTGTAGACCCTGCCCTGAGCAGAGCATCGTGCAGAACTGAACACTCAGTAGAGATGTGCACCTCCCTGTAAATTCAGAGCACACAAACAAGTTTGCTCCAAAGTGTTTACAAATTAATAAAGAGAGAAAACAAAAAAAACCCCTTTCTTTTTCTTCCTTATTCTTTATTTTCATGCCCGCACGTTCCAATAACCAGACTTCAGATGGCACAAACTAGAGTAAAAAAACCAGGTTCATTCAGAGATTAATCTGTAGGGGGTTTTTTGCAACGAGTTTGTATAATGTCTGGTGTGAGTGCAGAGCTGAAAATGATGGGAAAAACAGAGATGTGTCACTGGAGGGTTTAGGCAGGGTGCAAAACACTAAATCACATGCGAGTGGTCTTGGAGAATGGTTACCTGGAGGCAAACAAAGTTGGTGAGAGAGAAAGACAAGTCGGTTGATACTATTAATTGATCAAGACAAATACTCCTTCATTAGGTCATCTACTATGGGCAATTCTTTGCTGGACAAGTGACAACTGGTGGGTTGGACTGAGGCTGCAGCCAGGGCACCGACAGCTCTTAGCATGACACCAGACAAGGGTTTACTGGAAACATCAACTACTAGGAAAAAAACAGCTGTATGAGGTTTAGAAAAGAAACGACCCAAACAACATTCCAGATAACTGAGAAAAAGCTTTAAATGTTATTATTTTATAAACCAAAAGTCTTATTTTCAAGCATATAAGAGTCGATTACTGAACCTCTGCTCCTGGTAATATACTATTCACTCACTTCTCATTTAACACCTGCTCCACCAAAATGAGCATTTCTTTATTCCGTAACTACAGAAATTACAAACAGATAAATTCCAGGAAGAAAATTACTACTACTAAGAAATCACTGTTTTTTATATCTAATGGTCTGCCTGCTATCTAGCATAGTGTTATCACTGCTAATATTAATCAAATATAGCAGATCTGCTAGATATTTTTCTTACCATTAAAATCCTTGGTTTTCTTTCATAGCAGGATACCTCCTCATAGAGGCAAGTGAAAAAACTCCCCCTTCTGAGGCAGAAAAGCTTGTCTTAAGAACACCTGCCTAAGAAATCTGTAAGAATTTGTGGATTTAGTAGAAAACAGGATGAGAAAAACAGAAAAACGAACAAAGTTAGGCTTTATCAGCAGCTTTGTGGCTTTTGTATTCATGGCCAGGGGACATTTTGCCTTGTAATAGAGGATTCTTTGCCCTGAAGTAAAATATATTCCAGAAACGAAAATTCTCTCCTGTCTTTTCCTTGGTCACTTTCTATCTTTGTTCACATCACATGACTTGTTACATCAAAGTTTCCATTTTAGCTTTGTGTACATATTGCATGAGTGTCGTGTCCTGACTTTTTTTGCTTCAAAAGTTAATAGGAAAAATCATTCTTCAAGTGTCTGGGGCACATACAAATTGTGATCCCAAGAGGAGATATCCAGACACAGATGCCTGTTGGACTTCCAGAAAATGAGCTACGCAGCTTTTCAAAGGGATTTGGATACCAAATCATGTATAAAATTAATGAGAATTGGGCATACTCAACTCTAAGTGGCTTTGAAAAGCTTGTCCTTAAAATCCATACTGGTAAATAATGATGGCCTTTACCTAGGGAGTTTCTAGCTAATCTCAGCACATACATCATAACAGCATCCTTTGCTGGGGACTTATTTTATTGGAGGAATTAATTTCTGTTGTAAAAGACTACCAATATCCGAATTGTTTCTGGAGCACTAAAGCTGTTTGATTTACAGATATCTGTTCATAATATACTTAAACACCTGATTAACACTTAGCTCCCTAAACCCAGCATTTTGAACGTTGCTTTCTAAAGAGAACTTTCAAAATACGTAATTTAAGTTGAAGAAGAGCCAATAAAATAGTAATCACTCAGCCTTCATTTGGGGAGACACTCTCATCTTGATAACCTATGGCTTTTGCAGACCTGTCACTATCACTGAGGCCCTGTGCAGCCTCTCTGGTACATCCTGAATGGCAAAAACATTTAGAACAGTCACTTTTCTCTCTTAAGATAATACTCTTTCACTTGATTAATTGTTCCAAGTACTAAATATGACCTAAAGTAGTTTTTGATACAGCAGAATTCTCTATGTACAAGAAAGATGAAAACCGGCTCTAATTTAAATAAACAACTAATGAATAAATATGCAGCGAGCATTTTTTTTTATCTTTTTAAGCAGTATGAAAAGTTAAAAATGCCTACAAGCCAAATTAGTGAAACAAAGTTATAATTTTGCTCTCAGTAAATCCAAAGTAAGTCTGGGACAATTCTGTTCTTTGTGTATCACTGCCAATAAACTGATAATGAGTGATAATTTCATGTAGTTACATAATGTTTGTCATTAGAAGTACAAATAGAATACTCCTGTTATTTTTCTTCACATTTCTTTCCTCTAAAGCTTTTAAAATAGTAGTCTAATCCAAACTGCACTGCTGCTGGCAGTGATTTCGGATTATAAGAAAATGAGAGTAGCTGTATTGTATCACCCATTTAATACCTCAGCCCATTGCTGACAATGGCCCCAAACAAGAGCTTAGAGAACAAAGGTGATACCACAGAAAGGATAAAATTACTCAGTTCTTGGTAAAACTTCTTGACTTCCAGCAATTTGCAGCTCAGTTGTTCCTGAAACTGTGAAGAAAACCGAGCAGGTGTGTGGCAGAAAAGGATTACAAGGTGTTCTCATCCCCAGCACACCACTGGGAACTGAGGTCGTAAGGAAATTAAATAATTTTCCTGGTTTCCAACATACAGTTGCAGCATCCAAAGCTATTAAAGGGGAGGATGTGGCTTGTAGCAGATGCTAATTTTAATATTAAGGAGATTAAATTGGGTAGTGGATTTCTTGAAACTCATGTATAGAAACGCAAGTTAAGCAGAGTTTAAACTATTTGCAGACATCACAATGCACCATATTTCAGGTGAAAATATAAATATTTTAAACAACAGGAAGGGATTTAACTTTTCAACCCTTATTCATGGTCATGTCTCCAAATGTGACTTTGGGAACTGTTTTGTAGATTTAATAATTAGAAACCAACTCTAAACCACCGATATTTTTCCCCACAACTCTTCTCTCAGAAATATGTAGTGGACTACTGAATATTTTCTTTGGCACCTTTGTCAAAATAATACTTCCTTGTAGTTGTTTTGCTGACAAATATGACAGACAATAGTCCAAAGAAATAAATCATCATGACCCTAATTAGATTTTTTTTTATTTTTTTTGAAAATATAGCTATTATGTCACAAATATTTTATACCATGGTTTCAATGTTAGTGCTTTGTCTTTTACCAAGAGAGTTTTCGGTGATAATAAAATACCACATAATAGTTCATGCAAATGTTTTGCTTTTTAAGTTAACTTAGTCAAGTCAAAATAACATTTTTTTTAGGAAGTGTTGAAATAGCCAACACCCTGTTCTTTGCGGGGAAAAAAATAGTTGATGCTTACAATAGAAAACACCCATTCCAAGATGTGTTATGAAATTTATACCTCATTGTGGAGCTATAATTGAAAAAACACCGAAAAAACAGAACAACAAAAAACTAGCAACAAAAATACCAAATTTATTTTACTCCATGTCGAAGTTTGGATTCAAAGTAATGCACTTGCACTGCGGATGAACAGCAGACTAGAAAAGAACCATAAGTGACATGAGGAGAGGCTGAAAAGAGTGGGAATTGTTGCTTTCTCCTTGGAAAGAGAAAGCTGAGTGAAGATCTTGTGTTTTGTTTTGATCTACCCAACAGCAAGGTGTGAAGAAAATAGAATGAGACTCTTCTCAGAAGAGCAGTGATAGGACAGGAGGCAACAAGAGACCACAAGACGTGGTGCTGTGAGCAGGAAGTGGGACTATCCGACCTTTTGTAACCTACATTATTGTGGAATCCTTTTCTGAAGCAAAGTTTTGTTCAGTACGCAATGAAAACAAAACCAGAAAAAAACCCCTGCAGATTAAAGTACTAAATGTGTGTAAAGAAATCACAGGTTTCTGACAGAAACTGCCAAAACAAAACCCAGGGGATGCATCTCTTGGCACAGAACACGCTGAGTCATGTCTCCTGTGGTAAAAAAGAGAGAAGAAATGCCTCACCAATACCTATACACAGTTCTCTAAAGAGATTTTTTTTAAATTATTTTTTATTTCTCTGAAGAAAATTTTAAGAAAAAAGTCTTTCTGACAAGGTTGTGTGCTACAATGTAAAACTATAATTTCCTATGGAAAAATGATTGTAAACTGATACTGATTTATTTTGTCTGACTTTTGGTGGGGCCAGTGCCAGTATAGCACTATTTTAATGAAACAGATGAAATTTTGAGGTTTTTAAATTTTCCAAACTCATCTTTGTGGACCAATATTGGCTCAGATATTAAACAGCCATTTTGAGTTTTCTATGGATATGCTGCAATAGCGGTGTTGAGGTCCAGCATCAAAGGGATATTAGGTCCCAGTTTTCCCTGCTGCCCATAATAATTTCAGAATCCACACTACTGTGGTGATTCTCCGAAGTAAAAAGAGCTGAAATGTACTCCTATAGTCATAGAGCTCATTACTCCAGAGATGAAAAGTAAATGGAATATATGGAAACATTCATTAAAATGTTTTCTATTTGTAGAGTCTGAGACAAAATTTTTGTGTCATTACTATTTATTGTATTCAGCCGCTCCACCCTTATGTTCCTCTGAAAGAAAATAACAGCGCTCTTCTCTTTCTGAAAAGTGCTCAGGAGGCTTTTGCTGCTCATAACTCAGGTACAAACGGAAGACAAGTTACACATGAGGGGATTTTTTCTTTTGCTTTTATGTTAATGTCTTTTTAGTGTAAGACCCAACCTTGTGAAATGTTGAGTCCCTTCAATTTCTTTGACCTGAGAAGGAGATGATGTCACACATCACTTTAGCACCTCTGAAGACCAGGGATTTGAGCGGGACTTTCTAGACTTCCAGAGCCCTTGGTAGTAAATCAGCAGCACCTGATAACTTTTAACATCTCTTCTGCTCTTACAATTCAAATACCAGAAAACTGTTCCATACAGAAATTGTTTCTGTATTAACGACCAATTAGGAACAGAAAGAACAAGAACAAGAAGAAGAATGTACTTTGGCACATGATTATTTATTCATGCTAGAAGCTGATGGAACTACATTAGGGGAAAATATATTTTTTAAATGAACAGGAGAGGGATTGTTTTACCACCAGCTGATTCACGTTTATCCTTGCAGTCTGCCTTGTTAGCTGTGAGGAATTGCAGAATTTCAATATTCAGTATTAAAACACTTCACTGGGGTGTCTTCATGACTGCAAACAAATGTAGAAAGGAAGGTGCATTCGCCTGACCTGGGGGAACTGGAACCCCTCTAGAAATGTCAATATTGTATCTATTTACAGTAGATTTACACATCATACAAAGGATTCACCAAGGTGGGATCCTGCTCACTAATACTGACAGGTCTACCTTTTCATGGATGTATTTTATAGCCCAGATGTATCCAACCATATCCTATCAAATCTTCCCATGATATTCTTGAGACAATAAAAAGAAAAAACAATTGAGGATGCTTACATTCGAAGAAAGAAAAGTTTCTCTTCCCTAGATCCTGCTGAGGCCTCGGTTTTTGCCTTTTCATCCTGTGGTAAATAGAAGAGTCCCTGCCCAGGCATAACAATTTATGTGATTTTCTATTCTGCCAGACAACCTCTTATTCTCTGATCATTTGAATAGGCCAAGGAACACAACTTTTCTTAAAAGAAATTATCATGCCAAAAGGTTTTGTTTTCCCTTTGGACTACATTCTAGCTTTGAAGAAAGAGATTTAAATGTTTTAGTGGAGTAAAAAAACTATAGAGCTCAGCATAAATAAGAAAACTTTCATGTAAATCAATGGCATAATTCCCCATGGATGAAACCCTGTCCTCAGTAACAGTGATAGGAACTTGGGCATTAAATAAAAAATGCCACAGCTTCACATTCAAACATCAGTAATGCGAACCAAGGACTCGAAGGGTAATTCTTTGTTTTCTACTTTTTCCAGAGAACACTCACATTGTGAACTACCCACTGCTCTGGTGTGCAAAACTATGCTGCAGTCCACAGGCAAAAATAAATATGTCAATCTCCTATGGTTTTAAAAGACGTTCAGCAGAGGACACTACCCGAATCGGGCTTCTAACTTTCCACAGGAGCAGTGACCTTACAAAAGCTGACCTGGTTATGCCCAACAGCACAGAGATCAGATCCCTGGATTGTTTTTGCTCTGCTTGGAAAGATCGGTCCTGTCTTCCCCAGGAGGCTCTTCGTGTATGTACATTCCTCACGGATGTAGAAGTGAGGTAGCTCAGGATGGTCACTAAAAGGCAGAAACTGAGTGACCTAAAGGGCATCTTCACAGGGCAGTAAATGCTGATGTGCACAGGCTTCACTTGCACATGATTTCTTTTTTCTATAAACTTTACTTATTAATCAATACCTCGGTACCAGACGGCTCCAGTACAAGGGTTCACAGTCTGATTCTCCACGTTAATTCTTGTTGCTTTGAATATTGTGGCACTCCCAAGTGCTGTCAGTTCAACATCAGTGACAGGTACAAACTGATAAATGGTGAAGGGATTCTCTGAGAAAATGTGAGTGCAGGATTTGAGACTCTTCCCGCCTGAAAATGGCATTGAATTGGATTCTCCCACACATCCCAAATGACTCTTCAAACCATGAAGATTTTTGCAGAAAGATGAAGTCTGTTTTAATTCCGGAAAAGCAGAAGGAGACATTAGCCCTCAGGAAGACAATCCTAAGTGCCAGCTTTGCTTCAGTTTGGAATGGATATTGGAGTTGTTCTCCTCTGGGAGAGGAATATCAGTTTAAAATCACCTGTGGCATCAGTGTGTCCCTTTGTATTGCTCCAAGTGGTTTTACCCTCCGGGCTTGGTTCTTTGGGTGGTTTTGAGGCCTCCAAATCTCCTGACACAAAGACCCAGGCTGACTGTCACAGTGCTTTCCAGGTTCAAAGAGCCACCTAAGCTATTCAGGTCTTATCTTCTGTGATTTTTAAATCTCTGTTGCATCTAGCCTTCAGATTTAGGTTGTTAGGCTGCTCTGATCTAGTCAGTCTGAGATGTCTAACATAGAACAAACCCCTGTACAAGTAAACAGTGAAAGTAGAATTTTATATCACAGATTGTGTTCATTTAGAGTCAGCAAAGATGTAAAGCTTTTTCTTTTTTTCCCTCTTGAAAATAGTCTGCATTGCCCTGCTGTGAAATATGCACAGCCTGCATTCCCCAGCAGAGCTTGCTGATTTTTATAGCTCATTTCAACGTAAAGACTATTGTGATAAAGAGCAGGGGTGATATGACATTTGAAAAGCCTCTTGAGAGAAAAGCAGCAAAGTGGATAGCACTGAAAAATCATTCTGAACCTGAGATAATTTGAGCAGCTCTACACCAGTGTTGTTCCACTGCTATCAGTGACAGGTGCTTCAGACAGCACGTTTGCTAAGTATCCAAATAGATCAGTGGTTGTCTCTCTCAGGAGAAGCAGTCTTATCTCTGCCAGAGCCGACCCGTGGAAAGGTTATTCAGAGAAAATCATCAAGAAATATATCCTGCTGGCCACCATCACATCTCTGGTGAGTGAGAATGCCAGAGAGGATTAAGAGATCTAGATGAGCTAAAAAAGCAGCAGCCAGATCCCTTCTCAACAATTTCTTCCACAGAGCTGGCACCTGCATTATCCCATTGTTGTCCTCATCTTACTGTGGAAAAGGTATCAGACTCGTGGGCTGCAGGCAGTTTGAGGCATCACTGGTTTGTGTTTTTGGTGAGGAAGCTGAAGGTGCTTGGGCTGCAGCACAGGCTTCCTCTGAGAGTTTGTGCAAGGGACACTTCCCTTGCCTCATGTGTTCCTCTCTGTCTCTCTCTTTCCCAACCAGATAATTTGTGAGAGTGTCTTTTGTATCGCCTCCCCCTGGTCTAATAAACAGCACACACACCTCCAAGAGTGCAGGGACCAGAGGGGTTCTTCTCTCCCAGATAAGTGTTGCTTTTTGTGTCTCAAGAGCACATAACACTGCAGGAACTTTCATGTAAGAGGGAGGGAGGCAGAGAGATTTTTTTGAACAAAAGCAGCTACTTTGAACTTAGCCAGGAAGAACATTATATAGCATTAAATAATTTAAAGCTTTGGTTGTCCAATAGATAGACAGTGACTTTTTTCTCCAGCTGTGAAAAAGGAATTAGGTGGTCAAATGGAGGGATGGCATTTAGAAACCAGTTTTCAGAGACGGTCAGGATACTTTTACTTAGAATGTAGAAACTATTCCATGACAAGAAGTAACTGAAGTGTAAGTCCATGTCACAGTGTGCCAGTTTTGCTACTCCTGTACCAATGCATAGCAGGGAGGCAATAAAAAGCAGCTAAAAGGCAGTAACTTCCTAAGCCACCTCCACTGCCTGATCAGAGAATATGAGATCACAGGCATTTAAATAGCATCTTACTTGCCAGCCCTCTTGTGTTTAAAAACATTGAAGCAGAAATTTTATTTCCTTCTGTGTTCATTAACTCCAGAAAAGAGAGATGAACTGAACTTACAAACAATGTCATCTGTGTAAAAGCCAGTGTCCCTACATAAATGAGGAGGAATAATTTAAGCAACTGGAGTGATGTTTCTGACTATTTTTCTATTAAGGAGTCATTCAAGAAGCATTACTTTTGGTAATCATTATGCCAAATCACTAATCTACTCTTTAACGCTGATTTTTCTCTCTCTCTTCTTTACACTGATCTACATGGCAATTAGGAAATAAAACACTTCTAGCCAAATAACTTTGCAGACAAATAAGTTGAGTTTTAACTGGAATAAAAGTTCCAAGTAAGTTCACACTTCCTGGATATGCATGGATATCCCCAAGCACATACTGAAAGGAGACTGAGATGCCAGTAAATAGATCACATGGAGAAAGGAGAGGTAAACAGAAATTATTTAAGCTGCTGAAACAAATGGTCCCCTAACTACATCTTCAGTTTCAAAACAATACATGCCATTAAAAAGAAAAATACAATTCTATATACAAAATTGGACTTGAAAACCTCCAACATTAGCAAATGTCAGAGGAAAGTTGATGGTTGTGTAGAATTTCTTCTATCTTGTATTATTTGCTTGACATATTTAAGCACTCCAGATTTCTGCCATTTTAAAACATTTTGATTTCTGAGATATTAATTCAGCCCTTGTCTGTTTTATATGCTGTCATTTCCCTAAAAATCCATCTTGTTTTATGGACTGTGATATTGAATGTACGTGCGATAGGGAAACCAAGGAGAGGGAAAAAGAAGCAACAAATTTTTAATTTTACACATTTTAATCATATTAAAATTTCTTTTTCTTATCCCTATAGTCAGATACACAAGCTGGCCCACTAAGATTAAATATGTTTTCCCTTACTGATTCAAACACCACTTTAATATCAGTTTGTAGAGTGGTTGAAGTGTAAGCAAAAAACATTATTTACATTAGTGTTTACAAGATGTGACAAACACACAAATCCCCACCAGCAGAGGCATTGACTAAAACTTACTGTGAGTATGTAATGAGGAGGAAGAGTTGCTCCCTGATGCACTGAGGCTGGTTTCAAAGAGATTTAATGAGACATACACCTGCCAAACACTAATGTGCAACTTAAAGGACATGGGAACGGTGTTTAAATTTCCCCCATGAAAATGTACAGACTTCCTTGCTCATTTCTCATGTATAAATATGCGCAGGTAAAAAAGAGGGTGGAGGTGGATGTTTACAGAGCTATTTGATCTGGATCTGTTCCAGTGCTGAGGAATAGGACATGTATTTTCCTCTGCAAATTGGCATCTCAGACTCTCCTTCAGACAAAACAACCACACATTCATCATTTTAGCATTCACTGGGAACTAGTTTCATGCTCAGCCAGATGAATTTCCTTATGGCTCTTCATTACTATTTGTTCCTTCTGATCACCTGTCAGCCTCAGTTATCAACAAAGATAATAGGTTTTATCACTGGGGTCTAGGTATTGAAATCAGCAGGGCTGTAGCAATAATTAAGGGGAACAACACCACTGATGCACAGACAGTTCTTTATCTCAAAACTCTCATCCTGTGCACATCCCCAGTTGTAACACAGCAATATATTACTCCCTTTCACTACGGGGCAGTGAGGCCAGGGGACCACGGATAAAATGCTTTCTTAATAGCACACGCACAATTTGACCTCAAAGTTTTATTCTGCCAGACAACCTAATGGGTCATGTAAGTGTCAGCGGCATTACCACCTACAATTATCACTAACAGCTTGCTTAACACAGCACATTTCCCAAAGACGTGCCTTTCCACTTCATGGGGAGCCTTATGCCTGCCAATCCACAGCAAAAGTTATCATCTAATTAAACAGAGGTAAAAGAGTCCTGACAGTCCAGGAAACTGTTGGATTCAAGTGCCAGACTTAGGTCTCCAGCATCATTTCAAACATCTTACTGCACCATGCTTGGCCTCCTGCTGCAGGTTTCCTGCAAGCCCTCTGTCACATCTGCCAGTTCCTGCAGATGTCTCAGGTATTCAGAGGATCAGCTGTCTCAAACCTTGATAGCTGTGTTAAGCTAGAGCTTAATGATACCTTATAGATTGTTTTTTAATGATGCTGGGAAGATTCTCAGTCTAATAAATTAAGGTTGGTGTTAATGCTGGTTTTCAGAGGTCAGAGGTGGAACACAGAGTGCCAGGGACCTGAGTGAACATGCAGACTCTGATTGTTCTGCCCAGCCTGAAAACATCTTCTGTGATCTTCCTCTGCAAACCCTCTCCTCCTTTCCAACCTGGGTGTTTAACTGCTTGTGTTCAGAGTCAGCCTTAATATGATGCAGCTGCATAACTCTAGAGTAAGCTGAGGAAACAACTAATTGTGAGAAAGCCCTGTGGAAAACCTTATCCGGGGTACTGACCCATTCTGTCCCCTCTGCCCTGTCCAGGAGCTGCATTTTAGCCCAGCCCTTGCCCTTGGCCTTTGTCTGAACTACAGTGCAGGTGTGCCCGTGCCTGGCCTGGCACCTTGCAGATCCTGACTTGCTGGCTTGAACTCAGAGCTGTCTCCTCACTAGGTCTAATGTGGTGACTGCTGCTTTGTGCTGCCCCTGGTTACAGTCACCAGAGCTGCTCTGCTCTCCTGGTTTGGGTACTGTGGGACTGTAACCTTTGTCTTCCAGAGCGCTGCCCTGCTTGCCTGGCTGTCACCTCCACCTCATGGCTCCCCCTCCCTTCCAGAGCAGCCCACTTTCACATCTCTCTGACACAAAGTGTGAAGGACTTGTCCATTTCAGGCTCTGGAAAGCATCTGATGTGTGTCACTGACTCGTACTGCAGATTAGAGCAATGTATTTGCAGCACAGACTCATGAAAAAGCTTATATCCAGTAAGAAAACAAAATTACTTAGGATCCTGCCATGTCTGTGCACCCTTCCTCATTTCCCTGTTGCTATGTGGCAAGCACAAACATGTAGCAGGATATAGATTAGGCAGTGTTAAAATATCCAGCAGTGATCTTGTGACGGTTTTTCTGAAACCAGACTTGTGACTTGTGGTGGCACCTTGTGCTTTGCCTTTCCTCCGCACGAACTCAGAGGAGAGGAAGGGAATATCACAAAGTCAAAATCTAATCCTTTTTAGGTTTTGAAAGAGGTGGGCCGCTGCTAAAGCCTGACAGTGGCCATGAAAAGAGACATGGTGGAGCTTAGAAAGGATACTGGCAGACCTCGGCCACTGAAAATGTAAATCCCTTCCAATAGAACCAGTCTAGTCTAATTCTATTTTATTCTATAACTGCCTTTGTTTAATAAAAATTTGCATCACAGTGATGACCATTTGACCAACTGAAAACGTTTGACAGAGCAATTTTAACACGTATTTTACATATACAACAGCAATGGGGTGTGGGCAGAAGGTAGCATTACTTTTCCTGTCCAAAGATTTTAGATAATTCTACCTGCATCCTGACACTTCCTGAGGCAAAGGAAAGGAGCGATTTCACTTTTGGCAATGACAATAGAAACAGAAAGTTTAGGGACAGAACTTTACCCTGACAATTCTACAGTAAAATGGCAGCTATTTGTACATTTACAAATCAAACTGAATGCCCATTACACAGGTTGCAAGCTCTCACGCCACATCTTAGCCAGGTGAAAATCTTCCCCCTGTAAATGCAGATGTAACTCCTGTGTCTTTTGTTCCCTCTACTACTGTGCTCCAGGAGTGACTGAGCTGCTCATTTGAGAGGAAAGATAGATGGAAGGAGGAGGAAGAAATGGTTTGGATGTTTGTTTTTTGGTGGATGATTATCATCCTTCTCTGATAGATCATTTCTATCAGGTCACTGAGGTTTGCACTCTCAGATAATCCCTACTTTCTGGCGAAGCAAAAAACAAAAAGAAGTGCAGGCAACAAGGATTAGGACTAATATGGGAGCTAAAAACTACCAAACCAGTTTATTACCCTTCTCAGACAAGACACAGAAGATCTCTGAAGGTACACGAGCAATTGACTCTCCTGTGAGAGCACCAAACAGAAGGAAATGTCTGCTCTTCTTTGTAAGAAAAGGTCACAGGACTCACTGCAGTGACACCCAATGAGAACATCCAAATTTTGACTTCGTAGGCGGGTGCTGTAGCTTTTTACTTGCTGAGTTTGCTAGTTTAGATATTCCAAAAGGACACTCTGGGAATGCCATGCTTCTGTGCCATTAGCACCTGGTGATTTGGTGGGCTGTGGAGGAACACACCGTGCATCAGTCACCAGAACAGACAACTGCCATGACTTTGTATTCTATAACCTTACAGCCATATAGGGAATGTTTTTAAAGGCACATTTGCATTCCACAGCAATCCATGGTCAGCACAAGGAATAACTTTTGTCAGCACTGGGTTTTCTCTTCATTTGTCTCAAGTGAATCAAGGCTCCAAGCCTCTGGCTGAAAGGTGTGTTCTTTGGGCCAGACCCCAGGGTTAATTACACAGTGTTTGATCCAACATTGTACACACCTGACACAACCATACTACATAAGACTGGGACATACAGATCAGTTGATCAAAGCCTCGGCTCATTGTCTGGAGGTGATTTTTCCAGATGATAATTTCCAATTTGGCATATGCAAAACGGCTAAAAGCAGTAAAGGGTCAGCAGGCCTGTCATAAAAATATTGGCAGTTGAGAGACTGATGAATCTTGGGTGAGTTCCTTGGTGTTTTTAAGGCCAGAGCCATGTGCAGCAGGAGACATTCCCTTTGCAACATCCAAGAGCTGGATAAGCAGCTCCAGGAGGAGAGAGCAGCATTAACCACCACCTGCTCTGCAATGTCAGTGGTCACTGTCACAGAAATGGAGACACACCAAGGAAATTGCTTAGCAAGTTCAGGACAATACCATCCCTCTTGCTCAGGGAAAAAAGAGGAGACCTTATGATGCACTGGTGTTCATCTAAAGTCACTTCTCCTTAATATCAGGATTAGAGCTGCTACTGAGACATGCTCTTGGGAAAATTCCTCTGAGTTTGGAGAATTTAACCCAATGATCTTATTGTTATTCTTCCTTCCAGAGTGCACTCTGCTGTCACTTACAAGGCTAATGCTCTACATTCTCATGCTGGCTTTCACTGTGGAATCTTGAGGCATTTTACAAGCATTAGTGAATTAAGTTTCCCTCCATCCGAGGAGAGGATAGTAAGTGGTAATTATCGCAGTGTTAATTGGTTGCTGTCTCTCCATGATGGGAATGGTGTCACTTTAGATGTTTTAAAGCCCTGAGAATGTTTATGATGCTGTGATTCTACAGATGGGGAAAACAGAACGAGCTGTTTTCCCTGAGTTACTTAAGCCACTGGTGAGACTGGGAAGAGAGTGCAACCCGGCACACACTGCCAAGCTCTGAACTCTAGCCCAGGCCCTCTCTCTTTCTGTGAGTGTTTGTCACAGAGAAAGTACATTTTCTGTGCCATCTGGGGATACTTTTACCATTCAGTAAAAGAAAGGAGAAAAAAGAAATCAACACAGTCCATGAGTATTTGGGCACCTGGTTAAGATTTACTCTTTTTTATGTCTCAAGAGCTAGGACTCAGACCTAAGACTGATTTCTGCTTTTGGATTGCACAGCGTTCCTGGTCCATCATATCCTCTCTGAAAAGTGTCAAACCCACTTTTTGACTGCAGACTCAGCAAAGGTAGACCTTATTGTGGCCTTCCAGTGCTTAAGGGGAGCTCAAAGGAAAGATGGGGACAGTTCTTTTTAGCAGGGCTTGTTGTGATAGGTAGTGGTTTTAAACTGAGAGAGGGTCAATTTAGATCAGATACAAGGAAGAAGACTTTTACAATAAGGGTGGCAAAACACTGGAACAGGTTGCCCAAAGAGGTGGTAGATGTCCCATCCCTGGAAATATTCAAGCTCAGGTTGGTCAGGGCTCTGAGCCACCTGATCAAATTGATGCTTGTTGCAGGGAGGTCGGACTAGGTGCCCTTTAAAGGTCCCTTCAAACACAAACTATTCCATGATTCTATGAATCAGCCTTATAGAGAAGCTCATAAGCATGTTTCAAAAAATAAATACAGCATTATCTTTTTTTATGAATGAGTGAATATCATGAGAGTTTGGATCTCATTGGAATATCTTTTCTTACTCTTGTTTCAGGGTGTTCTTCACATTTTGCCTTTAAAAATCTGCTTTCTCTGCAGCTACTTATTTTGTTTTGTTGCCATGTTGTAAAACACACCAGCTTTCATTACTTATCCTTTAAATTCTTTTAAACTCCTGTTCTCTAGCCTGAGAAGTCAGTAAAATTGTTGATTTCATCTCCTGGGTAATTTGGTTATTACTGAGTTGTGTTTTGTATTTCTTTCCTTCTTTATGTCTCTGAGAAACTAGAACATGATTTAACAAGATTAAAATCAATGAATGCCTGTTCAGAGACCAGTGCTTATTAGTCTAGGTGTCATCTATCTTTCAGCTGGAAGTTTTGTGAGTGTGTGAACCTCTATGGATACCCCTAAGATGCTAACATCTGCACAAAATGATTCTGTGAAAACTTTATATTTCTTTCTTTATTTTTTTTCCTCTTAGTTTTCTGCTTGCTGCTGAAATCTGGTTCTCAGCTGAGAGGAAGGGGGAAGCAAGTGAGAATGAATGTCAGCCTGACAAGAATTACATCACTCTGTGCTAACAGAAACCTCTGTGCTCTCCATGGATGTCTGTACAGTCCTGAGCAATAAATCAAAGCAGAGAATCACAGAACGGTTTGGGTCAGAAGGAACCTAAAGACCATCTCACTCCGAACCCTCGCCATGGGCAGGGACACCTTCCACTAGACCAGGTTGCTCAGAGCCCATCCAGCCTGGCCTTGAACACTTCCAGGGATAGGGCAGCCACAGCTTCTCTGGGAAACCTGTGCCAGTGCCTTGTCACCCTCACAGTCGCATCATAGAATCAGAAAAAAAGGAGAGGAAGGGAGAGGAGGCGAGGGAAGGGGAGGAGAGGGGAGGGAAGAAGAGAGGAGGGAAGCTTTCATTAGTATTTTATCTGACCATAACCTGATGAGTTAAGACATATTTCACTAATGAACAGAGCTGTTTAGATCAGGCAGTGGAAGGTATATTTGCTCATATCTCATGTTCAGGCTCTCTGTTAAGGATATCTTCCATTGTTGTCTCGTCTTCTCTAGCATATATTATACCTTATTAAAGACATAGGTTTTAATATATAAGCTATTTTTCTGCTCATGTAGTCTATGATACTAACCAAGCTGCAGTTATTAGACAGTAGATTCATTCACTATTAAGGTACCTTTCCATTTTCTCTCTTTAATTCACAAGCAGGGTACGCAGAATTTTGGAATTGCTTTGCTATTTTGCTCTCAGGAAATTCTGGTTTGCATTCTTGTATTTCCATTTAAAATAGCCTCTTCCTGCGCTGTTTCAGTAAAAGCCTGAAGGGTTTATTCATCCCCATCAAATTACATTTATTTAAACTTCGAACATAAAGAAAATACAAGCATAAATAGGGACCAAGCTGTCAACTTGACTCATCATTTACAGTTAACAGGATTAACTGGGTACAGCAACCAACGTGAAAAACATCTCAGAGTACTGCCACAGGATAACAGGACATATTTTTGTATTGACAACCTTCTCTCTTCTTGTCTCGCTCTCTCTCCATATTATTTTTGCTGTTTAATTAAGGAATATAGTGTTTCTTTAGCACTGTCTCAAATTAGGCACAGAATATTTTCTTAGTTGCATGTTTCCATGACAGAATGGTGAAAGAATCTGGTATACATAAGGGAAGATAGATTCCTACCTACACTATGCTCAGACTTTATGCTTGGAAAAAAAATCATTACTATAAATGAAACACAGGTAGTGGAGCTGATCCACACTCTCATTTCATGTAGACCATCAGACATTTTGGAGATGGTAAGAACTTCTCAGTACCTCTCACCTGTGGTAGGTTTGGCATAAAATCACAGGGGGAAAAGGAGTTGCTGGAGCTGAAATCAGTTAATTGCATTCTTGTTGGTTAATACCAAGTATTGCATAAGGTAACAAAGAGGGATTATGTTTCAGAGGATGCAATTTTACTTAAAACAAAGTATCTGGTTGAAATCAACAGAGGATGTTCTGTGATTTTAATGGGTTTTGGCACCAAACCAGACCGTTTTCAGCAGGCATGATGCCCTGACGTAGCTGTCAACAAATCCTGCTCTTCAGTTTTGTGCACGGCTGCCTGGCCTTCTGTACTGCTGTTACTGCTTCTGCTTTAAAACATTTCTGTAAAGAATGTGGGGTTCACCCCAAAAGTCCATTCGAGCACAGTACCATTCTCTTTGAAAATGGTCTGTACCAGAATAGAAGATAAGAAAAATAGAAAATAAGGAGTTAATTGTTGCAGTGAAAGGGAAATTTTGCAAATATGCAGACTAACAAAGCCCTCAGACACTCCTCAACATCTGATACTTTTCCTTCTCCCCGGGATCAGGCTCAGTCAGGTCTGTACCATACAGCCTGTACCATATTTGAAGGACTACCCATACAAGTGCATGGGTACTTTCAAAAGCAGCAGAAATAAGCCCAAAGCATTGCTACATAAAATACCATCCATTAGCAAATGCAGTTGATTACAGGTGTTTCTGTATTTTTGAACAAAAGCCTAAACAAGGCCATGCTGGGTTTTGTTCTCTGCTTCAGAGGCTTAGTCAGAACTTGAATTGAATTGTGTCTGTGCACAAGGGTTGACAATACATCTTTTCCCTATGATTAAAAATCAAAACACTTTGCTTTTCTTTTAATTAAAAAAATCACAAGTACCCTGAGTGCTTAGCCATATTTAATCACAGTGTTCCTTATTAGGACAGCAAATGACAGTGTTTGTGGCCAGACGGAGGAATTATGACGATATTCCTTTAAGCTCTCCCCACAGTGCCTCAGTGCCCCTTGAGGAGTTAATGTTTTTCTTGACTTATGACCTTGAATCTAGAAATTTCTCTCCAGACGGCAGCAGTAATGTATATTCTTTGTCTTTGTTGGCTTGCTATAACTCAGATCACAGATGTCTTTCATTCTGTACCTAGGCAGGAAGTAGGGATGTACTCATTACCTGAAAAGAAAAGAATGCAGAATGTCTGGAAGGCATAAAATAAGCTGTTGAATATCAGAAAACAGAGCTTATCAAAGAGAAGCCTTTTATGAGAACATTTTAATTTTGGTGTCTGAATATGGAATCACTGGGTAAAGGAAACTGCCAGATGTGAAACATGTATGGGAATAACATGGTTTTAGGTCTAGAGGCTGAAATTCCTCCCCTCCTGATCCAGACCAATTAATTCCCACATTCATACATTCTGCTGCCATTTGGAGGTTCCTCAACTGGATGGAGAACTTGGCTGATGGGAACATCGTAAAGTTCAACAAAATAAAAGCGAAGGCCTGTTCCTGGGGGGGAACAACCCTTTGCAGCAATACCTGCTGAGAGCTGAACAGCTGGAAAGCAGTCTTGCAGAAAAGTTCCAGAAGCCCTGCTGGAGAACAAGTGTCTTGGGGTGACTTTATGGTGTTATATCCCCTATCGCCGCTCTATGCCCAGATATGGATCCTGTGCCTTTCTGTGCCTTTAAAACTGGGTGCGAGAGAAAAAAAAGCCAGGCAAACTTCTCAAAGCAGTTCTGTGCTCCAAGGTCACTCCACTCCTCTGCGTTCCACTGCTGAGGCGAGAGGAGCGGAGGAAGTACCCTTCCTGCTTTTCAGCCAGCTTTCGGCTCTGTTTTCTCCTGAGGGAGATGGAGAGTTAAACCTTTTTTTCTGGGACTTCAGCTTTTTCCTTCTTCTCTTCTGGACTGTTTCAACAACATCAGAACACACCAGGAGAACTTTCCACAGAGGCCCTGGAGGTGAGCCCATGCCAACCCAGCTCTGAAGAGGAGAGAGAGAGAGCCCACATCCACAGAAGGACTTTAAAATCTTCCCAGGTTTCTCTCCACAGTGAGAGGTTTTATTATTTAGCATTTTTATTCTTTTCCTGTGTGTTTGTTAAATAAATAGTTTATTCCCTTTCACTCTCCTCCGAGGAATATTTCTTTCCCAAACCTGGTGGTGGAAGGGTGGCTGTAACCTGCCTTCTAAGAGAGGATGTTCAAATTTGGACGTTTCTCTGAATTTGTCTCAAACAGGGACAACAAGTGATCCAGCAATGTGCCCTTGCAATTAAAGTGCCCAGCAGTTTCCTGGGCTGCATTAGCAAGAGCATTTCTTTCAAGTCAAGGTACTGGTAAGAGCCACCAGGGGAACTGAGTCCAGATGTTTACAAGATAAACATGGACTTATGTGAGGGAATCCAGTGGATGTGCAAAAAGGATGAACAGACAGGAGATCTCTCCTGTGAGGAAAGACTGAGAGAGGTGGGGTTGTTCAGCCTGGAGAAGAGAAGGATCAGGGGATTGTTATTCACGTGTATAAACACCTGAAGGGAGGGTGCAAAGAGGACAGAGCCAGGCTCTTCATGATTATGCCCGGTGACAGGACCAGAGCCAATGGGTACAAACACAGGAGGTTCCCTCTGAACAGGAGGATACGTTTTTTCCTGTGGGAGTGATGGCCACTGGCACAGATTGTCCAGGATGGTTGTGGCATTTCCATTCTTGGAAATACTAAAAAGCTGTCTGGACACAGTCCTGAGCAACTCTCTGTAGGTGTTCCTGCTTGAGCAGGGAGGTTGGACCAGTTGACTTCCAGAGGTCCCTTGCAACATTAGTGGTACTACACAATTTCGTCACTGTAAAGAATAGGATTTTTTTTTTTACCATTCATTTTCTTAAGCATTTTCACTTAACAAGAAAGGCTTTTTCTTCTAACACCTCGGTAAGGAAATAATATACTTTCTGGGCATCATTATGTACAGTCAGCTCATATTTTTGAATCACACAGAAATGTTTTAGCACCCCATGTTTTGTTTTTTTCCTCAAAATGACAAACCTGGCTGTTGCTGCAGAAAAGGCTGTTTCTTTTCTGCTCCCTCTTGCTTTGTTGACAATCTCCTAGACTTCTCTGATTGTGCACTTATTGCATTCTGAGTGACATCCTGCCTCACCATTAGAAAGTCCTTCTTTTGCAGAGATATGGCCCTTTTCAAAAAGAGGGATCTTGTCATAGGCAGTTTTACAATACAGATAAAATTGCACACTCAAGAAAGCAGCAGGTTTAAAGTAAATAGTTGCAGGATTTAGCAACAGATCTGTGAGGCTGCTTGTAAGGAGCAACAATAAGCACTGGGAACACTGGTAAATTAGAGAGCTGACTCTGAAATAAAAGAGGAACCCCACAGGGTCCAGTTGCTGGGGACTAGTGGGATTAGTCACTACAGCAGCTATGGCTACATTGGTGAGGAAAAAAAACATGCCCATGTCTACAAAAATCACCTGGACTTACGGAAATCACTAAGCTTACAGGACTCTTAAAATTTTCTCATCATCACTTACAACTGGCACCACTGAATCTTTGAATTAAAGAGATTATAATAACACCCCAACACTAGTGATGTTTTATAATAAGGAATAAATTTAATCCCAATTTTTAATGATGTTTTATATGAAGTGATACATTTAAAGAAAGAAGTGTTAATGGACATTATGAATATTCCAAGGACATTTTATTGGATGCACAAGAAGCCATGATTCCACAAACACAGAGAATCTTTCAGTACACACAAAAAAGTCTTGATTAAAAGAAGAGGTGAAAATGACTATTCTAGTTTAATATGCAATATGATATGGAAAAAGAACCACTGCAATAGAATGAATTCAAATAGAATATTCAATGCAGGCAGCTGATAAAGAAAGCAAAGCGATCACTGAAGTTTAAATGGCCCAGTAAAAATCATGGGTCATGGCCCAGTAAGTGGGTATATTGCAATGAGGGTGAGCTCCTAAGTAATGTGTGCATCCCCTGCTATATTTGAATGGAAATGTAAGAGGTAAGGATGCACAACAAGGAAAAATATTCAATATATATTTTTGCTTTGTGTGATGCTGTGAATAAAATAGAAAACACAGTATTTCTAATTAAGGCGGGTAAAAGTAGCATTTGCTGAAATGCAAGATCCTTGTAGATAGAATTTTTTTTCTTGTAAGATCTATTTTGAGAAGTTTCCTGAACAAGAAAGAGCATCAAACAAATAAATAAATTAATTAATAAATAAATAAACTGGAGTTGTGAGACTTCTTGATTGAAAAGATCACCAGCCTCATTTGTAGCATTAAGCAGGACAGACGAATTTTGCACAAACTGAAGAGTGCTTTCTTTGACCTCAGTCCCAGAGAGAACTGTAATGATAAAATGGTTATCCAATACACAAAGCATCAAACCCCAGAATTAATGTCTATCAATGTGGCTCATCAAATAAACATGTCATTTTTGTCATCATAGTGTCACTCCTGAAAATAATTTCTATGGAGATCCAAGAACAATGAGTTGTTTTTAGTATCCCAAGAGTAAAACAATTGGGTTTCATTTACCTGGGGGAAAAAAAAAAAAAAAAGAGAGAGAGAAAAAAAAAAAGGGGTATTCTGTTCAGGAATAATATCTGGGGCTAAATATCAAGGTGAGAGAAAAACTCTTTGAAGAAAAGGGCAAGTGTGCAACAAGGAAATATGAGTATAATTAATTGTTAGAATTTAGAAGAAGGTTTTTAATGTTAACAGTAATGAAGTTTTGATACACCAGGCTAATTGTAGCAGTCAAGCAAATAGCCTTCTTTGTTTATAGAGCAGTCTATGGAATGCATTACATAACATCATTGTTTGTGACAAAACAAAACTGTAATTCAATGACATGCAATGTCTCTTCCCATTCTATGCTGCTACAATTCATCCATCTGATCAAGATAAACATATTGATGTAGCACACTGAAATTTCTGCAGGGCATTTGAGAAGGTACTACATGATATTTTACTTTCTGTGGAACAAATAAAACATCAAATGGATTAACATCACTTTTAGCAGCTGTTGAAGGGAAGTCATCCATGAACTGACCAATCTATATTGCCTATAGTAAAGGTTTTATTAATTATATCAGATATTTACAGATAAATCTTGAAGTTATGAAAAAAAGGTGAGATAAATAATGGAGACATGCTTCTTCAATACGGTATTGTAAAGTACCTTACAAATGTTTCCCAGTGATCAGCTGCTCAATAACATGTGCAAGAGCAGGAAATTCATGCTGAATTTACTTGATAAGGGACCCTAGAGTGGAAAGTGGTAAGTTGTAAAAAAAACCCCTTTTGTTCAACAAGAAAATATCATCTCAACATGCTGGCAGTGAAACACTGTAACAGAAAGGACTAATATTGTCTTCAGAAGTATAAAAAGCAGGACTGTCAAACAAAAATAAAGAAATTGCCTTGTCTCTGTACGAGATCTGTCAAGATCCCCGACACTTCTGTGGTGCAGACTTTTAAATGATGCAGAAAAATACCCATGCAAGAAGGAATATGGCAGGAGGGCAGTAGAAATGCTCTATGGATCATATTCTATGTTGAAAAAATGCAGCTCAATCTATTTAGCTTATTGAAGAAATTGGTTTTGGCACTGTAATGTTAATGAGGTAAGTGCAGAGAAAAACTCGTAACAGGATTCAGTGAACAGTGAGACCAGCTTAAGTTTGTGCATCCCTGAGATGAAAAAAACCCCCAGAAATTATAATGCGTGGTTTCCAAGCAATTAGAGTAATCAAGCACTGTTACAGTTCAGAAAGAAGGACAGGTAGGTCAGCAGGACTGGTGCCAGGAGAGGTTTGAGTGCACTGATGACTGATGTGCATTACACAGCCGTGTACATTGATACAGGGTTTTACCTCCAGGTTGTCTTCAGTTAATTGGAGCTCTGTGAACCCCTGGTGCACACTGAAGTCACTCCTTGTTCTCTGCACCAATATGATCCATACTGTATCATTTCCTTATGAATCTTATCTCACTACAATATAAAGCCAATGTGGATTTATTCCCAAGGAAAATATTTCATATAAACATGCTTTTTCTCGTTTCCTTTTATTTTAATATCTGTAAATAAATAATTTGTGATTCATTACTATAGGAGACCTCTAGCATAAATAAATTAGCTGCAAGACTATAGTTTCTGGAGTTCTTCTCTGAAATCCAGACAACTCAAATATAGGCATCTGCACTATCTAAAGATGATGAAGATGTATCCCACTACAGACAATTAAGCTTTCTTTCCAGGTCTGCCTCTACAAATAGAGGATAAAACCACAACATTTGGGGGGTTGCAACTGGAACACTTCATGGATTTAAGGCATGCAAATATAAATACCAAGAATTCTATATTATGAGTATGTGAGGTGAACAGTATATTTTGCAATATATGTGATTAGTGGGTAAAAGCTTTAAAGTGTTTCTTGATATTTGAACTTTATATCCTTTTTGAAGAATGTTAGATGTTTTTCTATACATTTGATGATGTACTCTCATTTCTGGAACACAATATATCTATTATTTTTGTATTCAGCAATCAAAGTCAGTGGTCCTGGTTGATACCCGGAGTCTATGCATCTCCTCCTTCACTTAGTCTCTGCATCTCCTCCTTCACTTATTGATCTTGCAGAGGTTTTACATTTTATTGGTAAACTCATATTTCTTACAGTTTTGGTTTAAAGCAATAATTGCAGGCATGGTTTGGGTTTCCATTGGTAGCTGATGAAAGTCAAGGGAAAATACACTTTATGCAAAATAAAATACATGATATTAGTTAGTGAGTTTCGGTTTATTTTTCAGTATTGTTGGTTTTGGTTTTCCTTAAAATCAAAGAGGCCATGTATCCTATAAGTCATAAAATTTCCTTCAAATGCTTGACTTGTTTGTTTATAATTATATGATGATGATGGTGGTAATACTAATACTAATACTAATACTAATACTAATACTAATACTAATACTAATACTAATACTAATTTGAAACTAGGGCTGTGTTTTCCACATGTTAAACTAACTAAGAGGCACTCTCAGATTTTCCCACTTTGGACAAAGAACTACATTTTGGTTTATATCTGTCCTGCAAGCCCATCAGAATATATGGGGGCTCAGTTTCTTCTTTTCTCTGCTTATATAAGATAGAGTAAATAACAGCCTGTGATGTATCTGGATACTGGAGTTTAAGAAGGAAAGAGGTAAGAGGTTTTCCCCACCTGATTTGCCTCGCCCCTGTGGCTCTGGGCTCAGAGACTCATCTCCATGTATCTCATTCATCTCCCAGACCTCTTCCCACTTCCAAGATATTTACTCCACCCAGGACTTTCACCTTCTTATTTCTGGACCCCGTTTCTTTACCCCTCTGCTTCTTTTCACAGGCACATCTTTTTGTCACCCCTTCTTTCCAGCCCCTAAGAGCAAAATCACAACAGGTGATCAGTCTTCTAACTGGTGGTATTTTCTCATGTCCCAACAAGTTCAGGACAATATTGAAACTTGAACTTCCAAAAAGTTTTCAAGAGGAAACCTGAAACACAAGATATTGGATGTTTGAACTCTCAAGTTTCTTACTGATTGAGATCAGACTAAATGATAAAAATGATCTTATAATCTGTGTATCTATGAACATACCAGATGTTATCTCACCAGGTATCTTTCTTTTGTGATGTAAGGTCTCAGAGCAGGCAGCAGAAAATCACATCATTCTCTGCTCTTTGGTTGCAACATTGTTTCCCACATTAATTTTATTTATTTTTTATCTATTATCAACTCCAGATTTTAAGTATTATTATTTGATTGTGCTTTCTCTCTTTTCTTAAATACTATTTTCCTTAAGTTAATTACCTTCCATTATTCTAAGGTAAATACATTGTTATTTTCTTTGCCTTCTTGGTTTTTATTGGTCACTTTTTACACTTTTTTTTTTTTGTCTTACTGATGTTTCCAAGATCTTTTTGAGTTGCATTTCTCAGAAGTTCCTGTAATATCATGCGGTGTTGTATTTCCCCATTCCTTTTCTTACCAAATTGCTTGCCCTTTCCACATGGTCCCCCCTTCCCCGCCCCCAGTCCTAACCACTCCCTCAGGTTTCTCCTATTGGTTCTGTTGCCCCAACTCCACCCAGGTACTGCCCCTACGCTCTGAAATCATTAGTCCATGTGCTCTCTCCGCCCGCCTCTGCCCCAGATAAATCCAGGCCCTGTGCCATGTGCTCTTTCTGTCTGCCTTAGGGCTCCAGCCTCTCTCTGCCCTGGGGGACCCACCCATGTGCTGGCTCTCTGCCTCTGGGGATCAGCCTGTCACCATGGAATAAAGATCCTCTGCAGTCGCCATGTGGGAGCCTTCTCGCCTCCTTTATCGTCACCATGTTGTGGGGTCTACACCTAGCCCGAGCAAGTGAAGGCAGCCTGGAAGAGGCTACGGGATGTGGCATAGCTGCTCTCCCCAAGAGACCTCTGCAGCGCTCTCCAGGAAGGCTGTGGCATGGCATGCCACCGCAGGAATATCATCTTTATCTAACCATTAGAGTTTCAGCAAAAGAACTCTAGCTCATGAGCAGTCTCCTGATCATGTTCTTGTTATGTTGGAACTGATCATTATGCAGTTTTCACATTCCTTTGGATAGTTTTCCATGCAAAATTATGTTTATATGAGCTGATTTAAAATAAAATGTCCCATCAAAGAACCATGGATTCTCAGAATAGTTGAAGCTAGAAGGGACTGTTAGAGATTGTCTGGTCCAGCCACCAGCACTGGACATGGCACATTAGGTCTGTTTCACTACAGCAGAGGGACAATGTCATCTCCCATGACCTTCACCAAGGGCAAATTGTACCTGACCAATCTACTGGCCTCCCACGATGGAGTGACTGCATCAGGTGGACAAGGAAAGAGGTACAGATGTCACCTGGACTCTTGTACAGCCTTTGGAATGGTCCCCTACAACATTCTTGCCACTCAGGTGGAGAGATAAGGATTTGATGGATGGACTCTCAAATGGATAATGAATTGGCTGGATGGCCATACCCAAAGAATTGTGTCCATTCAGGGTCCATATTGGGACCAAAGCTGCTTACTGTCTGCATCCACAACACAGACAGTGGGACTGAGTGCAGTTTCAAACTGAAAGAGGATTGGTTAAATTTGATGTTAGGCAGAAATTTTTATGATGAGGATGGTGAGGCAGTAGAACAGGTTGCCCAAAGACACTGTGAATGTCCTCTTCCTGGAAGTGTTCAAGGTCAGGTGGGACTGGGCTCTATTCAACTTCATCCCGTGAAGGAAGTTCCTGCTTGTGTCAGGTGGGTTGGAGCAGATGATCTTTAAATGTCCCTTCCATCCCAAACCATTCTGTGATTCCATGATTTACTGGCAATGCTCTTCCTAATGCAGCCCAGGAGGTGGCTGACCTTCACTGCTGCCAGGGCACACTGCTGAATTACACACAGCCTGCTGTCCACCAGGATTCCTGGGATAATTTCTGCAAAGTTGCTTTCTAGCTGTACTGGTGCAGAGGGTTATTTTTCCCAGGGGCAGGATTTGGCACTCCACCTATGCTGAGCTTCTTGAGGTTTCTGCCAGCCCATTTCTCCAGCCTGTTCAGGTTCCTCCTGATGGCAGCACAGCCCTCTGGTACATCAGCCACTCCTTGTGGTGTTCTATCCTCTGCAGACTTGGCGAGAGTACACTAATAATGAAGAGATTAAACCGCAAAGACTCCAGTACAGATCCCTGGGGTACCTCTGTGCTCTGGCCTCCAGATGGATTTTGTGCAGCGAATCACAACCCTTTGTGCCCAGCTCTTCATCCACCTTTCAGAGCATCCCACCATTCATTCATCTAGTCCTTATTTCATAGATCATCTGAGGAAGTTGAGAGTGACCGTGTGAAAAGCCTTGCTGAATTCAAGGTAAGCAACTTCTACTGCTCCCCCCTTGCCCACCAAGACAGCTCTTGTTTTAGAAATCTATCAGGCTGGTCAGCCATGATTTTGCCTTTCTAAAATACTGTTCCAATCATCTTCTTCTTCTTCATATGTTTGGAAATGGTTTTTAGCAGGATTTGCTTCATCACCTTGCTGGAGACTGAAATAAAGTTGACAACTCAATATTTCTACAGATCTTCCTTCTTGCTGTTCTTCAAAATAGGAGTGGTATGCTTTTTCACTTCCAGTCCTCAGGAACCTCCCTTGATTTTAATAACCCTTAAAGACAATCAAGGCTGGCTTTCCCATGGCATCAGCCGTCTTCCTTCTTCTGTGAGTTATTATACAAACCCTTCAGATGGGCCCCCAGTCATGAATATTTCCCTGAAAAAATATGAGAGCTTCCCCCACACTCAGGCCCTCTGGGCACTTCTTTCTTGGTGTACATCTGCTTGGGGTGGAGCCCCTTCAGCCTTGTTATTGTTTCAAGGTGTCTCTATCCCACACCACACTGCACACTTTGCTTGCCAACCCAGTCCATCCTTTCATCATTTTGTTGTGTGTCATCATCTCCCTTATCTCACTATATAAAGTAATTTTGGATCACCTTTTTCTGCTCTCCATAGCAATGTAGGCAGCTACCATTAGTTGTTGCTGCCTTGCTTCGTGCAGTTTATAAAGCCCACCACAAACACAGTGCAAGAACTCTGGAAGTACTCCAGCAAAGGTGGCATTACGTGTGCAAAGTGGAGGCAAAATATTTGACTTTTTTTCTTATGAGACTGTTGTTGTTAGAGCTTGCACGTTTTCATCACATAAATGCAGCCATTGAGTGGGCAAAGGGAATAAGCCACTACATACACATTTTGAACTCCCCAGAATTATGTTATTCTAGATAAAACGTTCTGCTGATAAAGCTAAATAAGTATCCACCTGAAATACCAGTCACTGCAATGTAGGAGGACCAAAATAATTTTCTAGCAAAGCAATATTTTCTTCAGGACCCTTTCAGCAACCATTGTAAAGTTTGTCCAAAAGTGTTCTATAAAAGCCATAAACTTTTTTTTTTTCAAATAAACCAGTGCTCATAGCTCTGTTGATGTTTGGGGTGAGGGGACACATATCTTGTTAGCTGGCTACTTATTTTTACTATCACCCATAAAGTAAGTAATGAATTGTACATCAAAAAGCCAGACTTCCAAAACCTGGAAGAAAAATAATATCACAACCTCTGCAGGAGAATTTTTTGTGTTTATTGGTTATTTTAGTTGTGCTGGGGAACGAAGAAATAAACATGTCAGGATTCATCAGAAAGTCTGCATTTAATCTTTAAAAAATATACAATACAACACTCAGCAGATCAAATCTGCTGGAATTTTATTTCATAATCTTCAACTTTTGCAGAATCTGCTGCTTTATTGTGCTGTTGTTCTGACAGGAATTGACATAGCTGTCTGAGAGGGATCTTGTGCATTTAGTGGGTACCCAGCACGTCTGATGTAAGCAGACTTTCATAAGGTTCGCTACAAACTTGGTGTCATTTACAGCAAATCCCAGCAGCTTTATTACTGCCTGAATCTGGTTTATGTTCTGTCAGCTTTACTGTTTGGTATTCAACTCTCCCATGTGTTCTGTTGAATCTGCAGCTTGTCCTGTGGTGGACAGTGATAGGAGCTAGGAATTTTAAGGAATTTTAAGGCTGACATTTCCTTTAAGGAACACAGCACAGGGCAAGCTGTTTTTGACTACTTTCTAATCATCCAAAACAATTTTCCCATACATTTCAAAAACAGGTTTTTATTATCGACTCATCACCAGTGCTTGCTGACACATGTGACAATCTTTACCATGCAGGCAATGCCAGTGATGGCAGTAAAACCTCTTCTGTCTCTAAAGTTGGGACTATGCACTTTAGTTACCTAAATGATGCTTTTCTCCCAGTTTTCATCAAAGATAAGCACAATGAAGTGTTGTAGAGGAAAAAAAAAGAGATTAATCTCCACCTTATCCCTAGGTCTACTTGCTTCCATTAACCCTAGGAAGGCTTAGTAACTGTTGGTAACGCACATTTCTCCAAGAGCACACCATCCTCACAGATCTGAATGCTCTTTCAGAGGAGGCCTATGTGGGAGCCAGTGAAAGGGACAGACCCCGAGAGAGCTCCCCAGGTTAAAGTGACAAAAAAAGCCTCCCCCAGGATGCCGTTCTGTTATGGAAATGTATCCCAGTTCTGCTTCCCCAGTTGNAATAAACCTGTGCCGTGGAATTCCACACAAAGACCCTTCCTGCCTCCTTGCCGTCGGCTTGTCGAAGAAGCTATCCGGAGCGTGTGTGTGTCTGTGTGAATGCAGTGGCTGCTGAATGACTTTCTCTTAAAGTCGGATCCAGAGGTCGTAGCATCCCACCAGAACAGCCCCCGGATCACGACAGGCCTATATAATTATTTCTGCTTTACAGCTGTCAAAGCTAAGCTGTAAGAAAGGAAAAGCTATTTGTAAAATCACAGTGCAGCAGTGTCTGTCCAGGTCAAGCCATGCATTCTAATATGGCCAGTCTGCCCATCACATAGGATGTCTTCCCTTTTGGGAGCTTTTCCTTTTATCACCAGTGGCCCCCATTAAAGAATGCAATTTTGGGGAATAGCTTATGAAGCATTATAATAATAACTGGAATAAAAACAAGTTATAAAGATAAATTTAATTAAAATTCATATGTGTAAGAAATGTATGTTTAAGTACATTAAAAAAAAATCATAGTCCTTTCAATGCTTGCTGTAGAAGTAACACAGAATTATGCTTATCAAGTAAAGTCTGCTCTAATTCTATGAGTTTACAGCAAACTGAATCAGTTGATAATAGGAACTAATTCCAAAAGGGCTGTTCTTGCTCTCTATTTTCCTTACACAAGCATTCCAGCCCCATCTTTTATTCAGCTCCAGTGATAATACTCCTGTAAGATCACTAACTCACTAACTGATCCAAAAGAAAACAATTTTTTTTTCATGGTTCATTTTCTGAGTTAGCTTTCAGGCAGATCAGCAACTTTGGCTAATTCATTTGATACTCTGAGATAGGGAGAAACTAATAATTAAGCTGTCCCATGAATTTCCTGCCTTATTCTTGTATTGTCCCGCAATTACCAACATAAGGTCTTTTGTGGGGGAAGGAAATATATGGAGGTAGGAAGAGAGGCTGTTGTGAATTTCCCGTCCTAAGAGGATGACCCATCAGTCTGCAGGAGAGGTTCACTTTGCTTTCACTCTGTGACACGACACATGGGCAAAACCACAAAGAGTAGTCAAGAAATATGTATTAAGCTGCCACTTAAGTAGCGAAACAACTGATCACAGAGCAAAACCAGCAATTGCAGTGTACAGAGATGCTTTCTGCTGGGCACTTAGTGCAAATGAAAAGGGTGAAGATAGGTATGCTTATGACAGACTTAGATGAATCTGCATTAAAGAGCCTTACTTTCAGGTTCAGATACTCTGGTGTGTTATTATCCTGCAAAATAGCCTTTTCACTAAACTTTCCACACATTGCACAATTCTACTCCTGAAATGATGACTGTAATGGCACACTGAGTGGCACAAACAGCATTAGAACCTATTAGGCAAAAACATTGGTGATGGTCTTTTCTTGAACAAGAATTTCACTGTCACAAGAATTTATAGTCTTTAGTAGAGGAAAACATTGATCTGTCACTTCAGCATGCTGTAAGTCAAGGGGAAGAGCTACAGACAAAAGCATCTGATCAGGCAAATAATTTTATTGTAGAAATGGATTATTGTATCTGACGTGGCTGTTTTGTTCTTAGACCTCTGCTGCTACATGCCACTACCATTTCCTGATGTAATTTTAGCAGTTATTGTTTGTTATACACCTATGATTTTATATTGTGCCATTTAGTATATATTTACCCCTGTGTGAATTCATGTGCTATTGAGATTTCTCTCCGCTGTGCTTCTAGAGTAATGGAGGGTTCTCCTTTTGCCATTGCATTATTTGAAAAATACACAACTTGGATATTTCAAAGCAGTCCTATTATGATAAAATAAATACTACTGTAATCCATGATTTTTTAGATGATACTAAAAATGATGAATATTTATTTCCATCTAACATCTGCATCAAAAGTATCTAATCTATTTCTTACATGGGAAGAGAAAAAAAAATCACAATCCTGATATATTTTTATCCCATGAGACAGGAGAGTACTCTCATCTCTTAACTACTGATGAGCAACTGAGGAACGAAGACTAAAACAAAATGAAAATTATATATTTGGTATTCTGTGTTATTTTCCAAAAGGTTAATGTCCCATTTAAAACATTAGTCAGAACTTTACACAGATGTGTGATAACTTCAAACACCTTTTTCTAAAAGGGTTATCCAAATTCATAAGGAAAGTTTGCAGAAGTACAGAGGATTTAATCTAGGACTCATTTTTTCTAAATGACAAGGTATTGCTTTGTATATAATACCAGTGTTCCTAGTAAGAGCAGTCAGAGGGTGGGAACAGTTGTGTCAGCTGAGCATCTGTTTGTGCTGAAGAGATGCCCCTAAGGGGACTTAACTCTGAGTTGTGATATCCTGCTCTTCTTTGTAAGTTCAGGGATTCAGAGTTAAGTTGGCCACAGGCAGCATCCCCCTGACAGGTTAAAGAGTTTCTTGCCAGCCCCCTTCAGGAACAGCCCTCCTGACACAGTGCTCAGTGTTAGTTTTAAACACAGAGACTGTGCTCGAAGGGAGGTTTCATAAAAAGTGCTAAATCTGTGAGTGAGTGCTCAAAGGCAGGCAGACGGGAAGAGACATTATATGGTCATACACCCATAGAAGAGTTTGGATTGGAAAGAACCTTTAAAGGTCATCTTGTTCCAATCCCCTGCCTTGGGCAGGGATACCTTCCACTAGACCAGGTTGCTCAGAGCACCATCCAATCTGGCCTTGAACAGTTCCAGGGATGGGGCATCCACAGCTTCTCCGTACAACCTTTTCCTGTGCTTTACCACTCTTGTAGCAAAAAAATTCCTTCCTTATATTTAGCCTAAATCTAACATCTTTCAGTTTAAACCTGTTTGCTTTTGTCGTGTCATGGGTGGGACTTCATTCCCCAAGTGTCTTGTATTCCATCTACTCAAAGCTGTGGGAAGAGCAATTCTCAGTGAAAAATGACCTTCTCCATGTCACCTGCCACCAGTTCCCCTATCTCACTTATTGCTACAGTAAAGTTTCTTTTGCCTTTCTTTTTCTGGCTAATGTACTTGTAGAAACCCTTATTATTCCTCAGATTCCTTACCAGATTTAGGTTCAGCCTCATCAATTCTGACCCCACCCTTACAGCCCCAGGCAGTTATCCCTATGTTCATGCAAGTCTCTACTTTCACTGTCTAAGCATTTCCCTCCTTTGTTTCAGTCTGACCAGGTGGTCTTTATTTGGCCATGGGCTCCTGCCTTCCCCAACCAATTTCTTGAACATGGGAATTGAGAGCTCTTCTTGTGCTTTAAGGAAAATATCTTCAAATAGTTGCCAACTTCCTTCTTCTCCTCTATCCCCGAGGGCAGTTTCCCAGAGGGTTCAATCCACTAGTTCTTTAAAAAACTAGAAGTTCACTTTCTTAAGGGTCAGTGTTATGCCTGCACTTTTTGCCTGGTCTATATCCCTCGAGACCATGAATTCCACCAAGGCATTGTCTCTCCACTGTCATAACAAGACACAGTTGGCTTAGGAAAGCAAATCTTGTTTGCGGCTCTTCTAGAGAGGTTTTTATAAATTTGAAGCCAGCCATAATTATGCAAAACAGCCAGAGAGATTCTTCTGATAAAGAGCAATACACTAATTAATGACATTACATTAGGGAAGTATTGGGGGTATTTTCTGCCTTGGGGACAAAATATTTATGCAATCTGACACATTTGCAAAAGTTCACTTAAAAACTAAATGTCATGTTATAGGAGGAGACAATTCTTCTGGGAAAAAGCTGGACCCAGTTCTTTTTGACCCTCACTGACTCAGAAACATCTCAGGAATCCTTTCTTGCATGCATTTTATCTCTGCCGGTCAAGAAAAGGTAATCTCACCCCCGAATTCAGAGGTGTTGATCCTCTCAAGATCACCAGAGTGTTCCATCAGCTTTATTTCAAACACCACTCAGAAGCACAGTCCTGTGGGGAGAGGCAGCACAGCGTGATGTGGAGACACACATTAGTTCTACTGAAGGGGGAACAAAGACATGACCAAACCTTTGCCATCCACATGTTCAAATTGCTTCAACTGTGCAGTCAGTTTAACTCTCTTTCATGTGGCACATCCTCTGCCCTCTGAAAACACTTACCCATATCATTAAAGTCTTCGTTTTTCTAGGCTCCTGACAAGTTCTTTCTAGAGCTGCTGATCTGCTTTATAATTTGTAGTTATCATTTCTTCCAGAAGGCCTTTATACAGTTTTGTTTTAAAATGTAAACAAGTTATCAGATGACTTTTTTTAGTGCCCTGAGAACAGGTAAAAGACTTCACTAAAGAAATTTCATAAGCCTCTCACAGAAAAGCATAATTTTATCTCTCTTGAGCTCTGCAGTACTTCATTAACATGTACACGGCATGGGAATCACCTGTCTTGTCCAAATGATGTCAAATCTTTTCATCACATTCTAATAAATTGAAGTATTAAATTCAAGTGACCACTGAGCTCTATTTACTGACACATTTCCCACACATAAAAGAGATCAGAAGGGAAAACTAGGGACACTACAGAAAAACACTTGATTGAATTCACCTTGGGAAGCACAAAAGAAAATATTACATGGGTAAACATTCCTTCATTTGTGTTCTTAATGCAGACAATAAGAGATCTAGAAGACAACAGACAAATATATAGAAAAACTGAAGGAGAGAAGGAATACAGTGAAGTAAATGATCTCAGCATGTGGTTTCCTATTTCTTAAGATGAAAATAGTTATTTATATTTTCTTTTGCTTCTTGTTTCCTCAGATGTACTTCATCAATAGCTTAGATGAATGTAGTAATAATTCTTCACATTAAGGATTACAATTTGCTACTCCTCCCAGGCCAAGCTGGTGAATCTTCAGTATTTTCTGCGGACTAAATTGTCATGTATAAATCCTTTATTTTCTTATTACTAAATTGCATAGATTTTTTTTCCTTTCATTTATAGTTTTAATTCTCATCTGCTGTTTCTTCATCAGTAAGGGATAGAGAGCACTTTCAGGTCTATGTGTTGGAATTCTGCTCTGTAATTGTGCCTCAGCCAATGTGTCTTGTGACAAATGCATGGCAACTTGGAGAAAAAAAGGACAAAATAGAAATATTTTCCCAAGCATAGAGAGGTGCTTGAAAAAGGATCATATTCCAAGGACTCAGTGAAGCCTGATAGAGATTTGCTTCAGCAAAACGCAGTGAAACCTTGTCGTGTTAATCCGATGCTCACGATGACAATGCCCTGAGAGGAAGGATTTATTGGCTCGGTCACCTTCTCCTGTTTGTGCACCTGTAGCATTTTAAGGGAACAAGTTAACGCCTCCTCCCAGCACTCCACAGTGCTGACATGGTGACCCAGTGTCAGCAGGAACATCTTCCATCACAAATTACACAGGCTGGGGCAGGCAGGAGGACCTGTGGTTGTCCTGATATTACAGATGTTACATCTGATGTTACAGAGAACGGCTTTTAACCCCTTTAGATATTTATTGTCCACAAACACAGTTGTTGGTTTTTACCTCCACTGAGCTTACAAAAGTCCCTAAAGTTGAGCACGTTAAAATATGGACAACAACAGGGATTTGAACTGCACCAAAATACAAAAATGAATCAAGTATTTTGGCTCAGTCTGCATGACAATAATGAGAAATACAAACTCCAAACACCAGATTCCAGTAACATCCTCTGACTTGCTGTCAGCATGAGGAAGTAAAATCTAGTAAAAAACAATGTACAGTTTCAGTTAATTTCTCAGCCCAAAATAAAAAGCTGGAGTATCAGTATGAAACCCCTGTATCTTGAAAAACTGGTTATTATATAAAAACTTCCTGGCTCTATCCAATGTTTCCATGCACAATCTTTCTTGTTAGGTAATATATTTAAATATATATTAAATGAGAGATTCATTCAGGTGCCTCAGTCCTTTTCCGAGTCTCTTTTTATAAGTGATTAAAAATGTTCCTAAGTGTTCTCTTTGGTTTAAAGTACAAAATGTTCCTACAGAATGTATCTTAAGTGAAATGAGACAATAATTAAGTAAGTGCCAGTGAGGCTGCAAGCAAATGATATTTAGGACAATTGGCATTACTGTTGCTTACATGGTGTGATAACAATAGCTTCTTCAACTGGAAAAAAGGAAACAAAACCCCCAACCAAAACTCAGGCCGGAGCTTCCAAACAAAATATTTCAACTACTGATGGACCAAGCACCAGCTTGTTACTAATTGGGTGTCTGTTCCACACAAACACAGAGATATTTTGTGTGCCAATATGACACTTTTTAGAGGAAAAATGCTAAACTAATGCCAAAGCTGAGTGTTCTACTCTAAACACAGTATTTTGAGATGTTTCCAACACTTCCCATAAAAAACCAGCACTTTCTCTTGGCAAATGTTCAGTAAAACGTAGTGATGATCTCGGTCTGTTTAGAGCAGGAGGGAAAGGATGTGCAATCAAAGAGAGGCAGGATCTAAGAGATGCAACACAAGCAGAAAAATTCTTGTTGCCTGGTAAAAGGCTTAGACTGCACAGTGAAAGGTCTGTGCATTTAAATATGCAATATATATTTATTTTTGTGTTTTCTTTAAAGTGAAACTCATGCTGTTGCTTAGGTAGGGCCACAAAACTGGAAAATCTGGAAATAATCCAATGTAACCTTCGTTCTGCCCTTGGGAATCTGATCTGAAATGACAAAGAATAATATCCGGCTGCTTTTCCATTTTAGACCATTCATGCAGCAAATCAACAATTAGCTCTTAGTAACAACAGTGGAGTAGTTTTGGGAGCTACAGACAGATGAGATGTTCACCCTCATTCTGGAACTGCTCCTCAGCTCTCATCCCTTCAGCCCATTCCTGTGCCCAGCCCTCAATAGGTGGTAGAATAGATAAATCCTGCTGTTCTCCAGTACTCCTGATTTTGTCTTTCCCCCAAAAAAGCAAAGACCTTAGACCCTGTGCTGGGTCTGGTTGGGATGGAGATAATTTTCCCCATGGCAGCCCATGTGGTGCTGCGTTTTGGATTTGTGGTTAAAATGCTGCTGATGGCTGTTGTAATCTGCCTCTGACGCAGAGCAACCAGGTTCATTGCTCGCTGACCCTTTGAGGTGGATTAAATCAAATCAACACTAAATAACTGATATAACAATGAATTTTATTAGAACAACTGAACTGAGACAAAAAGTAGGAGATTGGAAAGGGGGTGTATAGATGTTCTGGAGTGTATGATCACCCTAAGAGAGGAAAATTGGAAAGAGAAGAACAGAGAAGGAGAGGTAGGAGAAAAGATAGAAAGATATCACCACCCATGGCTCCAGCAGTGAGTGGGTGATGGTGGTCCATGGTTGCAATGCACAGTCCTGGTCTATCAGAGGTGGGGGCCCATGCGCATATTTTTATAAGTTCAGTTCTTCTAGTATCTCCTTCAGGAGGAGTTCAGGGCATGGGCATTCGTCTTCCTGGAAGATTCTGGAACTCAGGCAGTGTTGGTGGGGGGGTGAGTGTCTGTCTGTGTGTCTGTGCCCAGACAAGGTTTCTGAACAAAGCTTGTCAGTAAACCTTTCTGAGGTTTGTGGCTGCACAGTGGTGGCTCATGGTGGAGGAGAGAAACCAGCATGAAAAAAACCCTGCTATGCTGCCTCTACAGGAGCCGTGGCTTAATGGTGCTTTCTCCTTTGGTTTGAAAACAGCTGATTCAGGGCAAAATTTAGCCACAAGGTCTGAAAGGTTCACTACAATGGCACGAAATGTTTTGGGTATTACTGAACACAGCTTGCTCAATGGCAAGGCTTTCTTTTTTTCCCCCTCTACCTGTGAAGGGAATAGGCTGGGGATGAGCAAGAGACTGGCACAGCTGACCCAAACTGGCCAAAGGTCTTTTCCATACCACGTAACATCATGCTCGGCAATAAAAACTGAGGCAGAGGAAGAAGGGGGTGAGAGGTGGGCACTAGATTTCCAAAGTGGCTGCTGCTCAGAGCGGCTGGGCATGGGTCTGCTGGTGGGAGTTGGTGAGTGATTGTTCTTGCATCACTTTTTTTCCCTTTACTTTTTTTTTCCTTTTTAAAACCTTCCTTCCCTTATTAAACTGTCATTACCTCGACCCACAAGTTTTCTCACTTTTGTTCTTAATCTCTCCCCCATCCTGTGGGGAGGCGGGAGGGAGAGGGGAGTGATCAAGTGGCTGTGTGGGTGTGTGGCTGCTGGCCAAGGCCAACCCACAGCAGACCTTTATTTCAGAGAAGTGACGATTCACAATTCAAATAGAGATCAAAACACAGCCAAATCCCCCATTGCCATGGGAGAGTGTGAAGAGATTGCATCATACTGAGAAACATGAAGGCACGCAAGGTGTTGTGAGCAGTGTGAAACCATTGATCAGTCTTGTATGACTTATTTCAGCAGCCACTTTTTCAGTGAAAGGTGTTTGCTGAGACTTTTTCTCTATGATTCCAATCCGAAGTTCATTAAAGGTAGTGGAAAGCTTCCAACTACTATCTTGCTGCCTTGAAGTAATGTCTTATGGTACCAGTACCACTTTCTTCTTCTCAGCCAGAGGCAGGAAGATGTGAAGTAATAAAATCGTAAGAACCTTCTTCCTGTGGTGGACTCTAAGTAATTATCAGAGGAGAAATGTGTAGGCAGGTTAGGTAGTGGTCAAAAGGATGGCATCAAAGATCTGACTTTGCCACAGACTTTTTCTTTGTTATAATTAGATTTGTAAGACTTGTGGGGCACTAATCATTGAAGCAGGTAGATCTGCAGGGTAAACAGATGAAGGGTTGTTAAATGGGCACTAACATGATTTACTAGGTAATCAGATGTCCTTCAATGTTTTTATTTAGAGCACTGCATAAAGCAAAGGTATCTGCAGCAAAGATGCCAATAACTGAGTTTTCTGAAATATTTTTAGTGGCAGAGGAGGGAACTGGGGACATCTCATCCCAGTGTAAACACCTGAAATAAGTCAAATGCACCGTATCCATTCCTGTCTGTAAATGTCCAATAAGGAAACTAACTTGGATGTAGAAACATACATTGTGTAAGTTTACTTAGGGAAAATGAATTCAGCCCTGGAGGCTCAAATCTTTTGCCCACACAGAGGCACTTAGTGCTGTTTGCTGTGCCTGAGGGGATCCCACAAGTCCAGATTCAGCTGTCACACCTGAAAGTCACGGTATTGAGCAGTACTGTTGGATGCCTCAGATACCCAGGCACATTCCAAATGACACCAGCTGCCTGTGTTTAAGCAACTGAGACCTGATTTCCAGTAAGTCCATTGACATCCGTGGAAAGATTACTTCAGGCAAACTCTGTGGCAATGGGTTATGGCTCTAAAATTATCTGTCTTGATACTATCACTATCCAGCTTCCTGATCACATCATCCACACACACACAGCAGAGTACCCTTAAACACAGACAGTGCCCAAGGCAGTACAAATGGCTAGAGCTTTCTTTCAAGGTTTCCTTTCAGTTCAGTTTCTTTGGAAAACTCCCAATTCAGAAAACAGTGATACCAAAATCCATTTTTCCTGTTGGTTTCATAGTGTTTAAAATCATCCTTCTGGACTAAAATCGGTAGCTCAGATATTTCACTTAGCTTTTTATTTGTAACATAGTGTTTCATATATGGCATTAGGAAATGGGAATTGACTAACTAACTGAAACATAAGGTAAGGAATTTCAATTATCTTTCTTCCATGCTTGCATAAGTATTCAAAAATCTGTTATATATTGCACTTACACATAGGAAGCAGAATTTGAATAAATCTGTTCCCATAATTAATATACTTTAATTAGAGCAGGATGTTGTATCAGTTGCTTTTTTTGCAGTATGGCTCAAAATTTTACACTTAAACTTTCTATTGTTAACTATAGCTATTCTCTGCAATTATTTATTTCTACCAAATCTCGAATTGTGGAGGATAAATTTAGAACAACAAGTTATCTGAGTTCAGAGAATAGTAATTTGCATGAAAAGAAGGAAATCCTGGAATTAAGATGCACAAGATCGGATCGCTATGGCTCTATTGCTTTTAATGGAGCTTTACTGATTTATGGGAGTGCCTCTGAACCTTCCTATTTTGTAGTAAGACCAACACAGTGATCTGCAGCACACAGCTCTAATTATATATTGACACTCCACAAAGGGAACATCATTACAGAGGAATGTATCATCATTTAGAGAAAAATTCTCAGATCTGCAGATACAGACAGAAAGGTTAGGGTCACAGAAGGGTTTCTTTCACTTAGTTCTGTACCCAAAATCAGTATTTGGTCACAAAGTGACTTTGTACAGTTCTGGCCCATTTCTCCCTTTCACCTTCACTGCAGAACCTGGTGCTGCATTTACTGGGTGATGAAGAGGGAGGAATTGGTCACTGCAAGCACACAGTGACCCTTTTGCAGTGTAGCATTGGGGACAGGGCTCCAGGTGTGATCCACAGCAGGCTTGTGCCCAGTCCCTCACCTTTATTGTGTGTGTAACACCCACACTATCTTTAGACCACCTCAGCTGGAAAGAATCCATCAGCTCTGATCCAAAAGTGTCTCCCCAGGGCACCCCATTTTTGGAACAGTGTTCGTCTGTGCTGGAGCCCTGGGGGAGCACCGGAGAGGTTTGGTACACCACCCCTGGCAAAGAGGGGAGGACACAGCTGCACTTACATGCACAGGAGCCTGCCCTGCTGCTCAGACAAGTGTAACACAGCCTGTTTACACTCTACTTTTACAATATCAATACCTTACCTTGTAAAACTGAAACAAGAAAACATCTGAAGTGCCCTGAATTAATCTGACCCTAAGCCATTTAAAAGGTGTGCTGCTCAACTCCACACCCACAACCAGACCTATTAAAGTAAAATAAAACCTATAAACGGGCAACACAATATGAATTCTATGATTATCTAGTGCGAAATCTCATATGCAACAGTATTTCTCCCAGTAAAACCACGCCAGCAATTCCATGGAACTACTGTTTTAAAACAGAAAGCCTGTGATAACGTGCATAAAATAATTTAGACCTGTAATTGCTTCTTTAGACTTATTTTGCACTATGAAAGTGATTGCATAGCAGACCTTAGGAAAATGTAGGTCTTGATCTCTCTTTGATTGCTAACCCCTTTAAGAAGCTAGTGCAGCTGTCTGACTGAGAAATCACTATTTAATTCTAAAAGTAGGATATTTTCCCTCCCTTTGGTCAAAGGTGTCAATGTACCACAATGAGAAACATATGAACTATTAATCTTTCATTTACACTCTCAGTGTAGCTGTCTGGATAATACATTGTATTTTTCTCTTACTTTTTTTATGCCATTTCCAATTTATAAGTTATTACTTTCCTTCCAACATTTCTGATGAATTGGAACTCATGAGGCTGGACCTGTATGATTTTGTTTATTTCTCTTTGGGACAGAGAAGAGATAAAAGAAATCTGTAGAGGACTACATAAAATATTCTTTTACTATAAAGAGTGACCAGCGCCTGTGAATAATCATTTCTGCTGAAATGAGATATGATTGCAAATCTTTTAAGTTAACAAGAAAAAGATAGTATTAAAAATAAAACACCTATTTCAGAGAATAAAAGACTCTGATCTAAGAATTTATTTCTTTCTTATAGAGTGTTTGTTACATGGAATATTTCTGTAACTATACAGTGATGTTCCCTGAGCACATTTGGATGCAAATATCAAAGGTTCAAGCTATGTATAAGACAATCTCTATTCAATCTCTTTGAAACAACAGTGAAATGCCAGATTTAATAGGAACGTAGTCATAAGGAGCATAGGGTGAAAGCCTTGAAGGTATTTAACCAGACATACATGTACATGGAGATTTAAGTTCACAGTGAAGTAGTAAAGAAATGTGAACCTGCTCTGCTGCTTAGCGAAAGCAGGCACAGCTCCTGAATTGCACGGATCTCCCCTCAGCTGTAGCCACACAGAAACCTGATGTTTCAGGATGGGATTGGAAACACCAGTTAACAAAAGCAGGATAGCTACTATTTTTAGGGTTTTATTTTGACACAGGCTGTTGTAATCTAGAATTCTTTCATGACCTGGAGGAAATAAATAAATAAATAAAATGCAATCGTTAGTCTTTAGATCTTTAGTAACAGAATTGCATTATTGTTATTCTTTTGCTACAGAGCACCAAAGCTAATGGCTTTCCCCCACTGGCTTATGTCACATATTCATAGAAACCTGAGCTGGAAAAGATAGGATATAACAGGAAATACACTTCAGTTCCCTGAATGGAACTCACTGTAGCTCTCTTTTTAAAGTGCGTGTGTGGGGGGGATGTTTGTTTGTTTGTTTGGTGGCTTTGTTAGTGTTTGTTTTGGTTTTTTTTGTTTATTTGCTTGTTTGTTTTGGTTTTTTTAATATTCAGTCTAACTTTCTTCCTCTTTTTTTTTAAGTTTGGATTTCTCTGAATTCCTCTGTAGCATCTAAATATTGGCAAACGGATAAAATGTCTTGACTGTAGGGGCAACTTCTCTGAAAAGGGCAATTCAAAACCAACTCTCCCTCTGTCTTTCTTCAGTCTCCCACCCCAACCCCACATTTCTTATGAGTGATAGGAAAGCACAGGTCTTAGAGGTGCTTTTTCTCCTCTTTCTGTATCTGGATGACAGGGATAGTAAAATGAATTACTATAGTGTATTTGGTATTAAAAGTAATCTTGTCCTTATTTTACTGTCTTCTTAGGTATTTGAGGTGTTATTAAATGTCAACCAAGAGCTCAAAGGACGTTATTGGCTGGCAGCATTGTGCATGTGCACATCTCCCACTGCACACAGTTTTGGGAAAGCGACGTGCTGGCTGCTGGGTGAGGATATAATTATCAAAAAGGACTGGGAGGACAGGGGTTGTCTGTTCTCTTCTCATGGTGACTGCATCTCATGGTCTGTTTTTAGCTACTAAAGTAGATAAGAGATTCCTAAGTGAAACTTCTCTCCAAATACTATAAGATGGATCTTCACTCCAAAATAAAGGCATCAAAAGTACTTCGTATCTTTTACAAAGAGTAAAAGAGGCTTAAGTCAAAGCACATCCTGTTCCCCATGAGCAGTTATTAAGGTTCAGCCAACAAATCAACACATGATAATTTTTTGTGTCAAAGCCCCTGAAAACTCCCAAATGCAAGGAGAGGGAATAAGTTTCCTTTTTGCAATGGCCTGCTCTAGGGATGGAGAACTACATGCTTTCCTTGCTCATGCTGTCACTTTGCTTTTCTCTCAAGTTCATTTAAACTCTTCAACTTCATCCTCTTTCTTCTGTGGAGCTCTTGCTCTGATCAGCTGACTCATGTCAGCATCAGCTTGTCAACACCTCCATCCCTTGTGGAAGTAGGTAGATACTTAGTCTTGAGATATATATATATATATATATAACAGGAGTTATGGAAATTTGTTTTTACCCAGTGTCATGAATCTCAGCTGCACCACTGTACCTGTCACCTGGTAAAAATGCAGATGAACTTTGGAATTAGCTGCTTTGTGACCCAAGCAGACTGGACCAAACAGCGCAGAAAATCTTGTGACATGTGGGAATGGACAGACTAAATGATGCTTTCTGCCTTAGCAAGCCAACTTCTCATTAACTTGGATATGTCTACACTGCACAGAAATCACAGCAGCAGCTGCCACAGTCCCATCTCCGTCAGAGTGGAAGAGAATGAGGATGCCTAATAACTCTGCATGTTGACTCTCCTCTACTAAAACACAAATGCAGTTTTCAGCTTCTTAGATGGTGGATTTGACTGCACATAGGTAACAGACTGCATCTCAAAAACTTTAAAAGGCAATCCAGTGTGATGTTAAAGTTAGACGGAGGAAGAGGGGACATCCTGTTGTTTTAACCTACAGAAGGTGACAGCAAAGCCTTCTGAGGGTATCTTAATATGAGTTCAGCAGAGGGAAGACTATTTTCTGAAAGAAAGAACATTTTCTTGGCATTCTTGGAACAAAACAAAGTACATGGGGGAAACTGTGTCTGCCAAAAGTGATCAAATCACTCTGCTTTCAGAGTCAAGCAAACTGTTTCTGACAAAGCTTCAGGAAGAGCACACTGGAACTCAGAAGCACCCTGAGCCTGATGGCTAAATTTCCTACCACATCCCTGCCAAGCAGACCTTCACAGTCAAATGAATAATAAAACAGACTAAAAATTTAGAGATGTTATGCACAAAAACAGCGTGAATTCTAGTGATGCATAAACTCTGAGTATGAGCTGCTTTACTGTAGTCTCCATATATTCAGCACAGCGAGCCTAATCCATGCCCACCCATAGTATTTCTGATGAAAAGAACTTACGGACATAGGCAGAGAAGTGTTGCAGAACCCTGGTTAAAGGTTACAGGTCTATCCTGTGTGGGCCAGACATGGTTGTCATAGCAGAGGTGCCAACAAAAATGTCAGACATCTGCAAATTCAGGTTTTCAAAATCATAAGCATACTGCAAAGGTCACTTGCCCATCACATTAGGACATGAAGGCTTCATGCAAAAAGGCTTTGCTCAAAAATAACCGAAGTCTTTAAACAAGTGGTCCTTCTCAGGAGCTTCTCCAGCCTTGCTGTGGCTCTGTTTAAAGTTTCAGTACCTACTAGTACTCAATTTTCTCCTGTTACAGAATCAAATAGTACAATTTTCAATTTTCTTATTTTTTGGTTGTTCACAGCAGAAACCTTACAATTACTGTTGAATTATTTGTTACATACAGGTAGGGTTCGCCACACCTAACTTCACTGGTCTGGGATGATTTAAACCAGTTCTCCAGATTCCTTCTACTCTGATTAAGCTCATAAAAGCTGTCCAGATAGGTGTTTATATTTAGTAAGATGAACTACTCTTTGGAAATACCTAGTCAAAAACACTAGGTAAGTTACATAAACCGGTTGTCAAACTTCAAAACCGTAGAAATTCAGGTGAAATGTAGAATTTCTGAAGGATGTGAAAACTACATAGTGCACAGCTGGTGCTGCTTGAGTAAGACCTTGCAAGTAACATTAACTCAGTTATGTCACCAAACTGGGAAATCAGTGGTGGCTTTGACCTGAGACAATACAATTGTATGTCAATACATTAAATGAGATAGTTTATTGATGGAAAGATTAAGAGTTTTTATCACACTGTGTAGTGTAGACATTTGCTAAGAGATGAGATCTGTTATAGGTAAAATCTTAATTTAATGTAAAATATTTTTTATAGTCTTGAATAAATACCCAGTACTTCAGGCTCAAAGCCCATTGAACTCTATGGAAGTTACTAGACAGAATATAGGACAGTACTTATTAGATAAAATGGGGAAGGGATAAAATCTGACTCTCTATGGAGGAGCCACACCTGACAGCAGATAAGAATGACAGCATCACCCCCTTCCTCCCATCACTCCATGCAAATGATGGTTCTGCCACAGCAACTCGTTTGAAACTGCGTGGTGATAGCAGCAAAGCTTCCTCTGCACATTCTTCATGTATGGGACGGATGAGATATTTCATTTCATACATCATTTGCTGTTGGCTGCAGTTATTTCACAAAGACCTATTTTGACTTTGCTAGAAATGTGAAAAAGAGTTTCCAAGTTTGTAAATTTCTGCAAGCAACAAGCTGAACTGCAGCTCCAACTGATGTGAGTCATCAGAGACCCCTTGACTTCAACAGTGTTGTATATTTATGTTATTTGTCTACTGGGGGTAGTTTTGAAGTCAAGTGAAGCTGTGTTAGCATGGTAGGAGTGAGACTGGGAATAAAGCTATTTTTCTACCTGGAACTGAATTTTATAGAAAGATATTTTAACCAGCATAGTCTTACCAATGAGTATTTTCACACTTTTCCACTGCTTTTGTCTGTCTCTGAGAAATCTCATCTCACCAACTCAGTAACACGGCCCTTCAAACACTTGGTCTAAATTTTCTGCTATCTAGAGCAACAGAGATGACAGTTGAGTGTGCATGAGATTAAACTTGGTCCAAATACTGGTGAGAAACTTCCAGAAGCCATTTAGAAGATGATTACAATTAATAAGTAGTTCTTTTTTACACCTATTCCCAAAATGAACTTCCTTATGCTTGGGACAAAAAAATCAATATTCAATATCCTCTTTCTTTTCTTCCATTAGCCTTTTTATTTGAATCATAGGAAAAATAGGCTACAGTTAACACAGTTTATGAGGGATTAACTCTTTTCTTATCCTTGGCAAGGACTAAGGAAGTAAGTAGTACCTGATCCAATCGTGTATCATATAAATAATTTTCTGGGAAAGTGTTTTCACCTCTTCTTTCCCCAGTACAAAGCCATATATAAAAGGTATTTGGATTGAAATTGCTAATAATTAAAAGAAATTGGGATATTTTTAAAAGTCTACATTAAAAATGAATTTACCGCGACGGTCTGCAAGAGTTGTATGAGGTGACCTGCTGTATGCTACCAAGTCACTGGTCTTAATACCTCACGTGACATTTCCCATTTTTTGGTTTCCTAATATAAAACTTCTAAATGTACTTTAACATCAGAAATTAATGACAATTTTAAAAAGAACCTGACAGTTTCCCTGTCACCCCCCTTCTTCAAGCCAAAGTGCTTGAGAGGAAAAAAACAAGCTGTGATTTGTTTTGAAACAGCATAAAATCCTAGACCAGTTTAATTCTCGTGATGAGCCTAGTTACATTCTTCTTCCACTCATTATTTTTGAAGAGAAAGCTGCAAAAATAAAAGGCTAAACAGTCAGGGTCCAAATTTTTTTCACCATGATTGTGGATGAATTTACAGGCAAGCAATGCTGTGTGAAACAGAAAGCAGAGAGCACATTGCAAATCCTCCATCTGCCTGGGCTGGAAATAAGGACATTACAGAGCTCATCTGCAGACGGATGTTGCTATTTAATGTCATTTCCAACAAACCATTCATTAAATTCATAGCTGCACCTGATACCCATTCATGTGTTCCCGCTTACAAGTTCTCTCAAAATAGGCTGTTCCACAACTTTTGGAAGCTTTACATACCAGACTACAGCAAACTGCAAGAAATGGAGGATGTAGGGGGGAAATTAACTGTGTATTTCTGAGACCATGGTGAACACTTAATGATATATTGAACATCTGAAATAGAATGGGTGTCCAATCTTCTAAGTAGCTTTCAACTTCTCCTTTCAAACACTTTGGTGTGGATCCAGGAACACACAGATAACAAGGGAAGTGGAAAAAACATGCTCTCTGTAAATAGGCAGCACTCTGATTTCAGGAATGTGGAAAAGGCTGCAGTCTCACCTGCCATATGCAAGGAATTAGAGCTGTCATCAGGGAACCTGTACTCCTACAGGTCTGTTCAAATCTCAGTACTTTCAGCCTAATGGCTTCAACAGATCTTTTCTCATTTGGGATGCTTTTAATTGCATTAACACTATTTCCACATCAGACATTATTCAAACTGGAAAAAACTTTCTGGCTTTTACCAAATAACTTGGTCAATCCACAATAACACAAGGACTAAAATTGTAACAGGTACAGTGACAGGGTGAGGACTTATTAAAAACAAAATCTCACCTTTTTGAGTTTTTGGACAGAACTAAAGAAAGCATTAAAGCTTATTATACATGTAAAGTTCTGAAGTGTTGAAATCAAAGTAAATAATGATAGTACTAATAAAAAATGTCCAAGAGCAAAGATCAAACAATATAATTCTGTCTTCCCTATTGTGATTAAAGATTTCATCTCACTCTTCATTTGTACAGAGCCTTTCTGCAAATTGACAGGAGCCTGAGTATAGTCAATCATAAATGAGAAATCCCTGCCTTTAGGATATATCATTTCAGGTATATAAAAATCAGACATTTTCAGGTCATTGAGCTGTTATAATATTTCAACAAATATTGCTTATCAATGATCATTGTGTAAAACCTCATATTGCACCTTGAATGAGATAGAATTTCCCATGTAAAATGAGACAGAATTTCCCACGTGGAGTGCTACTTTCTTAGATTTCTTTCTCTGGTGTTTCCACCTGTTTATTGTCTTCCTCTTCCCTGTCTGCACTGAAATTTCTCTGTACTCTTCCACCTGTAGTCATATGTTTGATAAATAAGCAAATTTTCCCAAGTGCATAAGGGATTTTGCTTTTTTTCACCTTCTCTGTAGGGATCATCTTGCTAATCTCCTTAAAGAGCCCACTGACAGGTCAAAAATATTACAGAAATCATCTGCCATAAATGATGAGTGGCATCAGCCCTCAGTGTGCAACACTTATGACCTTGGTCCCATGTACCCACTGAGCTCCGGGGTGATGAACTCTAACTTCTCTCTTTTCTTTTTACACGATTACTGAAGCTTTACTTGTGGTTGAGCTCCTCGTAGCCTGACATCACATATTGAAGTCACCCAGCTGTGACACATTTGTGTGCAGATCTTCCAGTAATATTAACACTTATTTCTTTTATTTTTTGCTCCTTTGCCTGTTCCTGTTTCTCCTGCCCAGTCAGAGAAAATTTCAGAAGAGTGCAGGACAGTCATTCCTAGAAGCAAGCTGGAATCACAGCACGGACACCTGCAGAACCTAGGCTCTGTTGTCTGATGTCCCTCAAGGGGAATGCTATCACAGTATCACAAAAATTCAGTGACTTTGCAAATGTAGTGCTGAAAGTTGTTCTGAATGTGCTGCTATGGCACTGATACCCAAATCATACACAGCCTAGTGTCTCATTAGATATAATAATGTGACCTCAAAATTAGCAGCTGAACATCAAAATTATGATTACCTTCTCAGAAATATAAGGTGACAATTGTGATTTATCATGGTTGTGATCACTTTTGCATGCTCTTAATCTGGATAGTTCAGTCACTCTGGCCTCCCCAGGACGGGAGGAAATGATCTACAAAGGGTCATACCCATAAGCCATGGAGACCTGGTTGAATATCTGACTTAAAAGATATCAGTGAGATATCCCTATGTCCCTACTGACTTTGCTGTGTAGATGACATCAATGAAAATTGCTGATTATTTTGTCTCAAGGCTCTGAGAAATCCCTGTTTGTCAAGCTCAGTAAAAGCAGAGACACACCTTTTTAGTGAAGACTTAACAGTTTGTTCTTTTATGATTATTCTTAAAATGTCTTATCATTAAGATAATTATGCCTTGACATTATAGTTTGATAGTTATTCTTTGCACCAGAATACTGGAATGGGGGAGGTACTGTATCTTCCTAAGGAGACCAGGACCTGCAAGATTGGGTAATAAAGAGCAGTACACAAGACATTAAAACAGGTTCAAGCTTAAGGCTTGCATTCAGCACAACCAAAGAGCATTCACCTGAGATGCCTAATTTACAAGCCTGTCTGCTCTGGGTTCCTTATTAAAGTTATCACCCTCCACAGCTGCTTGGCTTTCTTCATAGGCTAAGGGAGAGTGCAGGGTATCTCTTCGCAGGTTAAATGACACAGTTAAATGCCTGAGAGATACCCAAAGGTGCCAGTGGCACCACTTATCTCAGATTCTTACATAATCCCCTTTAGGCATCAGGGCTTCCTTGGCTGCTGCTGATTCATATCTCACTCGAAGTGTGTCCTGGTGGGTGGCTGTAGGGACATTTTGTTCTTTGTGCCTTCCTTCCTTCCTCCTCCCCCTCCCCACCACACTTGAAATCCCTGGCAATTCAGCTGCGATATCTCTTCATAGTGGCATCTTCCCAGGGACAGAACATGCTGTACGTATTTGCAATGTATTTAATTGAAATCAACATTCACCCATATCATTACAGCAGTTCTAGGAGCAGGCTTTAAATGAAATGCTGAATCCCAAATATACCAACCTGCTTCACCCTGTGTTTTTTGCATTACAAATTCCTTTAGCAGCTGGGAGAAAAAGATATAAGATCAGATTCTGTCACTTGTACCAGATTTCTCTTGCCCTTCAAACTGAAAATTCCAGTCATAAATAGGTGTGGATTCAAGTGTGAGTATGAATATCTGTGAAAATGCAGCTAATGCAACTCCCCCCTTCACCATCAAAGTGCTAAAACCTCAAATAAGTTGAGGGCTCACACTTCTAGAAATACATTCTTTCTCAAAGAATTTCTTATGTGATACATGATGCTCAGTAAGTTTTATTATTTTGTGTTATCCTGTGGCACTTGTAAATATGATTTCCCTCTTGCTGGTGTAGAAATATGAGGCACAGAAAACTGAAAAGGAATTCCAGTTCCCAGCAAAAAATCATTAGTCAGACTGAAAGCAACACTTATACAAACAGACATCATCACTGTTGCTGGCACAATTGTAACCTCTTAGAGTAGTGCTCAGAGATCTCCAGCAGAAAGTGAGTTGTTATTCTGGTAATTACTGGACACACCTATGATACAAATTCCTCCATAGAAGAGTTAATGATCTAATTGACAGGAGCCAGTCAGAAAAATGAATAGAAAGTCACGCTATGGTCCAGAAGGATGTTTGTTGCTACAAAACCACAGTGTAAAATAAAATGAAGACGCTCTAAATGCAGCAGAGACAAAATGTGTGTGTCAGATTGTGTTCTAAAGGTTGTTGAGACTGGATGGCTCCTGCTTCTCTATTGTGGGGGGCTATTTTCTATAAATGCCTAATACCCTGCTCTTCTCTGACATTACATCACCACCTTTTAGGTGGACGTGAGCATCTGGGCACCTACCTAAGGCCATCTGGAAATTTAAATGCCTAAATCACCTCAGGGCCGTTTGGCCAGCCTTGCTCAGATCAGGGCTCAAACGTTCCTGCCACACAGGGTACAGAGGTGCCTGCAACTTTGAAAAATATCTGCCTGTCAGGGAGTGGCAAGGTCATAGGTCCCTCTCTTAGGGACATGGAGCTGAGAGCCAAAGGTGGCCCCAGCACCTGGGGTCTGTCTCTCCAGGCGATGGTAACAGGGTCCAGGAGCAGTGGCAGATACAGCAGGGGGAGAACAGGTCTGGGATCCATCCAGCGAGCCCAGTCAGGAGCTAGAGGAGATGGAGCCAGAAACAGGAATGCAGCCAAGGCCAAGGATACACATCCATGATACAGGGACAAAGGCAGTTCTGGAGGTGAGTTCCAAGGCACACACAAGGAATTTACCGAGGAGAAAGCTGTCTGCTCTGTGGGCTGGATGTCCATGAAAGAGCCAGTGGCAAAGCTGCAGAGGCGGAACAACAACACAGGAAAATCCAAACACTGCAGGACCAGGCCAAGCTTAAACAGTTGTTTAAAAGGGTTTCTCGCCCCATGGTGCAGGTGATGGATCCAGGCAAGGCTGGCCAAAGCCACTGAGTCCTACTTAGTGTTCATTACTGAATTGTTTCTGTGAGGTTAGGAACCAAGCCTTCTTTTATGTTGAATTAAGAAAATTGTCTTAAATAAATGGAATTATCACCTTCTGAAGGAACTAATGTTCTCCAGAAAGTTAATCTTAAATTCCTAAAATCCAGAACCTGAGATTTGTGCTGCCTTTGGCATAACAGCCCAGTAGTTACAGCATTCTTCAGGAACTGGGACACCTGGTGTCAGAGACCTGTCTTAATTGGAAGGGAGATAAGGTCTTCATATCAGAGGACTATTCTAACCAGTATTTTATCTGCTGCTGGGAGACGTTGGATCTGTCTGAAGGCATCTTCTGCATAACTTCAGCTACTGAAATGAGAGGTAAGATGCTGGTGAGAGATAAACTTTGGAGGAGTTTGATTTTACCAATACGATTAAAATGCTTTCTTTGGAGGGTATGTCTGTTCTGATTGATGTGCTCATGGCAGAGGAGCAGAGAAGGAGGGTTTGCATTTTTATTGATCTGGCTGCTGCATTTGAGGTTAACTGAGATGTTTTCACATGGAAGAATGTTGTATCTTTCCAGTATGTCGTCATGGCTGCATCTCAGAGGCAAGAGACATTTTCATAGAAGACCATGTATATTTTTCTGAAGTTCAGTATGTCCTTGGGAGTCTGAGCTTGAGACAAAGACTTAAAAAAGAATCTGTCTTGCAAAGACAGGTGTCAGCAAGGATATTTTTGTGTGTGCGATTCTTTCACTTTTTCATATCTGACAGGGGGAATTTGAATTTCTTTATTTTTTATGAATCTCAGTTTCCTTTGTTTTCAGATAAAACAGAACTTCACAACACAAAAGTTTGGTCTGTGCTCTTGTTATGCTCTTCTTAGAAAGGCAATCAAGGTCTTTTTACACAGTGTTTTGGTTATTGTGGGATTTTGGCCCAAAGGCACAGACTAACCCTTTTTTCCTCTGTTCCTTGGCTTCTTCTTTTAGTCCTCCTGTGAAAGAAAGCTACAGATCAGGACATGGATATCCAATTTAAACACTCCTGTAGCTTCCTGCCCCCTCTTGCTCAGCTTGGGCTTTAGGTGTTCTACAACAGGAGTTATACATCTAAATACCTTTATGGATCTCAGCACAGATGTCTTAAATTCCCTATATACATATACATCAGGTTCCAATGTCTCTTTGGCATAAAAGCATATTCTTTTCTGTGAACATAAGACAATTTTCCCTTCATTTCCTACAGTTATTATAGGCAACTGAAGAAAACGTGTTTCAAAAGCTAACACTCCCTGTCACTTATTTCAAATATATTGTGTTTCAGCCACCTATTAATCTGAAGAAAAATGTAGGCATTAGTGGCTTGTTTTTGTTCTAAATTGGTTATTTAATATACAGCTGCACTGTAGCATGTTTATCAGCATTTAGTGCCAAATCTGAAATTGTTACATCTTATACAACAGGAATCCACTCTTGTTTACAGCAGTGCTACCCCAGTATGATTATGTTCCTTAGAGTGGAGTTGCTCCTGACTTCCACCCTGACAAATGAGAGGAGGATCAGGCTGGGATGTTTATTGCTACATTTTACTGCAATTGCCTTTCAACCCTTGCACTAAGTCTACATCTAGGACTACTCTCTTTGATTGATTAAGATTAAATCACAGGTACAAACTAAAAATTAGCCATCAGAGCCATCTGAGAAACATAAGGAATTTATGAAAGTCTTTTCCACACTGAAAGCAATCTGTGAGAAATAGTGTCTTATATCTGCTGCTCTAATGTGTTAAATCCCTTCTATTTTATTTTGTCCTAGATTTAACTACACAGATGTTACAACTATTTGTTGGAGGACAAATGGTAGGGGGTGGGAGGAAGGTGTGGGAAAAGGAAGCAATTTACATTAAAAAGCATCTTTCCTCCTCCTCTTCTCGCTAGAAGCTTGTAGAATCCCTTGCCCTCAGGGAATTACATGCTATCCATACCTGTGAACACACACAGGACCTGCACATGCTTGGCTGGTGCCCATGTGAGCGAAACAGGTTGGTTTTTGGCAAATTTCCTGCTGGGAATGGAAAATTGGCACAATTTCATTTCTCAGTTTAGACACAGGTTAAAGTTGCTGACAGCTCTAGGAGCTGTAATTCCCTTCTAAATATTCTCACAAGGGTGTGAGATGAAGTTTTTGACTCCAGCAGCAAAGCTTCCCATGAGACTGCACCAGCAAGAGAAGGAAATCTAGGTAGTGAGATTTGGAGATAGCCCTGGGCTTTGCATCCCACAAGTTCTCCTTTTTTTCTGCCTTTTTCAGAAGCCCTGACTCTTTCATACCATGCCAAGTGCTGTACCTTGAGGATGATGCAGCTGTACACCATAGATAACATTAAGTCAAAAATTTCCAGCTTCTTTTTTTTTATAAAAAGGAAAATTACAGTATTTAGTTTGGGTTTTTTTGATGTTGTTAATAAATACACTTCCCTAATACAGAACAAAAAATGGTAGCAGGGTTGGCTGTTTCTGGTAAATATGATGCTTTTCAAATAACTAAATCTATTTTTCCTGCAATTTCTAAATTAAAAATTTTATGAGGTACATCTGGCCTGACTTGGGATAATTTTCTGTATGGATGTCCCATGCTTTTCCAATAAAGTTCAATTTCTGAAACCTGTGACTTTTTAAGGAAACAGTAGAGAAAAAGATCTGTTAGAAAAGTTATAATCTTCAATTACTGTTTAGGAATCTGTTTTTGAGTGGTAATCCCAAATACATGAAAAGGAATATGAAAGGAAGATGAGTGAATGGTAGGACCAAAGGAATGGAAATATAAATTAGGGCATAGAGAAAGTATTTTACCCATCTGTATGGCATCAGTGACATCAGGAGTGGAACTTTAGGCTGTGAAAATACAGGGGGAGGTGTTTATTTTTTATTTTTTTTTTAGATTTGTTCTGTTGTTGTTTGCTTTTTTCTTTTTTTTTTTTTTTTGG